>CM022665.1:34553521-34971021 GCA_012295275.1 Chrysomallon squamiferum | reverse complement strand
GTTAACAAGAAGAAATATTTCACAGTCAGTAAAAAGCACATCACAGTCTGTAAAATGGGAGCACTAATGAAAGTTGATCCTGTTATCTATCATGCCTCGGCTCTGTCTCCTAGCCATCGTGTATGAGTTCACGGATTAAAAATAGCTTGTGTACAAAATAAATATCTTTCAAAAAAAATTTAAAAAACTAAAATAAATAAATAATTAGCACTGAAAAATGTATTTTTTTTTTACGATACAGAATTTAAAAAAGAAAAAAGTAAATGAAAAAGATCGGATCGTAAAATATAAAATATGTTTTTTGCTAATAGAATTAAAGAAATCTATTAAGTGAAGACAGAGGAATTCATCTCTTATTATTTGTATATTAATTAACTTTATCTATGTATGACGTCATATTAATTTCAGATTTATACTTGGAACACTAATTATGAACAATTTTTTAATGTAAAAGGAATGGAGAGAGAGAGAGAGAGAGAGAGAGAGAGAGAGAGAGAGAGAGAGAGAGAGAGAGAGAGAGAGAGAGAGTTAATGTGACAGAAACAACCAAAAAGAGAAAAGGGGAAAATGGATATATGTTCATACTGCTTTTTTTTTTTGCTTTTTTTTTTTTTAAAAACAACTGTTGTTCAGTTATTTTATTTTTCTGTCAAGTGCCTACAAATATATTTCTCTGCTACCGAATATCAGTAAATAAACAAACAATAATTTCACAAACAGAGGCATTTATGTAAAATAACATTTATCACTGACTGTTTATCACATGGACTGACTGTTTAGCAACAGTCTATGTAAGGGCGGTTCCAGAATGTCTTTATATAAGGAACATAGGGAAGCTGACTTGATGAAAATAAAAGCTAAGATTTTTTTTTAAGACTACATTTATTAGAAGGTAGGTTATGAATCAGTAGCACAATAAGTCATCTAAAGATGAAAACATCGCTCTCGTTATGTTTATATCTCTCTCTTTTTATCTTTCTCTCTCTTTGTGTATCTTTCTGTCTCTTTTCTTCTCTTTCAGTTTGTATTTATGTCTCGCTCAATGTGTATCTTTATATAGTCCTCTCTCTCTCTCTGTCTGTATATGAGTACATGAATATACCACACAAACATTCTCGTACATACGTATACAAGCGACACGAAAAAACACAAACATTTATAAAGTCTTTGACACCCCTTACAAAGTGCTCTCTCTTGCCACTTTTCCTTAGCTGTTACGAAATGAAGAAACAAAAATGCTAATGTCCTTGAAGATTTTCACATAAACTAGACAACTTCAAGAATTTTGTCAAATATAGATCTTAAACTTTTATCACAGAAACCAAACAATATATGTCAGAATTTGGATACAAATGTGGTTTTAATTTAGAATATAAATTTGTAAATAAATATTCGTGAGACGAATTTTTTTTCTTCTGATGATTAATGTTTAATTCCAAGCATATACAATCTTAAACAAAATGTTAATCAGTAGTGAGTCGACTGTAAGGCTGGTAATCAAAACTAGCTTTATCATCATCATCATCATCACTGTTATTATTATTATTATTATTTTCAAACAAAAAAAAAAGACAACCAAAAAAAAAATAAAGTTTTAAACTTTTTTTGCAACGATTACTGTCCTCAATGCAGCGATGTGACTGTGAAGGCTATCATCACGGCATCAAGCGTTGATTGATGTTATATGAGTGTTGATTGTTCTGCAATGGATTCCCGCTATTCGGGAAATGCACAGTTTGAAGTGGTACTGTGTTACATGAATTTTTAAAAATATATTTATGCTTAATTGAATCGAAGCTTGTTAAGGGCGGTAATCAGTTCATTGCACAATATGACATTCCAATCTGTACCCGATGGCTGGTTTATTGAGATGTATAATAAATAATTGTATTTGTTTATGGAAGAGTATATACATATACATAGCCCATCGACCTTGCTGCGGATTTTCTCAGTATATGAGTCATCGTTATAAAATAATCAATGTTTAGCACTTAATACCCTTTAGACTATGAAAATGAAAACTGCAATTTTGAATCCAGTGAATATTTAATTATTAATAACAACAACAGATAATAATAATAATAATGTCATGGATTGTGAAAGTATTGTAATAGAGGTTTGTTCAAGAAAACAAAAGGAAAAAAGAAAAACGAGTTACGATTTATTAATTTAATTACCAGAAAAAAGAAATGGTTTACCCTCACTTTGCCGGACGCCTGAACAGATTAATGGTAACAGTCCATTGCATGGGATGTTACAGTCTGTTCCACTAAATACAGGTTGTAATCACTTTATACTTTCCTGATCTAACCTTATCTCTCGATCACAGCTCACATGAAAACTGTTCAAATGAGTAACCTTAACTACAGTTGTATCATGATAACACATACACATTCATGTTTCAAATGAGTAACTTCCGACAGACTATCTGGAAGGGTGCTCAGCGATCAGGTCTTCAGGCATGGATGTTATGATTATAATTTTACCTATGTGAATGTTAAAATGGATCTTATGAATGACTATAATTTTTAACTGTGAATGTTATGAAAGTCGAATTTGCCAGATGTAATAAAATGAACAAATGTTATGAAATACTATAATTCAACTATGTGAATGATGAATTCTTGCCACATGCAATAAAATGAACGATGAAGTGATTGAACGATTTTTTAAAGTTATTTATTGCATTAGACTATACCATAATCACCTATTGTACTAGGGATTAGCGTGCACCAATGATTTCTACATAAGAACAATAGCGTCCGGCAAAGTGGAAACATGCCAATTAGGCCTATATCTAAATTATTATTAATCTAAACTGATACGGTTCAAATTAAAATCCGCAGTATCTTGGCTTATTTATTTATTTTTATTTTTTTTTTACTTTACATATAAATACATACGAGCATATACTATGTACAGACAAATATTTATGTTTCTGCGAATTCCAGATATAAAAAGAAGAGGTTATTTTAATATTAAACAGAACTAGTTTTGGAGCATCTCTGGTGTGTCATATACATGATATAGGTTTATACACGAAGTTCTATATGGAAGACTATAGTTAGTCACGTTTTGTTATGGTAGAAGTAGTTTTATGATTAATATTCTTAGGACTTTTTCTTTATTTTATTTTTAAAAATGAAAGAAAAAAGATAAGAAATATATCCATACACTGTCTTAACATGACGAAACGACTTCGCTGTAGAACAGACAATGGTGACAAGAGCGTATTATTATCAGTAAATCTATCCATCTTTAGCAGAGCATCACCTGGAGTCATATTCTCGAAAATAGCCGGTAATAAACACATATAAGGTGTGTCTGCTTTTATTCTTTGTGAAATAGGGTAAGATGTGCAAAAACTCCATAACTTAATATACATGTGCATTAGCTTTAAAAAAAAAGGATTCAATTTCAATATATTACTCGCATTACATCTATCTATACAAACAATATATATACAGAATACACAAATGCATAAACATATAAACACTCAACAAACAAACAAAAAATAATAATAACAATAAAATAAAAATAAAAATAAATAAACAACACAAAAGTCATGCGCATATACATTCACAAACAAAATCCATACATAGTTAAAAGTTTACACCCATACATTCGCACGCATACGAAACACATAACTGCAAGTCAGTTAGTCTTTTTTGGTGTCAGCTGAAAAAATTTATTTCAAAAATAATGTAGTAAATTTCCTATAATTATGGAATAGGACGCCCTTACATTTGTTTGTAAAACAATTAATTTCTTTAGAAACTCATGTATAATAATTCAAACAATTGTTTTAAAATTATTTTCTTTCTTTCTTTTTTTATTTATTTAGAAAGAGGTGTGAACGAATGTGGAAGAAAAGTGATAAGGAGTGATTTTATTTATTCTTCTCCTATATTTAATTATATCTTCTCTCCAAGGGTGCAGAAATGATAAAGTTTAAAACAGGGAAGGTATTTCGTCGTTGTGTGTTTAGGAAATAAAAAATGGAAAGTAAAAGCAAAATAAAACATAAATGGGGTATCTGGTTCTTTTCTCTATTCAAAACACGGGTACACGTATCAGGTTACCTATAGGCATCCTTTCTACCTGTAGCCTGGTTAAATTAAAATAAACTACGTTTCTTGCATGTATTGTAGTAGTAATAGTGGTTGTGAAAATACAACAGTCGTTGTAGTTATACTGGTAATAATAGTACTAATACTAGTTGCTGTATTTGCTGAGAGAAATTAGTTTGCGGTTTAAACATTTAAATCACTGAGATACTGATGAATGTAAATTACTGATTTTAACATTAGTATTCAACAAAGCTTTGAAATATTCGAATGGACAAACTATATGACCAACCGTTAATATTAATAAATAATAAACAAAGTATGAAGAAGAAGAAAAAAACTCACTGACATTTTAAAATGAACTTTGTATAAATACTCCATTAACCAAATAATACGGTCATCATACATATTTTTTAGTTTGCCCATCAGTTGCTCATTTAAACCTCAAACTTGTATAATCACGTTAATCACCATGCTAACAATCACTACAGTGGATATTTATATACAGAACTGAATGTTCCTTCATAACTGAATCTGATAGATTTGATTATTCTCCAAAATTTTCGAGATTCGAAATTCGATTCGATTTGACCGACTATTTTGGAATATTAAATTCAAAATTCTGTTTTGTCTGAGAACTGCTTTATCTGTATTACAATACATGCACTTATTTTGTCTGACAAAACCTGCAATTATTTCCAGTTAATTTGTTTGATTTTTTTGTCCTTATATTTTTAAAAGCGTTTTATTATTAGTTTAACGATAATGTTAAATCTATAGAAAACACTGTTCATAAGTGTCTTGTTAAAAGAGGAACATTTGAATATTTTCTAGTAACATAAATGATGACCTTACTGCTAGGATATTAAGACAAAGGATAATCTAACATCTGTTTTTATTTAACTAAATCTTTAAATATAGTAATTATAGGTTCATAACTTAGAGATATTTTAAAGAAATAATGCTCATACTAAAAAAAATATATACATTGACCATTAAACATGTTGATCATACGTTCAACAAATGTTATCGTATCTGTTCATGTGTTGAAAACATGTCAAAAGTACATTTGTTTATATTTGTATGTGTGACTGACAAACTGGCATTACGCCATTTATTTTTGTTTTTTTTGGTATGCATGGATCCTAACTTTTGTTGACCCCAGTATACGTTCCATTTATATATTTTTGGCTTCAAAACGTGTAATGTTAACAATAATAAAGCAAAATTACATATCATTTACATGCAGACATGTATGTATTCCAAAAATGATGAAAATATAGATACATACATGCATACATGAATAAATACTTACATATAAATAATAATAATAATAATAATAATAATAATAATAATAATAATAATAAATTCCCACGTAAAAAGCCTCAGAAAACCCCAACGTAACGACTAATTTAGAACTACTTAGGTTTATTACTACAAACACAATACACCCATCACTACAACTACTATTGTTACTGCTGCTGCTGCTACTAATACTACCAATATCAATAAAACTACTATTATAACTGTTACTAATACTACCACTACCGCAACTCATGTTACTAGTACTACTACTACCGCAAGTACTGTTACTGCTACTGCTACCACTAGCTGTTATTACTACTTCTACTACATTGTATTACTGCCATTACCTATACAAAGTTTCTTTTATTACTTTATTATCTAACTGTCATTGAGTATTATCTGAAAACTTACCTAAATCCATTTTCCTGATAATCTCTGCTAAAGACAAATCCACAGAAAAACGGTAATCTCCTTCAGGTTAGAAATATAAACAACAAATAAATCTGTTTATAAAAATCACAAGTCCTCTAACGAGAAGGCTTAATGAGGTAACAGTACTATAAAATGTCTCGTTTATTTTCTGCTGTGCATGACTGTGTTTATTCGCATTACAAGTTTGATTCTGTACTGAAAAAAATCAAGAGCGCGCGAGAGAGAAAAAAAGTGTTTTTAAATTTCATAAAAAATATATATATATATATTTTTTAAATGAACAGAAGTTCCGTACGAGTCTGTTTATTCGTGTGCTTCGCTTGTCGGACGACCCCACCTTTTGAGATTTCACACTGTGACAGGCAACCGCCCCAGGTGGATCTTCAAAAGAATGAAAAAGGCCTAATCATTGGCTAGACGCTCCCTCGTTCAGAACAGGTATACGCGGTCAAAGAAAATAAAGTTTCCAAAGGTTTTTGCGCGTTTAAGGTTCGCTCAACCTTTATTAGTGATATAGTTAATGTGTATTCGTAAATCGCATACCGTATATACTTGTGTACAAGGCGAACTTATGTATAAGTCGATGTGTATTTTAAGACCAAAAATTGCGTCATTTTAGGTATTACTTGTGTATAAGTCGACTGTAGATTCCAGGCACCGTCACTATTTTTAGACCAGTGTGACAGTGCCATGAAGGCCTACATTGTACGCCTACTGTAACATAACTTGCACGAGCTGTAACTTGCACGTGCAATTCAAAGTAAGATAATTTCGGAACCTCAGCAATATTTTTTTCTATCGAAACTCTGCTACAAGATACGCCCCCGATCCTATTCCTAGCGCGCTAATTGGCCGAGGCTTTGCGCACTTGGCTACCGACTAGAATAACAAATATGGCGAGAAGTTGAACTGATTTTTGTTGCAGAACGTTTATAGAAATTTAGTTTGTTTTCGATTTGTCGGTAGTGGATATTAATGACGATTGCAATATTATTTCACCAAATTCTTTACAATTACACAAGTGAGTTTTGTTTATGAAATTAGGACCGATATTTAGTGCAATTTGGCAGAGAAGTCTGCATTCCTAGATCATTGCAAGACGCCGTAACGCATAACGCCGTACTGACGGTTTTCTCGCTTTAAAATGTATTTTTATGTCATTAAACGGAAGAATATCATGTTTTACATTCATATTTGGTTTTGTTATTTAATTTTTCCAAATTTTTTATACGATAAAATTTTATTTTTGAAAAGCTGAAAGACCGCGATTATTTTAGATGCATCCCGTAGCAAAAAATAGTCAAAATGGCGACTCTTCAGCAACAGCTACAAAAGCATTACCTATGTATAAGTCGACCCCCAAAATATTACCTTAATATAGTCTCCCAAAAATTCGACTTATACACAAGTATATACGGTATATTTTCCCCTGTTATTCGGAAGCATTAACGTCTAACAGGTAATGAAAATGGGTTGGAGTTAGGCATATAACGTATATCTACTTCTCGCGGCTTCCATTTATTTATTTATTTGTTGTTGTTGTTGTTCATTTGATAAACTCTTAATTTCTATGTTCATATATGAATAATGAATACAAGAACCCGATAACATAAACGAATAGTAGCAGAAAATGATAATAATGATGATGATGTGGTGACGACGACTATGATGACGTTGACGATAAATAAATATATAACAGGAAAGGAAATATATATAACTATATGCATATTAGAACAACGACTGTTCTCCTCAAGAAAAATAATTATAAATAAATATATATTTAACTAGTAAATTACATTATTTAATGTCTTATTATAGTGAACATAAGAGACGGGAAAGTCGCGTCGATTAAAAGTTCCAGATTTTTTTAATGCATGTTCCGTCCATAAGGTGTAAGCAGAATAGATCACTGCCTTTGAAAAGCCATTCTTAGTAAAGGGAAATAATATAATAATTTTCGTAAGGAGAATTGATTACATCACGTCTCAGTTCTACAAAGTTGCTGTAAAAACAGTCTTCTGTGTTTATGGAGTTGTTGTTTTTTTCTTCTCTCTCTCTAACAATTTTTGTTATTTTTATTTTAATTACGAATTTTATATTTAAACTTTATTCTTTTTTTCATTGAAATCTTCATAACACCTTATCATCATTATAAAGCCGAATGCACAGAGAGAGAGAGAGAGAGAGAGAGAGAGAGAGAGAGAGAGAGAGAGAGAGAGAGAGAGAGAGAGAGAGATGTACACCACCCACATAAATGCTATTCAATCCTGACTTTTCAACGCTCTACTAACGTTGTAAAGGTATATTTAGTAAGTCGTCGGTGTCGGATACGCACCGTGATCGTGAACAAAGCGGTATTTTTTTTAAAATATTATTAAAAATTAAAAAGGTTTTTTTATTTTCTCCCAGTTATTTATATTACTATAATATATATATATATATATTTGTATTATTTATTTGATATATTTTTAGATATATTTTTTTGTAATTTATAATTTAAATGAACAAATCATCTTTTAAAGATGATAATAAATAAATAAATAAATAATTTCACAATATGTAATCATTTCGTGTATGTCTGAAACTTTAGACTGAATAATCCGTTTCAGAATTGCTGTATCCTCAGTCTGTTAAGGTTTTTTCCTTCACAGTTCTACAATTATAAACGAAAATATTTTAAAATTTGTCATACTTTATTATTAGCAAAATTGGCAACGCTAAGATAAAATTAAGTGGTTGTGCATTTGTTTACGAAACAATGCTTTGATTCATTATTATGTCTTTCTTTACGAAGCGATAATAGTGATAATGCAAACATACTTAAAAAACAGAATGTGTCTTGATAAAATTACATAAATACAGTGTGTGTCGACTTAAAAAAGAAACGGGACATTAAAATAGATTAAAAATAAATAAATTAATTAAAAATAATAATAATAACGAGAGAAATAATAATTTAAAAAAATCAAAAAATCAAAAAGAAAGGAATGACAATCAAATAGAAATGTACATATTTTACAATTATTTATATTTATTTATTTATTTAATATTTTTATTTTTTTGTTTATTTTAATTTTCATTTTTAAAAAAATTATTATTAGGTTGTTTTTTTTTTTTTTTTGGGGGGGGGGGGTTGTCGTGTTCAATATTTCACTTGTACTTATCCATCACTTTAATTATTTGGTGTTTTTTACTGTATCTCTACGTCAGTATGAAATCTCGGTTATCACACTCTAGATTTGATCTTGTTACTCCATTCATCCATGCATAACGCTTTTATAAACTGTTTCACCCAAAAATGCTTATTTAAATACACAAGTTGTTAAACTATGTAATAATATAGAAGCTGAATGCTATTCTGGTATGTTGATTTTGTCGCTGAGAAAATGTTTATAAAACAAGTAAAAAAAAAAGAAAAAAAAAAAAAAAAGAAATATTAATATTTTATTATTTAATGTACTTACCAACGTCTATCCATGTGTGTGTGTGTGTGTGTGTGTGTGTGTGTGTGTGTGAGTGTGTGAGAGAGAGAGAGAGTAATACAAAATAATTATTAGCTAGGAAGTATTTATTAATATAAGGAGGGGTTATTATATTTGAAAATGCAAGTATTGCTGGTCGTTTTGTATTAATTCGGTAGCTACAAGTTTAAAATTGTTGTTCTTTGCTAAACATTCTGAAAACATCGAGTTTGTATTGTATCCAAAACAAGAACAACCAAAAAAAAAAAAAAAAAAAAAAAAATGAAATAAAAAAAAAAAAAGTAGTATATTTGTTGAAATTTATTCATATTTGAAGAAGCCTATTTATCAAGATAAATGAAAAAGTATGACACGGTGAGATAACTGAAGTAAATATGTAGTGACAAACAGTTGTTAACAGCGAGGAGGGGTGGGGAATGTTTTGGATGGATTTAAAGTTTTCACTTTATTAATTCCTGAATATATCTTTCGAAAAATATGTTTTGGATTAATAATAATAATAATAATAATAATAATAATAATAATTTTGTACTGGAATACAAACTGAATTGTTATATAGTAACTTAAATACGTACAACGAAAGTAATGTACATGTATAAAATATTATAGATAATCGAAGGACCTGCTTATAAATTCCTCGATATATTAATAAATTATGCAGGGTTTTTTTTAAGATTATAAGTAATGTTAACTCTGTTATTAGTTGTAGTATCAGTGTTAGTATTAATATCAGTATTAGTTTTGGTATAGTGATATATCTCTTATAATAGAACACACTGAAATATAGATTTAATGTATCGAAATTTTATTTGTAACGCTGCATCACTAACCACATTACTACTACAAGTAATAAATAAATAAATAAATAAATAAATAAAATAACAAATATCATCTGACTGAAAATTTAAAAAATGTATTACTTTTTCATCCAGAGTTCTACCAAATAACAATAATAAATACAGATAGATATGCCCCCGCATTCTATGATTATATATATAAACATAAATTTTAATTAGTATTGGATGGGGGGGGAGAGTTCATCTACAAAAAGCAAGAACTGGTACGTTAATGCCTCCGAAATAAATTTCGCACCTGACATGTGTTTGTGAAAACTGAAACTTCTCCCATTTTATCGAGTGTCGGTGTCACAGGTCAGTTCACAGAGAGTTTAGTTAGGCGAAGAACAAAATAGTTCTTTGTCTGAAGAGGAATTGTCGATTCTGTCACTGGAAACTCCCACCACCTCGGAAAGATCTCTAACAATAAAATAATGTTACCAAAGTTTACCAAGATGGTTATAAAATAGAACGAATGTAAAAATGCTGAAAATAAAAACAACTAACAGCTACAAAAAAAAAAAAACAATCAAAAACAACAACAACATCAACAAAGTAACGTTTTAGAATAGCGATTATAATTTTAAAAACAAAAGGAGTTATGATGAATATTGTGTAACAACAAAGCAACCGATTCTGTGTATTTTTATTATTTATTATTATATTATTATTATTTTTTTTTTTTTTTAATTTGTTAATTTGCTTATTTGTTGCTGTTGACATCGTTGTTGAACAATTAGTGTTATTTTGATACATTTTACAACGCGAACATTCTAAATTATATGCTTACCTAATTCAGTTATTTTTAGCTCCAGATGAATGCCTACTATATGTTCCCCCATTTTTTTTTTTTCTTTTTTGCAACATTCTTGTCACATTATTACTTATCATATTAAGTGTTTCTTCAGTTATCTGGTGAGAACTTAGACAGCATTTTCATAGCTCATGTGTTTTTCTGCACTACAAACTTATTAATAAACTTTTACAAACTTCAGCATTCTTTTACACATATACAGATACAAAGAGTGAGAGCATACAAATGTGTCAAGATTTCTCAAATTTCGATAGTAATCCAGACAGTAATAATTTAAAATACATATAATAATAAGATATATTGTAATATAACTGAAAATACATTTCTGTTAATTTTTAAAATATTTAATAGTATATTTAATAGTGATTTAATACTACTATGCAATTTATTTCTTAATGTATACCTATGGTAAAACGAATAAATGGTCAAATAAAATTTATTATACTTCTAAAATTATTATTTTACTGTTTCTGGGGACATGTCATCATTCATAACAAAGAATTACACTAAAATAACAAAAAACGCCTTATAGATGCCATTAAGGCATTTTACCCCTTCAAAACTGGACATCATTATGGACACAGACGGTGTGTTGATAACTCTATCTGACACCAAAATAAACCTAGGGTAAATCTGTCCGCTGTCTACCAGAATCTGTAACCACAGAAAAATGCCTGCATATTTTAAAAGTTTTGGGTTGCCATACTTCATTGTTAATTATGACTTGCCAGTACAAATACATAAAAAATAATGACAGTATGCAGAATATATTTAGACTATTTCACCAAAGGTACACTTTATATACAGTGTTATAAAACAAAATGACGTGAAATCTGATAACTAATCTGGGTTTTAAAATTTGTCAGAATTTAGTAATTACTGAGATAATACTAAGAACAAGTGACAGACAATATGGCAAATGGTTAAGTAAATTTATGGAAATGTTAGATTTAATCTAAAAAGTTACAGTTGAATGCAAGTGGGAGTTGATGATAAAATTAAAAATAACTGCTTCTGCCAGTACTACTTCTATTATTTATTTGTTTATATTCTGGACTTTTAAAGATAATTTTACAAACCAGTTGTTCTTAGAACAGTGTAATATTTATGTTGTAGTTATTAATAGTAGCTGTAGATAAGCAGTACATTAGATCATTAATCTAAGCTATTTTATTTTCTAAATTAATTTATTTACTTATTACTTATTCTGGGAGTCTGCATGTACATGATGGGATTGTTTTTGATTTTGTGTGTGTGTGTGCATGCGTGTGTGAGTTCATGATCCTTATACTGAAGATGAAAATAAAGTACAACAGTAATTATTGTAGTCTAAACCAGGCACTGGCAACCTTTTTTCAGAAGAGGGTCACACAAGAACACAGCTCAACATCAGGTGGGCTGCACTACCGATAATCTTATTTTCCTCAATGAGGCAGGCCAGAGTTTTCCACTGACTGGTCTGAATAATAACAACAGTTTTTTAAATCAAACGTGTTGTCCAAAAGGCAATATTTACTGAAAACTGTTTAGCAAGCTAGCATTTTTAGCTTCATTTCAGTATAGTCATTTAATTAGAAGTAGTATTTTAAATGAATATTCATATAACATGATGTATTTATTTATCTAATGACTTGGTGATCTTGGACCAATATGATATATACACTGTATGTCTGCCTACTGGTATAAAAGCAATACTGATGAAAACGGTTTTATACAAGACAAAAAAGAACATCTGAACAATGAGTCAACTGTGACTCACTATTTTACAGAGCAGTCTTACAGACAAAATTTCAGTTACTTTTGTCAACGAATGAAAGTCCTCGACCGTTTGTGGTTAAATTCAATAAAATTTGAATTTGCTCCATTCACCAAGATGAACAGTTGGGTTCTTTATGGTCAGACATGGAATATAAAATAGCATGTTTCAGTTTAAAAAGTGTTCAAGCAATTATTATTTTTGCATATATTTCATGATTCATCTATGAAAATTAATTTCGATATATATTTGTCAAACAAATTCTAGGACAAATTGAATTTCCAACTCATTTCAAACATTCTAAAAATAAAGCATCGTCTTATAATGAAAAATACTTTACAAATATGACTGAAACCAAGCAGCCTACTTTCATTCAGGTTTTTTTTTTTAAATTATTACTTTTTATTATTATTATAGATAATACAGCGTATCACATGAAGATAAAAGAAATTGCAAAATTAAATTTATGAAACTGTTTTGTTCAGAATTGCTTGGTGCATGTCAAATTTCTTTCCTCAAAACTTTTCAAATTTGAGTAGTGAGAGTTTAAATTTCATTATATTCAACTTTCGTTAACAATATGAACAAAATTAAATAATATTCTGAACCTCAAACAAGCTCTTCCATTCTTGATCCATAGGAGAAAAGGCAAGATTTCATCATCAAATGACAATGATTATGACAAATATACTTATATCAAGTGTTTAATTTTAAACACAAAAGATGTAGATATTAACATTTGAGAGAGAAATCTGCCCGACTACTATGCTGCCAAATAAAAGTTTTATTTTTATTATTTTGTACTGAATAAATTTGTTACAAAGGTGTCATTTACCACTATTCCATTAAAATACCTTTATTCCTTTTATACTGAAAATAAATTTTAGCAGACTGTTAGTTGGTTTTTGGTTTGTTAAGTACTATCGTCTCTGTTTAGTTTGATGATAACATTCCAGTATCTGTAAATGATATTAATTAGGACTTTGTTTTATCTATTTCCATTTAATTGATTAATGAAATGACATTGTATGTCATTTCATTTAAAGTGCATGTATTTATTAATTTATGAGTAGCTCATGAAATGGTGACAGCAGGTTTCATTATATATTAAATATTTGATTTATACTTAATTCATTAATAAAATGTGTGGAAGTGTCATCACATATTCATTCATTCATTGTTTTATATAAATTGTAGTCAAATGCGGCTTATTAAATTTTGATTAATAATTAAAAAATACAATAATAATATAAATTAATAAAAATTGAAACATTAATCATTTCTGTAGTATATTTCCCTTCCATTTTGCTGTACATTTTTCATTTTGAAAACAATGAAACTAAAGATTACAGTTAAGTTGTAATACAATTCCTTCAGTCATAAGAAGAGAAAGAACAGTTTGATACATTTAGTAACATCATCTCAACATTAAAAAGCTAAATATACTGTGCAAGGTTCCCTAGATGTATTACTGAAAAAAAAAGAAGCAAGCAATATAACTCAAAATATAACAATATTAATAAATTAATTCAAGTAAAAATAATGCATGAAATATGACAATACTAAATATAAACATTATGCATTAGACAAAAAACAAAATCTGCAATCAAGTTTATTTGTAAATTTATTACACTGCCAAATTAAAATGACAAAAATTATCCTTATTTTAATTAGAAAATCTTATATGAATCACAGTTAGGACTAAAATTTTAACATATTTATATTAAAAATTAAATAGTAATGAATAGGCTACTCAGCATAAGATTAATTAAAATTTTCAGTTATGAAGATCCTTTAGATAGAATAGAATTATGACTACATGATGAACAATATGATGGTTACACAAAACATTTAGGAAACAAATTCAAAATGCCAGAAAAAGACTCATTTGTTTTTGTATAAATGTTATTATTAATCCACCAGGCTAAGTTTGGTTTAAAATTATTTCACAGGATAAACTTTTTATTATAAAAAAGTCTGAGTGACATTTTAGATAAATTAGAATTATGTTTCATTCATTAAACAAAATATTAATTACATATAAGTGGCAGCTTAAAACAAAAAATTTATACTGATACAAGTAAAATACATAAATGTTTTCATTTTATTTAGCATAAGCATAGAAAATAAATTTTAATATGTGTAAAATAAATTGTTGGTGAAATATTTATTTTACAATTTATAAACAGCTTCTTGAAGGAAGGGAGAGAGCAACAAATCCTATTACTTAACATTCTATTATAGAACAAGCATCGTAATAACTTTCAAACACAAACATAAATTCTAAATGTCAAATGTTCAAACATTAATAAACATTATTTGTTAACCATAATCACAAAACAGATTAACTCTATATACCACAAAGAAATGTGTTTGTTCTGCAAGGCATGCCAAATCATTTCGCTTCACTGGAAAAAATTTAAATTAACTAAGTTTCATGAAAATAATCTGATTGAAAAAAAAAGGGCAGTTAACAAAATTGGGCACCGAGTTAGAGTTCTGTAATACATGTTAACATACATACATATACATACATACATATATATATATATATATATATATATTTTAACTGATAACACAGTTCAGATGCAACAGTATTTCTGCAAAACCAAATGCATGCAGGAGACATACAAAATAACCTTATTTGCAGAGATCAGAATAGCTTTACAAAGCATGAAATGAAATTAATATATATTGTTTGTTACTTAAATGCTGTTTAAAGTTTATTATACAGTCAACTTGTCAATAAACAATGATGTTCATGAGTTGAGTAATATTTATTCACCAGCAGATATTCATGTTGAACATTTTATTAGTGTTTTGTGTGGTTATCATGACTTAACATACAATATAATTATGGACAGAACAGAGTGAAAATGGATACAAAATAACTGAGGAAGTGAAAATAAAAAGCTAGGATTTCAAGCTTGGGTTTGCTTGCCGCCGTTTCACATCCCAGTTATAGACTCTTGCCATATCTGAGCAGTGGCTAAGGTAAATATGTTAATAAGCAACACAAGATAATAATCACAGAATTTTTAAAAATTAAAAATAAATACAAATTAAATCAATAAACAAAAATCCAAACATGTTTACAAAGGATATTTCTAAAGCAAGTATGTGAAAATGACCAAGAATATGTTTATAGTTAATGGTTTTGAACTTTTATCACTATAGCTGTTACATTGTTTTTCTTTAATTTCAAAACCCCCCAAGTTGATCACAGAAAGGATATTCAACTACAAAGTGAAATTTTTTTAAACCTAATGCTAACAATTAGCCATACACTACATTTCACATTTATTTATTAACAGTGAAATGTCTTTTTCATTTATGTGACAATTAATATTGTAATGAATTTTACTGAGATGACTGGTACATTATTCAGAAGTAAAGAAAATAGAAATATATTAATAAATATATAAATTAATTAATTTAACTAAACCTAACTGAACTGTCAAGTAAAATTTTGTAATTAACTGCAAACAATGTTTGTCCAACAAGTGAACATGTCAAGGATACTGACTTCTAATGTTGTTGTCTGATCTCGAAGAAAACTGAGATCATCATCAACTTGTGACAATGTTTTCTTGGCAGTCAATAAGTTCTTCTCTAGTAACACCTGAGCATCATCAAGATTGTATTCTAACATTACATTTGCCTGAAAGACAGAAACCAGCCTTAAGGTATGTGCAATTAAAAGCTTGTTACTCTGTCTCACAACTGGTGTTATGACATTTTGTAATATTTATATTATTAACTACTTCTGAATATTCTATAATTTGTCTGAGTTCAGAATGGATATTTAGAATATAAACTGAAACAGAAACTTAAAAAATAATATAAACAAATATATCAAGAAATCTTTATACTTCAAAGTGGTTATTTTATTTAATCTCAAAACAATGCTTTGATAATAATAAAGATTAAGAATAATATAAACTGATCAAACATATGCAGAGACAGCTATTTCTTTCTCATAAATACAAGTGAAACTTTCATTACTCAGCAATGATTCTGCCAGTTTTATAAAATCAGCTTTTAGGGATAAAAAAAAAAAAAAAAGGACAATTGCAGTCTACAAGTATCTCTTCACTTTTAATTGAAATTTATTATAAAAATCTGAGAAATGCAGGCATTTTTGCATATGTTGAGAAATAAAAGAAAGAATTAAAATAATTAAGGTAGATATAAAATGTTAACCCCTACAAAAAAAACAACAACATTAGAAATAAATAATAAATACCTTTTTGAATTTTTTAATATAGTACAATAATTGAAAAACTCATATACAAAAGTAATTATAACCATACTTACACCTAACCACAAACACACTTTATCTGTTGGTGGTATGCTGGCTTTTGCATAAACCTGATCTGATAGTAAAAACCTAGTTTCTAGTGGTTCTGTGGAATCCTTATTTGGAAATACAAAAATAAAAGAAATTATATATTAAATACAATTTTTTTATTATAATTATTTAGCAAAATAAGCATTTTTTTTAAGGACTAGTTAAAAGCAATAATAAACAAATATTAAGGAATAAAAGCAGGAGAGAATGAGAGAGAAAATATATTCTTTAACAACAAGTAGTATTTCATATAATTACACATATCACTACTGTTTTCCAAAAAAGAAAAAATGAAAACTAGTTATAAAAATTTGATAATATACAGCTAAAATATAAGTAACAAAAAGAAGCACCATACCTTTTTGGACTGGAGGTGTTTAACAATGTCAAGTGTTGTTGCAATATCTGGAATTTGACTTTTCAACCTTAAATATAAAACAATTTTGACAGGAAATTAATAATACTACTTTTGAAATTATAATGCACATTTATTTACTTTTTTTGTTTAAAAGTCAGTCTCAAAAAAAATAAGTCGGATGAGATTTATTAATCTATAAATTTCAATACTTTCACTCTTATGCATCGATTAGCACTACATGAAACTTACTTAGAAGTTTGGTAGCTCTGTAATTAATTAAAAGAGCTGCATATGTTAAAAATAATTACACATTAATTTCCAATATTTCTTAATATGTGAGGCACTCTGGCAGAAGGAGACACTTGTGACACCATACCCCAATATATAAATTAAAATGTTTTGAGATATGAAGGAGCACACAAATACATTTCTAAAAAAAAATCTTTAGACAAATTGGATAAAAACTGAAAAGGCCATTGAAATTACTGGAGGTAATCCATTCACCTTAAAAAGTCTTTAGCAACAATGCATTTTTAAGCATCTTATTCTAAAACCATAAAACAAATCTCAGCAGAGTTTCAGCAAAAATGAATTAGAATTAATCAATTTCATCAACATTTGTGTTTTGTTTTTCTTTGTTCAAAGAGTTGGTGAATCTGTCAATTTTGCTCTCACTGAAATAACTTTAAAAAAAAAAAAAAAAAAATTCTACCTTACTTTCAATGCTTTTTAAAATATTTAGTGTTATCTTACTGCATGATTTTTCATTCATATGTATTTTAAACAATTAGTGGTACAAAAAAAAAAAAAAAAAAAATACATGTATATATAAATACTATTAAAAGCATTTGATGTTTAATTATAATCCTCTTTAATACAGAAAGTCCAGTAATCATTAGAGTCAACTCAAGAATAGGAACTAATTATGGGCAATAAACTGTCTTTAACCAGGAGATTAAAGGCAATTAAAGATGCATGTATAACAAAATGGATATTTGAAGTAGAAACATAAGGGGTCATTCCATGTCAAATAACCTGCCAAAAAAGAAAATTTAAACCCAACCGTCTGGGATCCCACAGCACCAAATCTGAAATCTTAGCCCAATCGGACCAGTGGTGTGGGAGATATGGCTCCCCTAATTTTGAGATTTTTGGCAAAAATGGGCATGACCACCAACCTTTGAACCCTCATATCTCAGGAACTACTGGGCCAATCTTCATAAAATTGGTGTTGTTGAAAAGGCAATATGACAAGGATTCAGTTTGGGGGTCACTGACCTTTTGACCTTTGTTATGACCTTGAAATTGACTGTGTGGATCACATGACCGTGAGATGACCTTTAGTGAAATTTAATCTCCCACATGTTAACTATAACATATAAAAGTTTCCTGTGTGTAATATTTTTTGTTTAGCCACAATATAGATTTAAAAAATGCATGTCCATGAAAATAGCACCTTTTCTGCCATTAACATCTGATTAACTAAAACCTGAAAGATCAATGCTGGATGCTAGGAATCACCATGTGTCTCGATTGTAGGCCTACATGTATGCATAAAGTTCACACAAATTTGAGAGAACTAGGTGTTTCTGATGTTTAACCTTCTCACCATCTTTGTTTCGAATGCTCACTGTATCCTTCATTCCCTGACACATTCTACTGTTCTTGTCATTTTCATAAAATTGGACTATTTCCTCCTTCAATTCATTTGACAGAACTTTCCCTTGTTTCTTATCACAGAGGGATGGAATCCCTTTCTCTTTCTTCACTGCACGGCTTTTTTTCACAAGTTAATTCGTTGTTTCAAATTCATTTATTGTCCTTTCAATCGTAAAGGGTGACAAAGTCAAGATTTGCACACGCTCTGGTTAGGATTCTGACTTGTTGAATTTTTCTTTTAACTCCTCCAACATGTTCCTGAATAAATGAAGGTCCAATTTTTCTGATGAGTTGAGATCACTTTCAGGAGTATGAAGCGGAATATCATAGACTGTTTCAAGATGTCGTTTTAATGTTACTGTAGCTGATGCTAGTTTTTTCTGTCCTTTCATTCGTTTACTGGAACGTGCTAGTGAATGGAATTTAAAAGGAGTTTCACTTAAACTCAGCAGGATAGAATTCAAATCGAAGTCCTTTTCTGGGGAAACAACAACAGGCAGCTTGTCTGACAAGTTATCATCAAATTCTCCCATAGTAATACCACCCATACTAAAGCCATCCTCTGCAGGGGTTTGGACCTTTGATTTCTGAAGGCTGATCAAACAGTCACAGCACAACTTGTCTCCTGGCACTAGTGTCTTTGGATTTACTAAGCATTTGTAAGTGCCAATGCTAACAATTCTTAAAGATCTAGTGTGTGCTTGCTTAGGATGGCAATTAAGGTGATCACAATATTTTTTCTGCCATGTTGAAAACTTGATTAAAAGTTCTTGTTCATGATGTGAACAGATACTCTTGATGTCCCGTGTTTTGATCCCACTTCAAAGAGAGATGAGTTCGACTTCCTCAGTTTTCCATACACTTCTGGTATGATGGTGTTGATATAACATATTTTCAGGAGAGTAAAAGCTGCAGTTAGGCCTGGAAGAAATAAGGATTTTCAGGATTGCCTGCGCCTTCAATTCAATAGAACAAAGTCAGTGCTTTCCTAAATATCAAATCAAATCCTGAAACCCTTTCAGTAAAGTTAAGCAGGTCATAAAATGGCAGCAGAGTACGTGTCATTGCCAAAGGCCCACAAGCCTTGGGCATTTAGGTCAAACTTTTCAAGTATAAATCACAGTTTATCAAGGTGAAGGTAGACCTTGTTCATACTCTGTGCTGAAGACTGGGTGTACAAATACATTATGCAGTACATCACTTGATGAAGTTGATTTCAGACTGGGTTGTACTGTTGTTGACTGAAACCTTGTTCAAAACCAATGGCAAGGCCCACATGACGTGATAAAATGACTTAATAGGTTTTATGAAATAAAAATATTGTTTATATATCAACATCTGACGTGTCCAACTTGAAAGCTTCAGATTGTCAAAGAAATGCAGATGATGAAACTTCTTTGTCTTAAACTTCTAATTGCCATGTGCTCAATGGGGATTTCACCAGGGGATTTCAAGGAGTTCCTGACATGATTGTTAACCCTTTGAGCCTGATTGTGTAGAATATGTCATGCCAGTTGGCATCTTTTCATATCCTTCAGGCATTCCTTCAGACATGTCAGGTGGGTTTTAACTCTAAAGATGAGTTTTTGGTCTAAGTGTATGCATGTAGAAAATGTACATTGTAATGCATTGTATCAATCATCCATGCAGGTATGCATTTTTTAAATTTATGTTATGGCTAAACAAAACATATTACACCAAAGTGAACAATAATGGCAGATTTGGAATCCTTGTCATATTGCCTTTTCAACAATACCAATTTTATGAAGATTGGCCTAGTAGTTCCTGATATACGAGGGTTCAAAGGTTGGTGGTCACGCCCATTTTTGCCAAAAATCTCAAAATTCAGTAGGCCTTACCTCCCACACCACTTGTCCAATTGGGCTAACATTTCAGATTTGGTGCAGTGGGATCCCAGTCAACAAGTATACCAAGTCTGATAAAAATCTGAGACGGTCAGGTTTAACCCATGAGGTGATTTGCAGATGACCCTAAGAGTTTTCTTAGCTTTGAACTTGACATAATTTGGCTGCAAACAAAAGTTACCTCTCTCAGTATTGTTGGTAGTTTTTCTGATGGAGCTAATCAACACTTAAAATAAAAATAATCCAATTTCAAAAACACAAATGATATTTAATAAAGGAATAGTTTATTTTTTTCCTTTGTCAAATTGAGATTTTAAACAATACCAATGATAACTGGATTCATGGAATATATTGTACCATTGTTCTTATAGATTGTTATGTTTGTATTCCTAAAATCAAGTTTAATTCACCATTTTTTGGTTAAAATTTTGCAAACATGATCACCTTTGTCTTAGAGTGGAACAGATAGTAACTGGCAGTACCTGATGTGATCAGCCTCAATTGCTATCTGGCCAGCTATCTTGGCCAGTCATCGTGCTCTCAGCCTGTCATTGCAACTAAACTGCACTATTTAAATGCAAATTATTAAATGCATATAATGCAAAAACTGACCAAAACTGCTACACACTTCATTTTAATATGAAATAACCTAGCAGATAAGGAAAGCTGGTGTCACAACCATTCTTCTGGTGTATGGCATGTAATATCTTTACATTCTTAAACAGAGGGGAAAACCAGAAATTCTGCAATTGTTTTACCTTAATTAGGCAAATTTTATGAAGGTATGCTTCAGAAAAAACTGTTTTCAACTAAAGTTTATTCATTTTTGTTTCTTTGGATGAAAGATTTATCCACAAATCCCAAAATCAGTTAAACATGACTTAATATATTGTAAGACGATTATCTTGTTACTGGCTCTGCAACAAATATCTCATTTTGCTGGAGCACATATATTTGTTTTTAGAAGTTGTCTGCATACAAAAGAAAGAAAAGAAAAAGAAAAAACATTTCATTAAAAATAAAGGATTTTCCTTCTTTCAAATAATAAATAAAACATTCATGAAATGTCAGGAATCTGAGAAAATAAAAAAATATAAAAATAAAATAATAATGATAAAAATAAAAAATAAATAAATAACCACCTTGCTTTCTTTGTATTAAGGTTGTATTCCATGAACTTATATTTATTGTGTAGTTCATCCAGTCTGCGCAAAACATTTTCTGCTGATTCACTGTTTTCTGCACGTTTCATATACTCTTCAACATCTTCCTAAAACAAAAAAAACAAAAAAGATTCAAACATTAAAATATGTTTGTTCACATATAGATAAATCACAGTTTATTTGAAATAAAGAAAGTATTTTCAAAAAAAAAAAAAAAAAAAAAAAAAAATTCTAAAATGCATTTAATGATTTATATATAAATAATATTCTGTGTATTTTTCAGTATTATGTTATTTATGAAAATACGTAACAATAAATTTATTCAAAAGAATCTTAATAAAATTAGCCCGAAATTCGGAACCTCATGCCGTCATGGTCTTCGGTATTTCTCTGTATATTTGTGCTTTCAAGATTATTTTAATTTTTTTAAAGCGATTCCTTTTTTCATAGTATCTATGTTACTGAATTCATGAACTTGCGAGCAGAAACTTGTTTTTAATGACAACTACAAAAAATGAAAAACCTTCCCCCCATTTTTGTTATTTTCCATCCCTGCTATCGACATTCCTAACGATTATGTAAGTTTAATCATTTTTAAATAATCTGACAGATGCATTCACCCATTAGGTTTTTTGATATATCACTCTATATTTAAAAGCTTTACTTACGACAAATTCTGCTTGTGGAGCAAGCTCGTTATTTGATGTATCCGTCGCCATGTTTTCAGCCTGCGGTGTCAACGTTATTTATGCTCCGTATATATTTTTACAGTCGTTGCGCACCGCCTGTAAACGGTAACAGACCAACAAATCAGGTAAAGCGTGAACACTAAATTTGCATAATATTTTTTTCATTAAAATCTGGCACGATTAGACATATAAGTTATTTTTATTAACTCGTATATTTCACATTAGTTTCAAAAGTTTCTTATAAAATTTGTTTGATAATGCAAAAATTGGTAAATTTCTCTAATACATTTTCTATATCATAGCGATCAAAATCTATCTACCCATCACCGTATCACGGCATCAGCTATTCATGAGAGAAGATGATTTTAAATAATAATAATAATAATAATAATAATAATAATAATAATAATAACAACAACCATAATAATAATAATAATAATAATAATAACAACAACAACAACAGCAATAATAATAATAATAATAATAACAACAACAACAACAGCAACAACAACAACAAATATGCTAATAGTAATACATTTATTTCTAATTCTATTCCGATTCTAGAACTATCCTTTCTGTTAACAAACTATCTAGCTAAGGACTCATATTTAACAATAATAATGAAACTATAATTAATAAACGAAAGTGTAATTATTATAAGAAAAGGCTATCAAAATAATTGTTCCTATTTATAAATTTTCAAGATCTAATTTTGAATATCTACGATGCTCTGAAAAGAAGGAATGAGAATAATTCGCCTACAAACATGGCGATGTTAGGAGTAAGTGTTTCTCTACCTTATCCTTTGTTGTTGTTTTTTTTTCTTTCTTACTTTCTCTTAGATCGTTTATCTGTTATCTGTGTGTTCTTGTTAACATTCAATATTGGTGACTTAATAATTTAAGCATATATATCATGTGGCAAGGGTTTTTAGTTTTGATGTCTTTTTAATTATTGCATATAATTCCTGTTCGATTGATTGTACAAAAAAAGCCCCCAAGGAAACAAATGCAAGGTCAACAAATAGTTTGTTAGGTTAAATAGAATACGTATTGTATATGCTAATAATGTAATAGTCTGCGTTATGTACAGTAATACTAATAGTTAAACTTTGTAACAGAACGTTAAACAGTTTTCAGACGTTTAAGTAGATGCACAGTATAACTACAAGCAGAAAATACTTCCACAGTCAGACTCTGTGAATCAGTCTGCTGATGGCATGCATCAGTTTTTTTTTTTTAAATTGCGAGAGATTCTGAGTAATAAAAAATAAAGATATCAGACAATAATAGCTGACAGACAATTTAATCAGATGTCCAATGTTGATGATTAATTGATTTTCAGTTGATTGCATTTTTTGTTGTTGTAATGTTGTGAGCTTTGAGTTTTTTTCTTGAGAATGCAACAAATATGCTGAACCCGAAATGAATGGATAAAAATTTGGTTACAATATCAGAGATAGTCACCTACAGGCCTTGATCTTAACCTTTATTGTGGTTGCCCAATAATAAAATTTTACATGCAATTATCCATTTTTTTATTTCCAGTCTGCAATTTTTATACATTGTATACTAAAAATAGCATTTTGTTTTTCTTCATTGAATGTCACCCTTTCATACTCTTTACCATGACAGCATAAAAACTCTTGACCAATTTATTTTTTTCATACCTGTCTCTTCTTTCTGTTATCTAAATTTTTTTTATTGTTTTGCTGCTGAAATTTGAAATTTGAGATTAAATAATGGTGAAACACTTGTCACAATCATACTGTGCAATCTCTGTTCTGTGACACATGTCATAGAAAAAAATGGAAACTGTTAGGACCCTTGCACATACATATGTCATTTTCAAAGCAAATATAACCATTTTTTCCATGATATAGAAAACAGACATTCACATTGAGGCTTGCACACCAAACACAAGTGATGCCATGATTTACACAACAGTTTTTGGATATAGAAATTATTTTGCATTATTATATGCTAAATATAGATTTTGACATCGCACACATTCAATCATGAGGTGATTTCTCCTGATCTGGATTTCATCTTGCAAGACATTGAACAAAAACATGAAATACTATACAACAAAGCCTAACAATCCTACAAAGATTATGGAGTACAGGAAAATAATATGAAGCCATACCTTGCTTGGAAAGTACAATAATTTTAATTTTAATGATTACTATTCTATAAATATTAATACAGCATACTTTTGCCAAAATCTGTTAATATTAATTTTTGTTGTGCCTGATATTAATGGGAATTACCTAGTCAGAGTTAATGTATGTATTTGTGAAATTGCACCAAAAAAAACAACAAAAATCACATTTTGTGTACAAGGACTGATGCACAAGCAATGCAGCAAAAATCTTGTTGAAATATGTCTGGTGTGCAGGGGCTGTTACAGTGTCAGATTCTTGTCAGGAAAGGCACACATGAACAAACCATTTTGAAAATTGTATGTCATTGGACAGGCAGAAGAACAAAGTGGAAACTTGAGTAACCACTAAGGTCAAGCTATGTCTTACGTCGTTCACTGTTGCTATATTCCTTTAAATTCATCCAAAATGGTAGAATAATTTAGTAATTATTAAATGTATGCTTTTATCAGACATGACAAATAAAATTAATAATGCTAACTAAATACATGCTATCCATACAGACTTAGTTCAGCAGTAAAGGAAAGTTACATGTCCTTTTGTAGTCAGTGTCATATTCTAATGAATTAAATACATCTCAGATATTTGACTGTTAGTCAGAAACTTAAACAACATATATATATATATATATATAAAAGAAAAAATCAAAAAAATCTTGCTACATGTTAGATTGCTGTAGTTTTTTGAGTAAGGTTATTTGAGTAAGGTTGACTGATAAGCCAGAGGCCAAACTATTTTATCAAATGCATTAGTATGTCCTTACTTTCTTTATAAGAAAGTGCAATACAAAAGATCTTATGCTATTAAATGTTTGTTTTTTTTAAATGTTTTTTTCATATTAATTATTGTTATACTAAGACTGTGTTTGACAGATAATAACCATTAATATTGAGATACCTTAAGATACCACCAAATTTATTCTTAACAAAAATATGTAATAATGAGTTATTGTATCCTGCAGATTTTTATGGTTTAATTAATTTTACATTTATTATTTTACAGCAACAGGGCCAGTGCCGTTTTGAGGACAAATGGCCAAGCATGCGTCCAACAGTGTTGAAGCTGTTGAGACAAGAGGCGGTTACAAGGGATGAGTGGCATGGTTTGTTCTGGTGAGAGAAGTTTTAATTCTGCTACATCCATCTTAAAATCATATAAATACTGTTTCAATGTGAAGAATGTCAGCATTAATAATAAAATATTAATACCATTTATAAACTTTCATATCTGATTCCATCATATCCCATACTGTTAATTGTTTACAAAGCTGGAATAGTGGTTTTTGGATTGAGACTTGTTAATACCATGCTGTGTATGTGATTTGTGTTTTAGGGCTGTACATTCTGTTTGTATGTGGGATGAGAAAGATGGACCACCAAAGATTTATCAACATCTACAGGATGACATTCTTGATTTCATTCGACAGGCTCAAGCTGTAAGTCATTGTAATTCAGTGAAGAAAATAAATGATAGACAATTATTAATGACTAATTACTATGTTCTGAAATTGCCAATTAAAATATGAACATAATTTCTTCAAATATTTCATTTCACTTGACTTTTTATTGAAGAGTTCTCACAGTGATATTAGACAAGTTAGCAAAGCTAAATTTATTTTCTAAAATGTAATATATATGGTTTCATAAGAAAAAAAATAATATTGTGTAAATAATATTAAAGATGGTTATATCATTTTATTATTGAAAACTGAAATCATGTTGTTTTTTTTGTTTGTTTTTATTTTTCTTGCAGAGAGTTCTCCAACACAAAGAAGATTCAGCATTGTTGAGAGCATACATAGCAGAATGGGGAAAGTTTTTCACACAGTGTAACTACCTACCAAGCCCATTTAATCAACTAGAGGCTAACTTGCTAGGGAAACTTCACAGCAGCATGCCAAAGAAACAACAGGGAGTAGATGAAAGTCTTGTTAGAAAAGTAATAATTTAGATTGATTTCAGGAGATGTCTAAAATGTATTAATACTATACTGTTTAGTTTGTCATTCTGTTTTTTATCGCAGAATCACAACAAGGCAGTCTTATATCAGAAATTCTAATTGAGGTTGAACATAGATAGTGGAATTGAACATATTTTATTCTACGAATTTCGGGATGGAACAACCAGAGCTGCTGTTATATTTTGTGAACCAGTTATAATTTTTTGCATTTCTGCTTTATGTTGATGTAAAGAATTTTATATTTAAAAATTAAAAAAACCACAACAAACAACAAAAATCCCAACTAAATTCATAATGTTTATTTTAGTTAATGCTGGACAGCTGGAATCAAAGCATATTCTCAAACATCAAGCAGAGATTGCAGGACAGTGCAATGAAACTTGTACATGCTGAAAGAAATGGTGAAGCATTTGATTCTCAGTTGGTCATTGGAGTCAGGGAATCTTATGGTAAATTTACATATCTTTTTATTAGGTAATGTATCAAAAAATATAAATATAACAATTTATATAACAAGGTTATTATGTGATCTGCCATTGTTTGAATTATGTAATATAGCAAAATCAGTTGTTTTTTTTGTTTAGAGAATCTCCTTTCATAAAATATTTTATATATTCATTTAAAATATAAAACATGTTTAAGAATGTATTAGTTCTGTGAAAACATCGTTACCAGTTACATTTTGATTTACATTTTACACACTACATTTTCAGTTAACCTCAGTTCTGATATGGAAGACAAGTTAAAAATATACAGAGACAATTTTGAAAAGGCATATTTAGATGCTACAGAGTCGTTCTACAAAGTGAAAGCACCACATTACCTTGAAGACAATGGTGTACAAAACTATATGAGATATGCTGATGCAAAGCTTAAAGAAGAAGAATCCAGGGCAAGGCGTTATCTTGAGATTGGATATGGATGCAATTCAGTGGCTGCAGTAAGTTTTTGACTGGAATTTATGTGTAACAAATCAATTATTTTGATTCAGGAAGTTTTGGTGTTGTTGTTTTTTTTTTAAAATTTTGTATTTATTAGATAATCCAAGTTAGAAAATGAGTGGGAACTGGTGTAAGGAACTAAAATCTTTCAGCTGACTTGTCAATACTTTGATTACTGCTGATGTTTTATTTGTAGCTGTTTATTGTTTCAGTATTTCATGAAGTCCATTAATATTTAACTGTGACAAAAATTAGTTCTAGTCAAAAAATTTAAATTAAAAAAATCAAATTTTAACAATAAAAATGATTATATCTGATAAATATTCCTTGTTTTGCAGTTATCTGAATGTTGTGTTCGTGTTCTTGTCACAGACTTTAAAGAAACAATTCTTCAGGAATGTGCCTATATGATCAAGCATAATGAAACAGAAAGTATGAACACCTTAATAAATGTTTTTTCCTGGGTATTTAAAATAATTTTTTATTATCTTTTTTTAAATTTTAAATTGAGTTGTATTTGAGAAAGATATACTTGATGATAATTAAAATGAGATTAGCATTTAGTTCTGGAGACAGATGTTTTTTTAATTTGTCAATTGTATCTAAAATTTTGTTATTAGCTGAATTAAATAGATTAGCTTAGACATGAAATTATCCCCTTTTTTTGAAAAAAGAATACTATTAATTTCAAATGAATTAGCTGGTACAGTCAAATTTATTTACATTTTTAGGAAATAATTTAATCCACCATATTCATAAAATTTCACATTGAAGGTTCAGGTGATGAATTATTTTATTATACAAAATTTATTAAAACTGGGGATTTACAATGTAATCTACTAAATGTATAGTTCTGCAAAATAGTTTAAATGTACCTATTTTCTAACATGCATATTACGTTGTTTGCTAATTTCTTTCACATGTTCCAATTAAAAAAATTCACAATTTCAGAGTTGCGTCTGATGTTCAGTTTGATGGACAGGGTGGCTGATGGCATTACCCCAATGCTGTATGACCTAGAAGCTCATATTGTCAGTCAAGGTTTGGCAGACATGATGGCTTCAGCTGAAACTATAACCACAGTTAGTCTTCTCGTCTGATTCAATTTTATACATTAATTACATAAAATATTATTTAGATGGCTCTTGGGTCATATATCTAGGTGGGTTTTTTGGTTATTGTTTTTTTTTTATCCCCTTGGGCCCGGCTGCTCAGGTAGTTAGCTGGGAGACACTGTGCTGAGTATTCACACAACTGTAATGGGAATATGAAATTATGCTGTACCCTGCATAGCTGCATTCTACTGAAAAGATCAATCAATACATTAGAGTATGTGCTCTTAAAATGTTGAAACCCGACATTATTGAGATGATTCAAAAGCAAATGTTTCTGAATCAGATTATTTGTATTGTATCTGGTAGTTTGAATTACATAATTGTTGAACTATAAGTGACTACCTTTGCCTTTTTCCGAGAACATGTCAGAATAATTATTCTAAATTTTACTGGGCTGAAATTCACTTAACAATTTGTAAAATTTTTGAATCTGGACAATATCACTGCATTCCCCTCACTGCCACATGATGAAGCACTTGACCTGTCAAGCTGTGGTTGGGCATTCCAATGCATTCATCTGGCAGAAAACTGCAGCTATCTACTTCATGTGCTGGACAGAATTTGACCTCATTGTAACTTGAGGAATGTGAAATTTCATCCAAAGAAGTTTACCTTCAACAGCCATATGACCATCAGTATCAAACACATGGATGAGGATGCTACTACTCTGACCTGAATTTGTTTGCAAGAATATTTCTTGGATGATTTGGTAAATTTGTTGGTCCTAGAAATGAATCTCTACCAATGTCAGCATCCAATACTGCAAAGCCTACAGCCATCATAGAGCTTGGAACTGTGGGCATCAATCCAAAACCAAGATGTGGCAGCATTGGTTGACTGACTCGTTCATCGCTTCAAATATTTTCATAGAGACAGTGCCAAGGAACTGATTCTTGGACATCATTTCCTGGCTCCACTTCTGGGATGACAAAGAGATGGAGTTCAATGAAACTGACAGGATATATAAATTACATCCCATTCTGGATCATACTGTTGTACTCTCTTGAAAAGATCAAATATTGCACTGATAGCAGACCTGAAGCTCCTGAAATTCAGGGCCGATTCAAATTTCAATAGAAGTTTCCACTGAAAAGGCTGAGATTTGCTGGAGATGGTATTGGGTGTACACAGAATTAGATAAATATATCGGAATCACATCATACCAACATCTCAGAAATGGCACTTAACTGCTAATCTCAACAGATTTGGCTTTACTTTGGTGCAGAATCAAGGAAGCTCAATGGATTTTTTGGACTAACTCCCTATATCTTATCAGTCAAGCAGGAAGACTGTTAAATTATACATAATATTATTTTTTAATTTTATGGACTACACTTGTGAATGTGTACTTGAACAACCTTGCCACAGGATAATGGTCAAACTTCACACACCCTTCTTTCCTTCATCTGTCCACAGAGACAGTGAATCTGGCCCATGTTAAAAGATGAGCTCGCTTGACCGGGTGCCATCTTCTGGTAGTGTATCCACTTTGCACCTGCCACATCTGCTACAGGAGCAGAGAAAAAAAAAAGAATGAAAGTTTCCATTGCAAGTGTTGTAATGTTTCATCATACCTACAGTGTTTTGAATTTACCACATTGTTGACTAATGGTGTCATCAACTGTATAATTGCTTGAATTGCTTGAATGTTTACTGAAGGCACTATTTTCAGTAGAATAGAGGTGTACAGGATGATTGCAGACTCCCACTATAACAAGCTGAGTGAATTGCTACTTGGTGCAGTGACTCTCACTCAATGACTGAAGTTCATCAACCAAAATATCAGTTCTAAACCTTAATTAAAATATACTAATCAGAGCAATCAAACCAATCATTATTATCACTCAACTGTTAGTTTCCTGGCCTGAGGCAAACTGTGTCATCACTCAAGTGATGACCCAGGCCCAAGTGGTTAATTTATTTTTTTAATGAGCTTCTTTTATTTATTTTTATTTATTTATTATTTGTTGGGGTTTTTTAACAAATTTCTAGATAATGCTATGTGTTTTTACAAAATTGTGAAATAGCTTGCAACTTATTGATACAACATCATGAATTTCTGATCTTATTCTATTCCAATCCAGATGCTTTTCTTCTATAATAGAATCTTCAAAATATTTAAAAATTGTAAAAATGTAATAGATTATAAATTAGTTTAAAAAGTAACATTTTCTTCTGCACTGAAAAATTATAATAATGTAACTAAATTGTAAATCAGTTTTAAATGTAACAGAATTCACTCACAGCAGGTAGATGAGATTGTTGTTTTGTTGTTTTGTTTTGTTCTTTGCCTTGGATTCTACAAACATTATATGATGACTTCTTTGTTTCTGTTTTTATTAGGACTCAGAAAAGTATGTTGAACAGCTGTTAGATTTGTTCAACAGGTTCAGCACACTAGTCAGAGAAGCTTTCAATGATGATCCACGATTTCTGACTTCTAGAGATAAAGTAAGCTTACTTACACAGATTACATAATTACTGAAACTATCGACTGTTAAATCATGTAAGCCATCAATTTCACATTTATGTAAAAATATCCTTTAAATCAAAGTATTATTAAAATGATTAACTGTTAAAACATGATTTCATTTTTTTATAAAATTATCCATCAAATCTAAATAAATATATTTTTTAACGATGTCCCTATTTTGAAGTTATTGATGTTACTAAATGCTATTATGAATTGTGTTTGCTACCTGTTCATTGTTGAATGTATGTTTTGCAGGCCTACAAGAATGTTGTGAATGACACTTCAGTATTTAAATTAGAAATTCCTATGAAGAATAAAGGGTGAGTTGAACATAATTTTCATTTTAATTTGTTTATAGAAAATGTTATCCATTTATAACCACATCACTTTGTTTTATATAATAAATCGCCTCAGCTGACCAAAATATTGATTTGTCATATTTTCAAAAATGTTTAGTAATAAGATGAAAAATTTTAAATCTGCAAAATCATAGATTTCATTAATGTAAAAAAACAAAGGCAGACAAATGTCAGAATAAAATCTTCCTTTTTAATATAATAAATTCTTAATTTTCTGGAACGATTAATGTTTTCTTTGTGTTTGACAGTTATAGAGAACATAATAATATGTATCTTTATGTTGCAGAGTTTGGGCTAAGACCCAACCAGAGTCCAAATGTCCTGAACTACTTGCAAACTACTGTGATATGTTGTTGAGAAAAACTCCTCTTAGTAAAAAACTGACCTCTGAAGAAGTGGAAATGAAACTTAGAGATGTGGTAAGTGTTTTAATTTTACTATAAATATCTGTTTCTGAGTATGACAGAAAAGGAAAATTCATCTAATATTAATTTTCTGCATGAATAGCACTCTTTAGATTAATTTTTAGATGTAATATTTCTTTCTGGTTTTTTAAATGCAGTTCTCAAAATTAAAAAATATTTCTTTTTCTTCTTTTTTGTTTTTGGATTTCTTTAAAGAAAATTCTGTGTACTTTACAAACTTTTGTCTAGATATAAATTTCACTGTTACCTCATTTATAAATTTTTGTGTTTTAGTTGTTAGTATTGAAGTATGTTACGAACAAAGATGTATTCATGCGTTACCACAAAGCCCACCTCACACGCAGATTAATCCTTGACACATCAGCAGATAATGAGAAAGAAGAAAACATGGTAGAATGGCTCAGGGTGAGAAATTTAAATAAAAATCAAAATATTTATCATTCTACAATTCACAGAAATTCACAAAATAATAAAAAAAAAGAAAAATGAGCAAAAAAATTATGTTTATATTCAGTAATACTGTTGATTGTTTTTGAACAAACAATGCACTCTTTTTAATCATATTATATAAATCAGCAAACTCTTTGAAAATAACATCAGTAAAAGTAATTTTAAGATACTGGAGGCCACTTTCTGTTATACTGCAAATTACCAATGTATAGAACTTGAAACAATCTGCTAATTGCATCAGCAAATGTCACAAAAATTATTAATATAATTCTGATAAATGTGAGACATTAAGTACATGCTTTCAGTTTCTAGGTTAATGGTGGTACCTGACATAATATATAATCTTTGACACAAACCTGATTTCATACCTCCGTTGTTAATGGTTCTAATTTCTGTTTCCAAAACCAAACTTAATGTTACTCACTTTTCTTTTCTGTTTTGCAGTTATTTGTACATTTCTTCATATTATTATTCTCATTAATTTTAATTTTAATTTTTTCTTTCAGGAAGTTGGAATGCCAGCAGATTATGTAAACAAATTGGCAAGAATGTTTCAGGATATCAAAGTCAGTGAAGATCTGAACGTTGAATTCAAAGATGCTCACAGGAATAACAATGAAGGATTAGCAGGTTTGCATAATCAACATTCAAATTTAATAAATAGATTTAATAAATAAACAGAATTTTTAAAACTGTATGGGACTTTTGAAAGAAAGAATTCAATAATAGTGCCACTAGTTAAATAGTAATACAAAATATAATTTTTTAGCAAAAGTATATTGTGTAGATTACTTTTTTTTTAATTATTTATCTGTTATTATATTTTTTTAAATGTTTATTAAGCAGACATGTTAAGATATTTTATCATTTAATCAGATTACAAAATCAATGACATTTACCATATTTAAAAGAATATCATTAATTTTTTATTTTAGAAAGCTTTATATTCTGACAACACAAAATAAAATAATAACAGTAATAAGTTAATTGGTAAATTAAAACACTTTTTACTTTATATTTGCTTCCATAGATGCTATAAACATTAAAATTCTGAATGCTGGTGCCTGGGCTAGAACCAGCGACCGCGTGTCTGTGTCATTGCCAATGGAGTTAGAAGACTATATACCACAAGTAGAAGAGTTCTACAAACACAAACACAGTGGACGTAAACTACAGTGGCATCATCTCATGTCTAATGGCATTGTAAATAAATACTCATTTCTTTTTTAACATGTTTTTCATTTATTGTTGGTTTGTTTGTTCTTTGACATCTAACAGTCAAGAAAATATAAAATAGCAGGTTTTAAAGATACTTGATTTTTAATATGGAACATTTGCAAATGTGAATATGCGCATCAACAAGTGGGTTGAATTTAAAACTACATTTAAATTATTGATGAATAAGATCATTTTTTATTTTTCCTGTGAGAAGTACACACAAGTGAATTCTGTTATACTAATTTCCTATTTCATCAGTCATTGTCAGTCTCTGCGAGCTAGTAATTATATGATGAATGTGGTATTTGTAAACATAAATATTTCTTCTGATAACAGATCACATTTTGTAATGACATTGGACGTTATGATCTTGAAGTAACCACATTTCAAATGGGAGTTTTATTTGCTTGGAATCAGAGACCACGAGACAAAATTTCATATGAGAGTTTGAAGCTAGCCACAGAATTACCAGATGCTGAACTTAGGAAAACTTTATGGGTAAATCATTTGTTTATGTGATCAAATTTGTAATTTTTAAAAACAATTTTATACCAACTTTGTGTTTTTAAAAATTATTCTCCAAATAAACTTTTTATATGTTTCAAAAGCTATCAGAAATGTGTTTTTTTATTCAAAAATTTATTTAGGTTTGGATAAAAAAAAGTTACTTGTCTTTACGTTATTTAATCCAGTATGTAACTGACAACCTCCAATTTAAAATCATAAATTAAAATTATTTTTTTTTAACATTTGTATTCTTCCTGAATTTGCTTGTAGAATTTAAATCCTTTTTTTTTTTTTTTTTTTTTTTTTTTTTTTTTTGAAGTCTCTTATAGCTTTTCCCAAAATAAAGAGGCAAGTGTTGGTCTGTGAGCCAGAAACAAGATCACCAAAGGAATTTGATGATAGCACACAGTTCTGGGTCAACCAGGACTTTTCTTTGATGTATGTGTAATAATAATAAATGTTTTTACAAAAATTGTGTATGCTCTGAAAATATATGTTCTAGTTGTTAATAATATTGTATTGCAAATGAATTTTAGAAACTAGACAGTGTAACAACACATCCTAAATTATATTCCTTCGTGTATAATTTAAAATTGTTTTGCAGTTTTATTTCAAAATTTGTAGTTGATTTACAATAAAAATTTTACATTCAGATTCATGTCTGAATGTCAACAATGAATTAAAATCCTAATAACGTAGTTAGTAAGTGATAATGTTATGTTTGATGTCACTAAAATTTAAATACTAGGATTTTTCTAGATTAATCTTGTTGATGAAAATGCTATATTAAAGTCTCTGTAAATTGGTATTATTTTTAAACAAGTTTATTTTATCCAATCTTTTTATTTTGCAGTAAAAATGGGAAAATTCAGAAGAGAGGTAAAATGAATCTCATTGGTCGTCTGCAGCTTTCCACAGAGAAAAGCAAAGAGGAAGACAACGAGGGAATAATGCAATTACGAATATTACGAGTGCAGGTAAATATTAATATAGTCCATGAACATTTTAATTTCTTCACATGGGTGAGGAGAGCCATAAGTAACATTTGTTAATTTTTCTTTTCCCTTTTCCATTCATCTTAGTATAAATGTGCTTTAAATGTCACATTAGTTAAACCATTTATTGTCCCTCTGATTTGATTTAGAAAATAATTTGAAATGAAGCCAGAAAACAATCATTGTAAATTATCTGTTTCAGTTTAATTATCAAATATGAAATCTTGATTTTTTTATTATTAATAAATTTTTTTTATTGAAATGATTCAGTATATGGTTTGGGTTTTGGTTATTTGTAAATGTAAACTTAAAGTTATGTTTCTAGTTTTTCTAATACATTTTTATGTATTACACCGAATATCATGTTATTTACAGGAAGCTATAGTGAAAATCATGAAGATGAGGAAAAGAATCACAAATGCTGCCTTACAAACTGAACTTGTTGAAATTCTTAAAAACATGTTCTTGCCCTCGAAAAAACTGATCAAGGAACAAATAGAATGGCTGATTGAACACAAGTACATGCGACGAGACGAGGACAACATTAACATGTTCATTTACATGGCATAATGACCACCAAATGTTAGAGAAATATGCAACTTAGTTATGTCTCACTGACATGGGCATTTAAACAACTGAAGAGTGCTTTCCTATCTTCTACCCAATGAATTTTATTTGTCCATTATTTATTGAAATTGTAAAAAAATATATTGTGCTTTTACTGTGATTCTAAATTTGTGCAAAATAATACCGAAAAAAAAAACAGCCATTGCATTACCTGCTGGCATTTAGTGGGGTGGGCTTGGGTGGAGTAAAAACCAATAAAAGCATCTTTTATATTTGCTTGTTCTGTTATTTTGAACAGGTGTATTTTTTATAATTGTTATTATTTTTGTTTTTTAATATCTGTTGCTGAAAGGCTTCAGAAAGTAAAACAATTATAGATTACATTTATAATGAAATCATACATAATTAAGTCATGTTGTTGGTATATATTATATATATATTAATGAATTGACATTTTTTCCTTCACAGAGATGTCCTACCATCTCAAAGTAATGTTTAAACACATCACAAACGCGGTTTCATGTATTGAAAATTAAAGACTATTAGTTTCAAATATGCAGTTTGTTAATCCATGTTTTGTTTGTTTATCTTTAAAAAATACAAACAAAAAACATTAAAACATTCATGATGTATTACAAATGAAATACATTTTGTTTTTTGTGCAATTTTTTTACCAATATGTTTTTGCAGCAGTATCTTAAGAACTCAAACAAACAAACAAAAAGAGTTGAAAATGAATAATATCGTAAGTTTATTTTTTCAAGGAATAAAAACATATTTGGATGATCATAGTGATTATGTGCATGCAGAACCAGTGTGAGACAATTGTTAACGGCACTATAAAGAATCACTATCAAATACAGAAATAATGAGCAGATGGACATTGGAACTGTGTTACTGAAATGGCCATTATTCTCCAAGTTCAAAAGATAATAATTACTTTCCAATTTTCTCCCCTAGATAAGTTACCAATGTTTAAGACAAGATTTTTACTACAAATAAATTCTGTAGAAAGCACATTTAAATGAAAATCCAATTATTAGTTTCCAATTTTTTTTCTAACATTCTATTACTTTATGAATAAACAAGTGTTAATTATAACATTTTTATTTTCTGTGAAATACGATAATGATAATGAAAAACATGTATGACATACCCAAGAGTACTGCACCTAAAAACATTTCCAGAATGTTGATCATTTCAAAAACTATCAAAGAAACTGAACCTAAGTTTAAACAAATGATATCTCATAATTCTGAATAATGCCAAAAACTGCATTTTTGATGAAACTTCTTATATATTCTTCCAGGAATAAAACTTAAGGTACAGTTTACAAACATGTAGCCTAGGAACTGCAGTGGTTTTGTTCTAGTATTGTTTTACCATTGTTTTACCACTATAGAAACAAAACAGTTTTCTCCAAAGTCTTGTTATAATCATTAAAAGGCATACTGTTTATATCACTCTGTCATTATGAGTTCCTCTAATGACCAATCTTCGTAACTGCCATCTGGGAGATACCGACGAATGATGAATGGTACTTTTCTAGCTCTGAAATAAAGACCTACATTTGTTTTTTAAATTACCCAAGTTACTTTCATGGTCTTGCTGATGATAACAATAACAACAACAACAAAAGAACCAAAAAAAAAAAAAAAAAAAAAAAAAATTTAATTAGTCCTAAATACATAAATATTTTTTCCAGAATAAGGATATTTATTTTGTTTTTTCAGCAATTTATTATTTTACACACATTCAGTTTAAATTTTGTTATATGTTAATTTAATTATTTACTGTTCTTAATAACATTATTATCTGAGTTAATTATTAATTTGTTTTATTTAATAAAGATAAAATATTTAAATTTAAAAAGTATAAATTACAGTTTTAAAGTATTCAAATCCATCTGCTGTATACAAATAATTTAATTGACCAGAACTCACTTGAGCTCTTTCATGGCTATTTTGAGTGGATCAGTTTCTCCTTCCAGTTCCACCATCACTGGTGCACACATTCTGAAACATAAATACAGTACTGATTAAAATACATTTTTACTGCATTAAAATTTTAACATACTGAAAATACCAATATTCATACTATTTTAATTTTAAGAGTGGTTTATATTGGTTTATTTGTTACCATTTTTGTATTTTTAATAAATTTTAAAAACATTTTCAACCAACATTATCTACTGTATCTGAGTATATCAAATGGTGAATGCACAATGTTAGAGTGTCAGTTAAATTTACATTTTAATTTAACACAATTACAGGAAAACAAAGTTACAGCAAACTATCGAAGCTAAATAATTTTTATCTTACCATTCATGGCTTTTCTTTTATGTTCAGTTTCACCATTAAAAATTAAAATAGTAATGGCCAAAGTTTTTCTTTTTTGAACTATCAAATTTTAAAATCAATATTAAAATCGTGTTCCTAAGAAATACATGTACTGAAAAAAGAAAAGCATTGTTACACAGTATTAATGATTAAATTTGTATGACTCTGCTAAATATTATTTATCTTTAGAGTTAGTTATACATACGCAATTTGTAATGCTCTTGTGCCTAAAACTCTGGCTCTCTCATACTTTGTCATGTATCTTGATGTGATTCGTTTCTGTGGCTCAACTTGTCTTGCTGCATCATTTGGGAGTATTTCCATTTGTTCCCCAACACCCTGTCACAAATTAAAAGTAATATATATTGTTTGTAACAAATCTTTAGTACAAATACTTGTTAATCTAACAAAAGAAAAATATTTCTACCTATCTTTCTTCTTAACTTTCATTTAATATCCTTTTTTGTTACTTTTTTCAGAACTGACAACATTAATTCTGTAACATCAAACCACAGCATCAGCAATCATGACTGCAGACATAAACAAATTCATTCAGTGGATATTTCTATCAGAATAGAGATTTATATTTTATATTTTTTAACAACAACAAAAAAATAACCTATCAGTTTCAGTATAAGGCATTTGTCTCAATGTAGTTACAGCCCTGAATAATCAAAACAAGTATGCTCTCCACTTACTGAAAGACAGTACATCTTTATAGATATATTTATTTAATTTGTTTAGCAATATGCAGTGATGGGCAAGTTTACCTCTGCAGTTTCTGGCTCATCCAACACATCTTCTTCAACATCATCTGGTCCATCTTCAAATCTGACAAAAAAAAAAAAAAATCCAGATTTGCATGTATATGAAAATGTTTTATACTTTCAAAATATTATCATTATTATTAGTAGTAGTAAATAATGTTATTCACTAATTTAAAATGATTAAATTTTGTTTTGTTTGCAAGTTTCTTGAAGTTGTTTTAAAATGTTTCAATAATTACCCTATTTCAAAGTCAAAATAAAGTTTGGTGAAAACAAACATTGTCTGAGTTACTCCGAGTATGAAGTGGACTAATTCCTCATCTTTGTTTTTGGCAACTACATTTAATTTACAATTAACTTTGTGATATAACAGCAATTTCAAATATTTTCGGAGAAGTTATTAATTTTTTGAGATGATGTAGATTTAATTTTAATTGCCACTGAAAATTCCTGTAAATTTCATTTCCTCGTGAACAAAGCCACCTTATATTTTATGTTATTAAACATATAATCATTCTGTGTATGCTGTTTGTATTTAAGAAAAAATAAGAATAAAAAATTTGAATATATAAAAATAATATTCTTTTATTACTGCTGAATCTTTGTGGACCAATTATCCAACTATCATTGTCTGTTATTTTGCAGTTGATACCGGTATTCAATTAATCAATTAAAATCAATTAATTAAATTAATCAGTTATGATTAGAAGCCAACAAGCCTAAAGGTGGCATATGACATGTTATGTCTGTGTGTGTGTGTGTGTGTGTATACTGAACAGGATTAGGCAAACAGTTAATTAACATATATTGTAATAAAGAAAACATAGCTGATGTCATTATTTAAAGCAAAATATATCTCACTGGTAATGACAGAGAGAGATCTGGTCTACAATGACTAAATAATGAAGATATTTTTTTTTGAGAGGGAAATATTTTCACTGATGTGTAAAACAATGATAAGTTTATATATTAATCTTTTAATGTGTTTTAATAATATATAATATCATTTTAAACAGAGTTCTGGGTGAAACCACTGGACACTGTAAATAAATATCACAATCTTTTAAAAAGTAAGTTAAATGTAAAAATAATATAAATTCCTAACTAATCTCATTTTAGCTTTTAGATTTTCTCATTTAAGACGTATAAGAATGTATTTATTATTTATCTCAATAAGGCTTGATTAGGTATGTTACAAACCAGAATTAAGCTGATGTAATTTTTTACAAATCTATCTGTTAGGAGCATGCTGAGCATGTAGAGGGATGCAGGTTTATATTGCCCATTCCGCTTAATTATTTACCAGTGTTTTCTTAAAAAGATGTGAGGGAGATGTGTGTCTTCATCATCATTTTTTAATTTTTCAAATCCATAAATTTTTTGTGTCATTTATAAAACACATCAATCAACATATGGGTTTTTCAAAATTAAATATATGTATTATTGTACAATTTCAACTACAAACTGACAAAACTTCATTCAGTTTTATAATTGTAAAGGTAGGTTTCAAACTTGCAAACTGAGTTGCTGTCATTTCAGTACAGCATCATGGCAAATGAAATTCAATGAAAACAATTCTTCAATCCGGATCAATTAAACCATTATATTTCCATCAAATCTTTGAGAACTTATGTAAGAAGACCAAAAGGTTTTTGCTGACCCATGCCGTCAATCTTAAATCTAGTTCAAGTAATATAAATGATGTCACTGGATAATGTCCATATTTATAAAAACAACTAATGATTACTGTTGCTTCTTTTAAACAATATTTGTTTGACGTATCTAAATTGCTGACAGTACTCTGTACAGCTGATACCTCAGTATAATTTTTGATTATCTTAAAAATTAAAGAAAACACTGGCCATATTTTGCCATTCTGTTATTGCTAAATCACAGAGATTAGATTAATTAAACTAAAACAGCAGAAAAAGAAAAAAAGGTGATTCTTAACAATTAAAATGTCTATAACTTCCTTATTTATTAATATATTTTTATCATCTTGGTGTCATTTTGTTATTTGTTTAGTGCTCTTTACAACAGGAAGTTCTGAGGTTCAACCAGGTTAATATTTGTTTGTAACATATGGTCATATCTGTTTGATCATGTTTGTTTAATGCTTCGCCTCTGAGCAGTCGTTTATATGTTTCTATTAAACAAACTGTTTAATTTAAATACTGATCATTTCATACCATTAATTTTATTAAATTATTAAATAACTTTCCCATTATTCTCCTTGCACAGGTTGTAAATAACTGAGTAAATATTAAAAAATTTAAATTATTTGTGATAAATAAAATTATAAATGTAAATGGTCATTTCTGTTTATATATATAATACACACAATCAATGGTAAATCGATAGTATCCCATATGATTTCAGATAAATGTAGAAATGAATATCGTTAACTAATTAAAAATTGTGAAGTAAAACTGCGTTTTATAAACTAATTCTGAGGTAAAGAAATCACGGAAAGTTGGGAAAGGTTTTAAATACTGTATTAAATCAGAACAATGTTGATATATGAAGATTTCATTTACCAGTAATCGTCAGTATTATGGAAGATAATAATTTATTAAATATCGAATAATCGTAGTCGTTAATAAATATCATGTGAATTATAATTTAACTCACTCATCACCATCAAAATCGCCTTCGTCCGCCATTGTTTTCGTCTTTATGAGATTCCTTTCTTAAACTGGAGAACTTCATCTCCTGCGTCATTACTGTATAACGGGTGAAAAGACATAGCGTATGTAATACGATATTCTACTTGCTTGAAGTAAATTGAATTCCTTTATTTATGATTAATATGATCTTTCTTTTTCTCCCCCCATTTTAATTTATTATTATTATTATAGATAAAAACGAAGTATAAAAACAACAAAAATTGTCATTAGTATATGATTATATCTAAATCATAAATGGCATCAGAAAAAAAAAAATACAGCAACCAACGCGTCACATAGTTGATATAAATAATATTTTGACATTATGCCGATGAAAATATAAAATGAATGTTATCAAAAATATATATGTATGCTTGTCTTAAAAGAGAATCGCTGTAGTAAATTAGAGAATGAAAATATTTAAAATAGAAAAACACATCACGTCAGTCTCCAGGACAAATGTACTTTCTCGCTCAATATGTTATATCAAATAACGGCGTCAGTTTCAAGAAGATGAGATGGGAGTTCCTGTATTTTACACAGTCCTATATTTTAATTGGACTGACAGACCTTCATTGTATCTCACTGCTTCCCGGGACTTCTTGAAAGGACACCCAGTACTTTGAATGCAGCGAATGTGAATCACCTGGCGAATGATGGTAATACTCTTACTTGAAGGGTGTGTATTACGTATTCATTCTTGAAAAATTAATTATGGGGGTCCAATGGTACAGAACAAAAATTTTACAAATTAAAAATAGATTAATCCAAGCACTGAAATCTCAGTGAATGAATGAACGAATAAAAATAAATTATTATAATTAATAATTCTAACAAACAAACCAAAAAAAAAAAAAAAAAACCTGTAATAAACTATATGCATATAACATCACAAAATATAATATAATTTAAAAAAAATAAAATAAAAAAATAAAAATTGCAAACAATCCAACTATAACAACAACATTAATAATGTATTACTTTTATTATTCTAAATAGTGTAAGTATACTGAGAAAAATGTCTTGCAAATTACTTCAATATTTTATTTTAAACATAAACATCTAAATGATTAATGAGTGATATGACTGTGTACAAGTTTGGATTTATTAAAAGAAAATACATAACTATACTGGACTGAAATACAATTTTGTATGAATGTTAATTTATGGTACAAAGTTAATATATTTTTTTGACTTTATTCTTAATAGAAAATGCAGTGTTTTGTTTTTTTAGTTAGTTTGTGGTTTTCAGAAGAAAATGTTTTGTTTTTTTTTTGCTTCCAAAATATGGACTAGCATGAAGAACAAAAATATAAAACAAACATGAAGAACAAAAATGTACTTCTCTTAATAAAAGCCATAAAGAAAAATCAGATGTGCATATTTTTGTAAAAACATTTTTTTGTAACAGCAAAGATGTATAATGAATGATTATATATACAGTAAGTAAAACAAGATGTTTTGGTATCTTTCTTATTTCTGAGGATGGCAGGTTCTTTTGTACTTTTGAATATCCTGAACTAAAAATCCCAATCTTCTCTTTCTGAATAAATGTTTTATAGACTTTTATGTTAATGCATGCAACATAATTTATTGTTAACAAATGTTTTATTTACCTTGTGTGTGTGTGTGTGGAATTAATTATTAAATTATGTTGTACTGATCCTTTATTAAAGAATATAACCATATTTTATGCATTTATATAAGAATGTATTACATATGCTACATATTTCATTTTTTTTTAATTGTTTTTTCTTTTTTCTTTAATATGGTGTTATTTTATGTTATCGTTAATGACACTTACTGATTTTGAAAAGAACCATAATACAATCCTTTTGATGAAAAATCACTTAAAATTCTTGGGGACAAATATAAACAAATTATCTTTCCATTTTCTTTTGTCTACATATAAAATAAAAGGAACAGCATCAGTTTTTATTATTATAACAAGTTTTATCCAAATCTTTATTTCTGGATCACTAAAAATTTGTTTTTCATTTTTGAATGTATTTGTTTATTTTTTCTTCTATTTCATGCATACTTGACAAAACTGAAGAAAGTTTTTTTTCATCCATTTCAAATCTCAAGACATCACCAGCCTATAAAATATAAATAATATAATTATTAGTAAGTATAGTAGACATATTAATAAATAATAATTATTGTTCATTTCTGGTAACATCAAACTAAAAAAACCAACAAAAAACAAAACAACTACCAACAAAACTAAATATTTTATAAAAAGAAATTTGAAAACATTTGATGAAAAACTGATTCAAAATCTCAAGGTATCATAAGCTTTTGTCCATATTTCTGGATGAGAAAATATTGATCTTGTTACATCATAATGAATCTTATCTTATTGTCATCCTTTAATACTGACAGTTAATTAGATAACTGAAACAAATAGTTGTAATGTATTTTGCTATTTGTTCATACATCTACATATATATACTTTAAGAAAAAATTACCTTTTCCTTTCCTTGATTATTTCCAACATGTAATTCCACGATAGCTACAGGAGTGTTTATCTCATCAGTGTGTCGAGCTTGAGATTTCAAATCAATTCGCCATGCCACTTTTTGTAATGTGTTTCCCCATGTTGTCTGAGCAATAATGCTTTCATGAATTTTAGTTCTATTTGATTTCCAAAACTTTCTGAAAACATTAGCATGGACTTCACTAAGTGCACCTTCTTTCTTTCTCATCTGTGCTGTCAGAAATGCTTCAAGTTGTGTCACATCCATGTCAGCTGACGCTAGAATCTGTAAATTGAAGAAAATGTCAAATGCAAAATTATTACTTCTGTATGTTATTTGTATCACTTTACAGTTCTAGCACAAACTATTATACCTTTTGTTACCAAAGGTCATCTGGAAAGAAGTTGAATTAAGTTACATTATATCAATTTTTACAGTAACTTTTTCCAGCAGTTTTTAAACAAATAACTAAATATTATCCTTAATTTATTTATTTATGTAAAATTCTGCCACACCCCCAAAGCTTTCTGATCTGTTATTTCATTAGGTTTTCTTTTCTTAATAATATAATTGTAATAACCTTCATGATTTGATTACACTTCAAAACTAAATGATTAAATTCATCATCTTGCATATCTGGAAATATTTCCTGTTTTAAAAATTCATTAGTAATGTCTTTATGACCATGATAACCTCTTCTGGCAAGACCATTCAATAAGGCCAAAGTATTTTTCGCATCGTCTGCCATTTTGATTGTCATGTGACGTACGTATCGAAAGAATAATACTTAAATAGTTATTTTAAAATTCTTCCGAAAACGTTATAGTTTATTACAATCAAATTTTGCTGTGTGATACTTTTCTAAACAAAAATTTTATTATTAGTATTATAATTACTATACTGTATACATTCCAAATATTCTTTACATGAACGTTGCAAAGAATATTAATAATAGTAATATTTAAATGTTTTATTTGTCATTTGGTTGTTTTTCTTTGTGTTTATTGTTGTTGTTGTTATTATTTCTTTGTAATGATACTCCATCATAAAAACGAATAAATAAATAAATAAACTGAGTAAACACAAATTAATCTTTTTATTTTTATTTTATTTTATTTTCTTTCGCACAATTTTTAATTTCCCAATTTATATAAACAGAATATTAAAAGATGTCTGCCTCCATTGGTAGCGTTAGAAATATCAACCCAAGTCCTTTGGATAGCGTTTCTGCAGAACAAGAACAAGATGCCAACTCCGCACTTACAGATCTTGATAAGGGTGCTGTAATAATAATAACAATAATATAAATAATATAAATAATGCGGTCGTTAGGCCAAAAATTAAGCAGGCTAAATGGACGTCTAAATGCAAATTATTAACTACAATTTATAACTTTTCGAGCTATTTGAGACAGTGTCTTCTACGTATATACTATATATATTGTAAATGTACTATTAATGTATAAAAAGCTGTGAGATGTTTATATTTAATATTGTAAATGTTAGAGTGGAATGATTATGATTCATTGATTGTTTTATCAGTTTGTTTCACAGCTGTTTTATAATTTCAAAATTTGATATATAAAATGTTTAAATAGTGTGAACGTATTCTCAACAAAATAGTTTTGTTTATATAAACCATATTATTATTATTATTATTATTATTATTATTATTATTATTATTATTATTATTAGGTTTGCATTCAGGAAGAATTGGTGCACAGTGTGAAGCAATTGTCAAGTTTCCCAAATTGTTTGAAAAATATCCATTTCCTATCCTAATAAATTCAGCGCTGTTAAAGTTAGCAGATGTATTTCGAGCAGGGTAAGTAAACTGTATTTTATTGATTAATTTTAAAAAATACAAAATTGATAGTTAATATTTAGTTTTTTAAGCAGTCATTTTTTTCTTTCTTATATATAACTTTCTTCCTTTTTTTTTTTTTTTTTTTTTTTTGATGTGTGTGTTAAACGATAATTTAATTTTCTTTTTTTTAAATGTTTTCTATTATGAATAAAACATTTTCTTAAAAATATAATTAATCACATTTTTCAGTGAAAAAGATGCTGGTTTCCCAACATCTAAAGAAATCTATTAAACAAAGAAATAGATATTTATAAAATAATTTCACATATGTATATTTGACAAATACCACATTTTTAGAATGTTTAAATACAAATTTAAATATTTGATGTCTTGATTGTTGGCTGTTTTATAATTTTAGAAACAACTTCATCAGACTTTGTATTTTGAAAGTGACTCAGCAGAGTGAGAAGCATCTTGATAAAATTCTTAATGTTGATGAGTTCATTCGCAGAATTGTCACTGTCCTTCACAGCAATGACCCTGTTGCTAGAGCCATTGCATTAAGGTAATTTGTAGACTTTAAAATAACTGGAGATATATACATATAAATATATAGAGTCAAACTTCAATACATCATACTTCAAGGGGTCAGTAAAAAATAGTTTGAGCTTCAGGGAGTTTGAATTTTTAAAATTCAAATATGTACTGCAATTCCTATGATGAGTATATTTCATATTGCAAGAAATGTATAGTCTTGTTTAGTTTATAAACTAAGTAAATAACAAAATCAATAAAAAATACAGTCCAAATATATCTGTGATACATATGCACACACCTGTATGTATGTGTGTGTTATTTTCACAAAATGAGTCTGAAGTCGGCAAAATACATTTTAAGTAAATGCTATATTTTTGTGAAAAAATGGTGAATCTGTTTTGAGATTTTTTCTGTTGATAGCATCTAAATATTATTTTTTCCTGCATTATTAAGTGATTTCTGTACAGGGTTGAAAATTCATTTACTTGACTGCCTTGAAAACAACATGAAGAAAACAGCAAACCAGGCATCAGCAGAAAGCTTGAAACATTATCTTTCTATATATGGTCATCAGTATGTTGATATATGTTTTTCAACCTCTTAAATTGCTTAAAACATCACCATCACCCCCATAATGTTCAGCAGTGTAAACTATTTTGATCACATGATAGCAGTCATAAGGTCATGTTCCTAGCTGTTGATCTCACTGATTCAGTGACATGTCAATTAATAAACCTATAAATAAATGCATGCATGTCACGTATCAGTGGAACTATATAAAAGAAAAAGAAAGAAATAAAAATGCTGAATGTTGATAGAATATTGAACATGATCATGCACAGTTTGACTGATTGAAGAATATTTTTTGGAAGAAATGCTGCTGTTTCAAGTTTTATTTCAAAATGTTTGGACTAACTCCTATGTTTTGGCTGAAATGTTTGCATTAAAATAATAATAATAATAATAATAATAAATAAATAAAATTTATAAAAAAAGAAAGAAAAAATTCTAAAATAATGCTGAATATTTAATGTAAAAGACCCAAGCACACATTCACACATCCTTCTCTCCCCATACAACACATTTTCATTAACTAGTATTTAAAATACACTCATTTGTAAGCAAAAACCAACATCAGTCAGTGAACTTTGTTCTGTAATTACCCACAGAAACAATACTTGGTCATTCCAGTGCTTACTTTTTCAAAGACTAATCTCTATTAAATAAGAGTTTGGGATTGCAAAATGTCTTTGAATAACTGAGGTGTCTGAGTTAATGGTGTTTGAATTTTTAAAGGTCATAATTGCTTCTGTATATAGGAGCCTGGGTGTGGACCAGACTTTCACTTCAAGAGATAGAGCTGTTTGAATTTATGAAGTTCTTCTGTATATAAATTGCTTTTTTTGTATATACATGTATTTATAAATTTGTATTGGTTTGCTTTAATTTTTAAAAATAATTAATGATTTTTTTATTTATTCTGAAAGTTTTACACATTGAAATATTGCATAATTTCACTTTTGCAGCTAACCATCATATGCTGTAAAATAGTCTGTTTCCGTCAAAAATACATTATATATATATATCATTTTTTTTTTAAATTGCTTGACTGCAGAACTCTTGGCAGTATTGCCTGTATAATTCCGGAGAGAAAAAATGTTCATCACAGTATTGCTGTCAGTCTTGACTCACACGATCCTGTGGAGGTTGAAGCTGCCATCTTTGCTGCAGAAAGATTTTCTGACAGATCAAAGTGAGTATTATATTTTATTACAAAATTTGTCTTTTTTAGCATCATCATCATTATTATCATTATTATTATTAATTGAAATTATCTGATTAGAGATTCACTTTAATTTTTTATTTTTACACAGAACATATGCTGCCAGTATTTGTGGTAAGATAGCAAAAATGATATCAGCAATTGCTACTCCTGTTGATATGAAACTCAAACTGATTCCTATTCTACGACATATGCATCATGACATAAGTACATCAACAAAGGTATGGAATAAAATAATTTATATTAAACTTATCTTCAGACCTACAAATACAGAGATAATCTATTTTTTATATGCTTATTACAAAAGATGTGTATCCTAAAAATGTGTGCTAAAAGATTGTCATTTTAGACTTTTCTGACATTATACAAAATTATATATTCATTATTTAATCAATTTTAATATAAGAAAAAAAATATGAGATAACTGTTAAACAAAAATTCAGTTATTATATAAAATAATAATAGTGAATTATATTTTCAATACAATATGTCAATTTATAGATCAAGAGATTTTTTTTTCTCTTTATATTTTAAAGTCAAGAAATGTTTGCCTGTCCCTACTAGAAGATTTTCCAGCTGAGAAATTTGTAACCCTGACTCTATCAACCATGTCGCAGCTTGCAGCTGACTCATTGCTAGATCTTCAGAAACAAGTGACTCTGCTTGTGTCCAGTCTGGAGAATGATCCTCGTAATTCAGTTAAAATGGTTGCTCTTCGTGAATTAAAAGTGCTAGCAAAAAAAGGACCACATCTCTGGCAGGAAGATGTGGTTGAGGTATGGACATAAAAATGTATAAAATTAATATGCAGATAACTTCATAAAAAGTGTGGTTGAAATACTGTTGAGTCACAATAATAATAAAAATCCCTTGGTAAAATAAATATTTCTGTTTATTGTTATGAATTAAAATAATTATATACTGTTTATATACTGTTATGGCAAATTTATAATATAATCTGTGTATAAAAAAAGTTTTTCTGATCATTTTATTATAGATAATATATATTCAAATTACATAGTTTTAAAAAGTGTTTAATCCTTCATTATAACTTTGTTTTGATGGAAAAAGGTTTCTAATTTGTATGTTATTCCTATATTTATATAATATATCTACTTTTGCAAGAATGGTCAGTTCAGTTTGCTTAATATTAACAATTGAGTAATTTGATTTTAAATTTTCATTCTTGCTAAATGGTATAAAAATTAAAATCACTAAATAAGATAACAAAAGTTAATAAGAGAATAGATTTATTTTTTATTTTTTATCATAAGCGCTATTATTTTCAAAATAAATGGCAGAATTATATAAAGCCACTGCATATGAAATGTTGATCTAAAACCAGTATTTATTTTACTTTTGTAAAATCCAGGCAGTGTGTAAATTTGTGCTAAATAATCCCTTTGTGAAGTTGAAGGTTTGTGGTGTAGAAGTTCTAACAGCAATATGTAGTTCTGTAGCTGTCCAGCTAGTGGTCTTTACTGCTGGTGAGCTTTGTTATATCTTTTTAGTTAAAAGGACTAGAAAAACAGTTTTACATTGTACGTTTCTATATCAAAATGTGAAGTACATGTCTGTTACTAATCAAGAAATTCAGTTTTAAAACATTAATATGAATAGGTAATTTTGTTTTAGCAGTAACTCAGTGTTGGAAGTGCATGATATTGTCAGTATTTGACATTGAGTATTTATATTTTAATATGCAGTTAAATAATAAATTTCTGCTTTTATTTTTGTCACTAAAAAATTGGATATTTTCTTGTTTCAAAATCTAATTTACAAAATATTTGTTTTACTTGCAAAACATTTTTACATTTTAGTAATCTTTTATCTTAATTTTTCTTCTAGATTCCAAACTTTTTGCTGTTTGTCAACAGTATAGTTACCATGACAACCTGACTCTTGCTTGTAGGACTGTTCACTTGCTATGTCAGTTAGCTAAATCACAGAGTGAGTTATGGACATTTTGAAAGTACTGTACATTTTGTTAAACACTGATTTGGATAAATTCTCTTGTGTAATAGAAACTCTTCTTTTTATTTAAAAAAGTGTTCTTATTTTTGATTTTCATGTTGACTTTTTTTTTTTTTTTTATTTTTCTGTTTTTATACTTGTCAGGTTGTCCTGTTGACTTAGTGGGAGATGCTGTAAGTGCTATACAAACACACATTATTCTTCTAACAGGCGAGCAGTCCAAAACATTGATTAGAGAACTCAAGGTAATTCATTATCTTTTTGGTCTCAGAGTAATTATAATATACAATACATAAAGCAATGACACCTAGACATGTTCCACCAGTTTCTAAATATTTAATTTACAGTTTTCACAAATGTAAAAGTTCATAATTTGTTGTTTGTTTGAATTAAGAAATGAAAAATGCTACACATTTTAGTTACATATTTTTGCTTAAACCAGTTTTCTGTCCACTTGTTAGTATTAGGATATTTATTTTTATTTTTTGTCTTAGTTATGTTTGCGATGTGCTGTTGATCTGTGCAGTTTGAAACCTACTCTTGGCTCAGTTTTTGTTGACACAGTTTCACATCTCTTAGCAACTACTGGAGGTAATATTTGTATTATCGTTTTATATAACCTAAACATCTTTCTTGGTATCTTTGAATCCAAGAATTCTGTGGGAAAAAATATTTTTAATTATTTAAAGATTTCTAAAATCAAAATATAAAAATGATTGTAGATGCAGAATAAATTATATTTTTTGCATTTTTGTGTTTACATTTTCTTTCAAATACTTTATTTAAAATATCAAGTTATTTAAGTGCTTAATAAGCCACTGATCAGATTTGTAATTAAAATAAAATATTAAATTAAGTATCAGAACATTTTGTTTTATTTATTTAGACATCACTGCTGAAATTCTTTGTGAAGCATTAGCTGCTATTGGATCTCAGAATAGCCAGGCACTTGAGTGTGCTGTGCCTGTCATTACTAGTTGTTTGGAAAACAGTCTGGAATCTACAGAGTGTACATCACAGGTAACTCAGATTTTATATCCTAATAAAAACTTTAATTTTTTATTTTTGTTTTCTGTGTGTGTTTAAATTACTTAAGTAATCTGAGAAAGAATTATGTTTCTGCTTTCAGAATTTTCAGGTAAACCTATTTACTCTGGTGTACCAGGCAGCACAAGGTGGAAAAATTCCTGATGAGATCCATGAATTAGTTGTTACCTGTGCAGGCCATGCAGACTACTGGGTAGCTTACAAAATGGTTAGACAGGCCATGCGATATGGCCAGTATCAGATAGCAGGAGATATTGTTAAGCCACTCACACAAAAGGTTTGTGTATGAATAAAAATAATAGTGTGTTCCACCTTCACCCAAAAATGTTTGCAAGGCAAATAAATAATTATTTTACATACATAATTTATATTTTTATTTAACAACACACTGGATTTTAAGAAAAGACGGTAGTAATAAAAGTTGTTTGAATAATATTTTAATTTCAGTTCATATTTTTCACAAATTAAAATCATTCATTCTACCTTGATAACATTTTCCCTTTTTAATCACTTATTTCTTAAAGATTTGTTTAAATTTGAAATATTTATGTTTCTAATTTTTAATAACTGATAACTATTCTTCAGGTTGCCTCAGAACATTTTTACTACTGGCTTCTGGGACTGAATTATGTTTGTAGTGCTGAGGCAAGACTTAGGCAGACTAAGGATGATAACTCTAATCTGTTACATCATGTGTCTGAGAGTCTAGAGCTTTATCAAAAAGGATTGGCTTCTTTGAAGGTTATTTTTAACTTTATAAATATTTTCCTTTTGTGTTAAATGTAATTTTTGTCAATATCAGAACTGATTTTTTTGTTCTCTTTTTTAAACATATCCTTCAGTTTATCATTTATTTTATTGTGGAATCAAATAATTTTATAAAGATAAAAAAAAATTGTGGAATGCCCAAAATAAAAAATTTATATACTTTATTTTTTTAGGCTGGATGCACACACATTTTCCCACTTAAGTTCCAGTGTTCATATGTGGAATTGCGAATCAGTTTGTTACAAGTTCACAGTCAACTAATTTTAGCCTGCAACACATTACGAACATCGCCTCCACCAGCCATAGCAACAGCCTTAGCAACAAACAATGGCCAAGAGGGTACACGACTGAGTGGAATTATAAAACAGGTTAGTATGTGTTTTATATTTCAGTTAAAATTACAGTTTTCCTGGCAAAAAGATACTTTGACTTACTCTTTCTGTAAAGAAAATTTCACTCAGGTATATGCTGTTCAAACAGTTGTATCACAGCTTTACACAATGATAATTATTTTTTTTATTAATGGACATATGGTTTTTAACTTTATAATTTTAATGTAGACTTAATGCAAGAAATGCATAAAAGATGTGTTCCATGATTTTATCACATATAACATGTAATTAACATGCAGGTAGAATAATGTTAATGTATCATACAAATGTAATTCTGTCTTTTAATTCTTGTATATTAAAGAAATAAGAATATTGGTATGGGTATTGATGTGAATTCAGCAATTAAAATGATATGGATATTTGATTCTGTGAAAAAGAATAAAATCTGAAGAGTTTCAAATTAAGTTTCAAAATATTTTACTCACAGTTGGAGAAGACTCTGGAACTGTACGAAGAAGTCAGTCGTAAGATCTCTGATGTTTACTGGTCATCATTTGATGCAGACTGCCAGTCTCTTCATAATATTGATGTGTATCCTAACTTTTATTGTTTTTAAGACTGTTTAGAAATTAATTTATTGGTATTCACTTGGAACTAATGGAAAAGAAAATATATTTGGGAATATTTAGTTTTGAAAAATACCACAGAGATAAAACTGAATGAACTGTTAAAATGAACAGAAGGTAACAAATTAAGAGTAACATACATGACTGTTATGCCAGTTTTTAAAGGCAACAGCTTCTCTGTGCATATAATGTGGAGGTGTCTGAATGTCTCCTTGTTCTGCCCTTAAATAATTTGTCAAAGGCTATTATGAAACTTACTATCAGAGGGAAGATGCATATAAAATATCTTTTTTTTTTAAGTTATTCATGGGGAGTAAACATTTACATCTCAATTACAGTTTATGAAAATTCATATCAATTATCAGCAAATGTCTTTATAAGCAATTATAATGAAAGAAAGAAATTTTTAAAATATCAGTATTTGTTTCCCTCAACAAAACAGTCTTCGGCAGAGTTGTGATAGTTTGAAGGCAGCTGTTACATCAATAGTTTCAACTATGCACACTGGGTACGTTTTCCTATTGTAACATAATTATAAAAATAATTTTAAGGATAATAAACACAACATGTCAATGGAACCGAGTTGCACTGATGGTAATTACAGGGTTTTTTTCTCTATTTTCTGTCTCTTTTTTTTTCACAGATGTATATTAATTATGAAATTAATAGAAAAGAATCACAATTTTGTTCTGTTATAAGTAAATTATATTTCATTTGTAATTATGTTGAAATTAATTTGAACTTTTTCAAAATTGATAAACTGATTAATTAAAAAAAAAAAATTATACACAGAGCAAGTTCTGCAGGTGAGCGACAGTTGTGGACGGGTGGGGGTGAGGTGGTTGATAAAGGTGTGTCTGTGGAGGCTGCTTTACAGAGTTTGTCAAGTGGACTGAATGAAGTAATGAATACTTCCTCAGCTACAACTGATGTCACCTGCAAGGTAGTGAGAATATTTCCTAATGTTTTTTTTAGCAACATCTGAATGATTTCTCACAAATACCACATAAATTAAACATTTTTATAAAGTAACAGATATCTTGCCCTTCTGCCATAAACAGAATGAATAAACCAACATTTATTTAGCAAAACTTAAATCTAAAACAGTACTCAATACTCAGTGGTTTTATAACTAATTGTTGTTGAATGTCACCAGAATATTCTTCCATCATTTCATAGCAAAGGTGGCATTTATATCAAGTTTATAAATATTTTGAACACTTTATGAAATGAAAACTTTCTAAATCATCTAATCTTGTACAAAATAATTGAAGCAGTAATTACAGGTTTTCATGATACACACAATCTTCAGAGATTTTGTTTTAGAAACATTCTCATGTTAGTGTAATTTTATTTTCAGATCGACTTTATTACTCATTCTGCACAGTCATTGATAAAATCCATTCACTGTTACCCAAGATACTTCTTCCAAACACTTCAGTCTACTGCTGTCAAAGTAAGTAAAGTCAGGTTTTTCTTCTACATTTATCAAATTCATTTTAACATGGGGAATTTAAAAAAAATCCACTACTGATTTATTTGAAACTCTGTATAAAATATGTTAGTCACTCTTTCCCTCTCTGGTTGTGCATATAAATGTCTTTCTTATCCTGTGTTCATGAATGATTATTTTATGTTTATGTATGGAAATGTTTTTTTGTTTATATTTTAAATACAAATTTTAGTTTCAAAATTTTGCATCCAGATTCAGCACTCACATTAGAATTCCCATTTTCTTAATCACATCCAAAACAAATGTAATGGATTAACATTTTAATGTTTGTTTACAAATTGCTTTGTTTTTTCCTCCATCACATTCACTAACTTTCAGTTGGCAGTTTCACCACAACACAATGCCAACATGGAGCCTATACTGGTGCATAGTGAGACTCATCTGACACTAAAGGTTGAAGGAGTTATACAACATGGAGGAGGGCCAGCATTCAGACATGTACACACTGTGTGCATCTCAGTGTCAACAAACATTCAGAGTCGCAGCACAGTAGTCTCTAACACAAAGGTAATTAATTTTGACACTACTGGTTCATTGTTGAAAAGTGCAAATCTTTTATTTGGTATGATGAATAGTTGTTTTTTTGTGTGTGTATGGGTGTGTTCAATGCAAATAGCATGTAAAGAATTGAGAACAATTTACAGAACCTTCAAAAGTGAAATTTTTGTTTTGAGTTTTATGATTATATTTTTGAGTAGTTTTTCCTCTTTCATTAATATTAACTTATTTAGCAAAAGAAACAAAACTACAATCTTCAAAATCTTCAAATTTAATAAAAATATTTTTCTACAGGGCAATGAAATGACCACTCAGTTCCTAAGTCAGACAGTGGAGCCCCACAACGATTATTTCAGTGTGAACTTCCTGCTGGCATTTCCTGTGCTAGGCATTCATTCAGTTATTATAGAAGCAGCTGTTTTGGATTCCAGTGGTGCTACGTGGAAGACCGGACCAAGGACTAGTTTAACTATAAAATCATTTGATGAGTCCTTACAAAGACAGCAGCAACAAGCTAGATACCAGTCACGGACTGGATCTAGCTTTAAATAAACATTTTCATAATTTGCTTCTTTTAATGTTATGTATTGGAATGCAAATCAGATATTATTTAAAATTTACAAAATATAATGCAACTAACACTGCTGTCCTGTGTTAATTATAAATTAGAAAAGTGAAAAAAAAAAATTTGTTTGCAACACGTGCAAATATTAAAATTATTACTTTTCAAGTTGTTTTTTAGATTTTCCAACCCAGGTTTTTGAAATTCGCCTTTTTAACAATATTTTTATTATTATTATTTTTTGTTTCAAAAAGAACACATTAATTAATCAAAAAAATTTTATTTCCCCAAAGTTGTAATTGCTTTTTTTACAATATAAATTAATGACAAACTTACAATTCAACAATGTGGTAATTTAATAAGACATACAAAATGTCTTGTAAAAATTTTGTTCAATCTGCATACTTGGCATCTCAGAAGCACCACATCCTGAGAGTCAAAAACAGAAAGGCATTGATGGCATTTTCTTTTTCTTATTACTTTTAGTGATATTATTTTTTGACTGTACTGGAAATGATGTCAGGTGGGAAATGTTTTCACACGCTTTCAAACCATAATTTAGCATATGTAACTGATCTCAACTCTGAAAGCTAAATAAAATTCTTAACAACATTACACAAAACTCTCCTAACCTAATAAATACAGGTCAGCAAGCAAGGCAAAACATTTGTATAGTCTAAAGAAAAAGTGAGCTTTTAGTTGCCAAAGGAGAAAAAAAACCAAAACATTTAACAAAATAAGTGAAAGGTTTCAGTAAAAATTTCTGGTTTTATTTGGTGAAGAAAGAAAGGGTACGAGCCTGTAATTTCTTATTTTAAAATAATTTTTCTTAACATTTTTCCTACTTAGAATTATGTCTTACTACTACTTGTACATTTCTCCATCACCATTTTTTTTCACATTAAATGTAACTGATACAATCTTAACAAAATGTACTCAAAAATTCATTCCAATCAGCAGAGGATATATTCATAATTCACTGTGAACAATTTTAACAGTAGAAACAAATTACTTATTTGTATTACCTTTAAATTTTAAAAAATCTAAATCCTTACTGCCCTATAAAAAGCAGACTGACATTATCATTTAATGTAAAATTTCCAACTAAATTTTCAATACTGAAAATTCTCCTAAATTATTAATATTATCAACATACTCAGGGCAGATATTTTGACATTTAATAATTCTTTCAAGTTTTACATTTCCTGTTTAACCACTTCATAGTTATTGCATATTAACATAAATATAAAATATTCACAAGTAAAACGAGCAAACCAACAGAAAATTACAAATAATCTTCATTTTGATGGTTTTATGCAAATAAATAACATTATCTGCATTTACTTTTATCCAAATGAAATGGATACAATGTTACTAAATATGATAACGTGGTATCATATTTTGAAAACCATTTTCAAGAAAAACGCCATTGAAAACAGGATGAATATTGTTGGGGTACATACAAGAAAACATTTTCCTTTTAAAAAAAAATGATTTTAAAATGTTATAGATATATGTATTCCTGGAATGCACACTATATTTAAAAAAAAAATCAAAAAATCATCCACACATGATGTTTGATCCAGGTGACTGGCTTTTTTATGTTGAGGTGAGTGACAAATATCTTTCTCATGTTCTGGCAGTATGATTTTACACCACACCAATGTACTGATAATGACTATTCTTCTGAGGTTCAGTCCAGTACCACAGCATCTTGCAGTCTGCTTGCCACACCAGTCATTGGTGGTCTGAATAAAAGACCTCTCCATGGATTACGAGCAGTTCGTTTAAAATCATGTGGATTTAGCTGTTTGCGCAGTTTCCTGAAGAAAAAAAAATGTTTAAGTTTTGTTATTGTATTGAAATATTTCCCAGCTATTACAGAAAAAACAAAATATAGTGCTTCAGAAAAGATAAAACTGAAATATTTAATAAATGTGAAGAATTAGTTTAGAAATAATGTCTACTGTTTAGTAACAATCTTCTGAGTGAGGAGCAGAAGTCTAATAAAAGGGATTGTTTCTGGGTTTTAAAAAAAAAAAAAAAAAAACCTGGTAGCATCTGTGGCCACAAAGAAGGCATCATCTGGAGCATCAATCCAGCTAATCATGTGCATCTTGTACCCTGTTCTACCAGGGTTCTTAGCTCGGCCATTATGTCTTCCAGAACTGTGGTTGATAACGCTGGCTCGCTGCAGAGGTAAACAGTGATATGAGAATTTTCTTCTTTTTTTTTTTTTTTTTTTTTAAATTTGTTTACCATCTAGCAATTTGAATTTTATTTTTATATACATTTATCATCTTCAGAAATCTATTCCTCATTCTGAAATTTACACAAGATGTAATGTGTGTATCTTGTTTAATGGACATGTGAATTATTATTATTTTTTTTTGTTGGTTTTTAAAAATACAATTAACATTTAGAAATGCATATATGTAATTTTGGGCTGGGTAAACAAAAAGTGAAAACACAAGCACAAAACTATTACTTACTGCAGCATCAGGCAAATCTAAAGCAGAGCCTGCCTGCCGAATCACTCCCAAACTTGGCTTCTTAGCCAGTGGTCCTGCATAAAGAAATCAACTAATACTTTAAAGGAATTTTCTAATGTAATGTTCAGAAACAAACAATTGCAAAACAGGGGAACATCTCTAGAAAACTGACAACACAGATAACAGAATCTTTAAACAACTAGAGGAAAACTAAATTTTAGCAAAATCAAAACATTTAGCTGATACAAAAACAAAGCCAAGCTCTTTAAGATAATAAAAAAAAAAAACTTTCTCTAAGGATTATTGAACACAAAATACTTGTGAAAGTAGTACTCACCATCTAGTCCATTTATATTCTGGTAACCCCTTTTTTTCATAATTGATGGACCAACTACAGGTTTAGGACTGTCTGAGCTGCGTGCTGCATTGATGATTAAAAAAAAACAATTAAATACTGAGCCAAAAAAAAAAGTATACTTGTAATCAATATTTTTTTTTTTTCACAAACCAGATGGTATTCATGTTTGTATGTGCAGTATTATCACTAATTACACGTTTTCTGTCAATGGACCATTACTGTGACTATCCATGAAACATGTCTTGACATCAACGGCTCCCAAGTTCTTCAAGAATGCTTCTTGGGCCTAGTCAAGAGCCTGCTACAGCTGGTTCAGTGGTTGTGGATACGTCTCCCAAGTTCATCCCACAGCTCCTTTATGGTTTTGAGGTGCAATACATGGTTAAGTGTAGCACATACACACAATGGTTTTGATTTGTACTGAAATGGCATGCTTACAAAACACTAAATATTTGACGTGACTACTTTTTTGGTTGATCATATATTCTAGTAAAATATTAAGCAAAATTTGTTAAGTTACTAAAGAACAAGAATGCAGTTGGTTTCATCTCTAATAGAATACTATATTTACTCAGTGCATGATTCCTAAATAGCATTTTAAGCAAACACGGAGTAAATATATAAAAGAAAAAAAGAATTAGCAAATTATTTTAAGTATTATTCCTCGAAAGAACATGAAAATGTAATTTGTACATAAAATTAACCAAAAGTATGAAGAAAACCCAAACTAAATAAAATGTGAGGTAACAGTATATTCTTTTTAACCTGAAATTTTCAATTATAGTTTATAAAAACATATTATGTATCACTTTAAAAACCACAAGAAATTAGTCTTGAAATTTTTTAATCCAAATTGCTATATACCCATTATGAACATTTTTTCTTTTCCTCAGCTTAATAAAATGATGGTGAAGCTAGTCTATTCTTGACAACAATTCCAAAGAGACTAAGGTTTTACCCTTCATTTTTAACTTCTAACTGTATTTCCATAATATTTCAACATTTAAAAAGTCTTACGTGATTGAGGAAGCATGCTGGAGACAGGGAAAGATAAGCCTTGTCCCTTCACAGAAGGTTCTGCTGAACTTCTAAGCAGAATATTTGGCGTATCAACCTGAATGTTAATCCCGAGCCTGGAAGCCACTGGATCCATTGTGTTTGACATGGACTTCTTATCCGGAATAGTTGGAACGTTACATCCAGCATCATTTAAACGCAAAGGACCTACAAACAAATACAGGTCATTATCAACTTCATCATTATTACAAACGTTATGAAAAATAACAATCTGAAGAATAACAAAGCCATGCAAAATGTAGTAAAAAGCAAAACGAGTGAGTTTATTATTCCAAACAACACATGTAAACCAGTAGGCTAATTTTTCTTTTAACCTATCAGTTTTGAAAACAGCAGCAAGATTAAATTTACCTTTGTTAACAAATTATATTACCAGAAGCAAGCATTATTGGTTTAGCCAGTGAACTTAATGTTTAATTATTAAAATTTTAAAAAATGAACAAAAAAATATGTGACAGTCCGAAGCTGAAACGGATATGGACGGCACATGTGACTTATTCCATTTTCTAAGTTACATAATATTCGTAGTTCCTATTTACAGGGTTGCTACAAGGTTTTATACCTTTCAGGCAGACTCCTTTCTTCTTTCATCAAAAGGTGCAGAAACTTTAAACATCAGCATGTTCTGGGCAGTCTGCAGAACAACCTTCACAAGTTGCAATCTCTGACTATATGCATACATCGAAGGAAAAAATAATAATCAGGCCAATTTGACTGTTGGCCTACAGGAACATTTAGGTGTTGGTTCAGTGTTTTACAACTTACAAAATGGTTGAAGGGTGCCTGTCCTTTTGTCATGAAGTCCAAACATTTTACTTCAGTAGGACACACATAATAATTCTGTTGTTTTAATAATCCAACACCTGAGAAACAATTTTTGGCAAATTTATTTTAACACCCTGTGTACTGGCCTTGCTCCAACCTAGGACTGTCACATATATTTAATTTTTACATGAGACAATTCCCAGCAATTGATTGTAAATGATAGAAAAAGCTCTCTATGAATTTTCTAATGCAAAAAAAAAAAAAAAAATTATAATAAAATAAATTTATAATGGTGAAGCCTGCAAAGCTTAGAAACTGAGAAAGCAGAAACAAAATTAAAAGTACAATAATAAAAACAGAACACAGGCACCCTTCAAGATCCATTTTAGTTTCTTCTGTTTCATAATTAACAAAATTTGACACAACTTATTTTAAATTTGTTTTCAAAATTCTTGTCTGCAAATGTCCACAAAAGTATCTGAAGGAATTCCATAAAATTTCATTTCTTACCGAAGAAATGGTTTGTAATCTTAAATTATAACTATGCTGTAACTGTACAATGTTATGTAACAGAATAGCACAAAGAGTGGACATTTTAGTATTTTAACATTTTTCATGCAAGTTGGAACAAAATAAACTTAACATAGAAAAGGTAACTGAAATTAATACATGTAAATTTCAAAAATGGCTAATCCATTCTTTACTGTTTTTAAAAATGTCCATTATGACGAACAAAAACAAAATTGAATAACCTGAATTTAAAAAACTGTCCTGTTTAATGAATCACACACACACACACACACACAATTATTGCAACAGCTGGAAGCTGTAATGTGAAATTTAAAATCATTTTCAGTACCTTTGTGAATAAGTTTAGAAAGTTAATTAGGTGATGTGCCTGATGTTAATATCCAAAAGCGAATTTAAGCAAAAGCAGTTTGTGAGCTAACTGCCAAAAGCAAAAATATCAGTTTAACTTAAATTTCAAAAAAAGAAAAAAGTTAAAAGAATTTGATAAAACATTATGTATTTACATTAACAATTTTATACACAAAATAGTCTGTAAAAAACTTCAAATATGTCAACATGAACACTAAAATGATTCCAACAAGAAAAGTGAACACAGAACCACAACAAAAAAAAAAGAAAACAAAAAAGAATAAAATGTTAACACAATTTGACAGTTAACTGTGAAGAGCTTTTAACACAATGAAATTCATGATCATGCAAATTCATCATTGACAAACTGCAAAGTTCTTTTAAAGTGTAAACATCAGTACAACTATCTGTGAATTTTCTGAATTCACCGTAACTTACACAAAACTATAATCTTGTACTATCCAAGCCATGCACTTGACAATAAAAATGTTCAGAATTGAGAAATAATTTTTCAGTTTTTCAGTATGAAATAATATATGAAGACTTCACAGCAACAAAATGTAAGATATTATTTTACTCATATACAATGCTCCAATTTACACTCCAACACAACCTGATTATTGGAAACAATGTTATTCCTGCTTAATTTTATTCTCAAAGGAACATTTCTTGATTTGATGATCATCAAAAATAATGTCTATGTAACTATTCTGATTTAACAAATCTCAAAAAGAAAACAAGAAAATCAAATAGGACAAAGGTGCACATGTTTATTGCTGACAAATACTTTTACAAATGTGTTTTATATATAAAATGAGGCGATTTCTAGAATTATGGTGTTGATGGAAGACCAAGATGAATTAGAATACAATGAATTTATTTTGTACAAAAAATTGCTTGGAAATTTTGTTTATGAAAAAATATATAAACACCAATGCTAAGCTAACACGACTATATGCACAAAACACTCAAAAACATTTATGTGTAACAAAATGAAATTCTGTTAAGTCATTGAAAGTAGAATCAGGAAAATCAGAACCCCAATTCCCTGACTTAATGCTGCAAACTACATCAATATTAAAATAACAATTTAGAAAACTACACAGTATGTCTAATTTCAATCTTGGTAAAAAATGTATATCAACAGAAAATGAATATTTAATTACTTTGTTGCCTACTTTTAATTTTGTTTGGCAATAAAAAATCTAGAAATTTTAGCAAGATAATATTAATTTAAAAAAAAAAAAAACCAACAAAAAAAACCCCCTCAAACATGCATCCAAAAACCCCTCAAAACTTGATAAAAGAGAAAAAAAAGAAGAAAAACGTAATCAAAGGATTATTTTATATACATGTTAATGGTGGTCATGGAAGTTTTTGTGCCTTTTAAATACCTATTTTATTTTTGTTTTACTTTCAGTGCACAGATTTAGAAAAAATATCTAAAATATATGTTTAGATCTGCCAATAAGAAAGAAAGAAATTCTTATTTTATACTTTAAAAAAAAATAAAAATTTAAATTTAATTTTTTTCATTTGAGATTCTGTATTTAACATGACAAACAAGAATCAAAACAAGGCAAAGAAAATTGTTTTAACATGCCACAATGACTAAAGTTGAACTGTTTCAAAGAAACACCATGTGAATACATTTTCTACTCATTAAAAACATATATACATTTATTTATATATAAATATATTACAGCAAAACATTCTACTTAGAAATTTAAGAAACATTTTGTAAAAATTACACATTTCTTACTGAATCAATAAGCTTTTACTAAATAAAAGATGTTATTTGATCCTGCTTTCAAATTTCAAATCGCAGATCTAAAAATATCTTGTAATATAAAAATATTACTATTACTGTATGTAAAGCCTTACTTTCAGCAAGTTATACATTTTCAGCATTAATACATCACACAAAGTGTGAAGACTGTTGGTACATGGTTAAAAATATTTCACTAATGAAAGCAAAATTAATAATAAAAGCACAAAAACATACTACTCTAAAACCAAATGTTACAACTGTTCACCTTTCTTTTTAATTTAACTATTCTAGCTGCAGACATCCAGCTTTCTATCACTTCCTATTCTTTATTTTTCTTCACTGAATGGTATCAGTGCTTCAACTGGCTACTGTATTTCTTAATATTTTATACTAGGTAATGCTTCAATAATCTAGTTTGATTGAATACTTAATGTATGTATATATAAAATGTAAGGTAAAAGTTAAACATACAGAAATGAATATACAAATTTGGATATACAAATTGTATATAGTTTAAAACAATTAAAGTATCAACAGTGGTAGGTGGGGTTTTATTTATAAATGATACACTTATTTATTGGCCCCAAGCCTGACTGACACTTTAACTTGTTAACAAAATTTGTCTTTAAATGGCCTTTTTTAAAAAGAAAATGATGATAAATAAAAAGTTCTGCTTCGGAAAAACATTATTTTATCACGCATGAAAATCTAAAAGTCTAATTTCAGTGATGTATTAAAAAAATAATAATAATAAAAAACCAGTGGCAAATACTTGATGCAGAAAATATTTTTTGTATCATAATTAAAATCTGAAGTTTAAAGACAAAAGAGCTGAACTCTTTAACAACCAATGAGGACCAAAGATACCAAGTATCAAAAAGATACCATTTGGCAAAATGCATAAAACTAATCTTTTGATTCCTGAAAATGCATTGTACCAAATCATGGCTTGTGGTTCTGTCTCAAAAAAAACAAAACACAATGGAATTCAATTTAGGACATTACTATGGATCTCCAGTCAAGAGACCATCTGAATCCATTCCCTGACTATTCTCTTATGTCCATGTGTATGACTTGACTGTCTCCATTCTCTTCAAAACCTGATTTTTCATCAACCTTATCCATGACTGAATTGTTCATGTCCATTTTTTCGATTCTGTCATTCATATCGTACCCATTATAAATGATGCCTTTCAACTTACACTCTTGTTTGATAGCTGCGATGTTTATTGGAACAAATGGACATCGAGCCGCATGCCTGGGCCTGAGAATATCCTTGCACATACGTCGTGAGATTCTGGTGAGTGGTGTTGTAACGAGGCAGAATGCAGCACGGGTTTTCATGACAGGACGAGGACTGCCTGATCTGATGGCTAACCCATGTGCAGTTGCCAAGTGTCTTGCAAGGTGCACCTTCAGCTTGAAATCCTACAAAAATGTTATCATTAGCATAATGCAAGATAGGTAAATGTTTAAACAAACCCATTTAGATTTTTTGTCAAGAAGGTATAATTGTACATGTGCTAATTTAGAAGAACTCTGGTATAATATTTATAATGTAAAATGAATAACAAAGCTACAGGTTCAGTTGACCTATTACATTAACTCCTATTTGAAAACATGCAAAATTTATATGATGATTAGTTATAGTGACAAATTAAATTATTCACCTTTCCACAGCCAGAAATTGTACACCTATGACTACGACTGGCTTCTCTTTTGGGCCCACACGTTCTAAAAAAAAAAAAAAAAAATGTATTTGATTGCTGTTGTGTACAAGTATATAAATATATAAAATTTTGTTTACTCATCTAACAATAATAGCATTTTGGTCTTTATTTTTTGTAATATACTTATTTTTAATTTAGTTTTTAGTTTCCTCTTTTGTTTTGTTTCTTTTCATTTTTAATGTCAGACATTTAAAAAAACAAACCCAAAATGAACAATAATAATCAAATTTAAAATTGTGTGTAAGTGAAGTATGTATGTTGAGTTGACATACTGTTACCATGTATTATAAAACTGTGAGCTAACCTTGTCTTTGATTGGGTGCAGGTCTCTCTCCATCTGTAGATATGAAATGAATACAACAATTCAATTTACGAGTCCAATAAGAAAAATGGCTGCTTTATGGGTTTATAACTACAGTCAAGAGTTAAATGTGTGCCATATACAATCATGTACAGTACCACATCAAAAAATTATACTGGCAATGATAATGAATGGTAAGATTGCAAAAGCAGATTTTTTAAATTGACAATTATTTATGTATGAACTAGCTCTATTAAGGCGGCAATTTAATAGTGTGAACTAGACATTCAAATTATTTGTGTCACTAAAACATTCTAAAACCCATCTGAGTGTTTATATAACAATTATACAGTAATACATTTCAGCCATCTTTCTTTAGAATATTAATATTTATAGACAATAAGTTATTATTCTACTTCGATAAAGCTGTGCAAAATACTTGGGCAATAACAAAGAGTGGACACTAAATGTGTATTTAAAAAAAAAACAAGAAAGAAAAAAAGGTATCAGGCAACACTCAATGTACAACAATGCATGCAAAACTGACAGAATGGTCTTTTTCTTCACTATAAACCCAATTTCCTTTCCAAAATAACCATTCCAAAATAATGTAAATTAACAAACCTAATCTTGTTGGCATTTTTAGTCCCCCATACTTTTTCCAGTAAGTCCAGCAAACAGCACAAAGACGACACTGCATATGTGCTGGGCCCCATGAGTACCACTGTGATGAATGTGCCGCTGAAAGAAATTGTGAGAAATAAAAATAAGATTACCTATGTACTGTACAAATGCTAATTATTAAAAACACTTGACACTCAAGATTATTTTAACAAAAAAACCCAACTAAACAAAAAAGTTTTGAACTATTAGACTAATCCAGATTTCTGTGTATACTGGCACCATTTCTAAGTCCTGTCCAGCTACTGTTAATCTAATGTGAATGGAAGTAATCTGGATGCAGTTTACTTCAGATTCCAGGAAAAAAAGAAAAATGAGCTTTTCTAAACTGGCACACAATTTTGCAAGTTCAGACACTTCTTAAACAATGACAGCAATTAACACATTAATATACCATATGACATGAATCAATCACACTTTTTTAAAGGTTTAATAAACAATGATCCCATACAAGTGAATTTACTCATTCAGATTTAGTGTCCAAAGTATATAGCATATTTTGCACTGTCTAACGAAATTCGTAATGGTAGAGCAACCTAAAAAACAATAACTTTCATTCTAAAATTTATAGAAGTTTTTTTTCATCAAAATTCATTGTGAAAACATATAAAGATTTACCTATGCAATTTAAGATGGCATGAGCTACAGTATCTACCATTCTAAAACAGTGACCATTAAGAGCAATTGTATGAAACCAACATTTTGGCTAATATCAAAAAAAAAAAATGCAGTCAGCAGTGACAGACTATTTCTGAGTCAACACTTGACAGACATTTAACAGTGATGTTCATAATAAATAACAAACATGTCTTCCAATCTCATGCCATTTTAATATTTTTATACTGGCATACTGTTTATATTGGCAAATGTCATTGGTCTCAAGTGAATCCAAGTGATACGATACAGTAAATCCTCTTAACAACATTCTTAAAAACATTACTCAAATTGTTTTTAAATTGTAATATTCTGTGTAAAACTAAATCAAGTAACTAAAATCCAAAAATGCTGCACTCAAATAAATTCTTCAGTCCATTTCCTTTTGTATCAGGTATGAGATCTGAAGTAGCAGGTAAAAATTCATGGATTACTTACTGTAACAACTTTCACAGGCACGCCCTGAAACTTGGTTGTCAGTACCATTGATACTGTTGGACAGTGCTGCTGGGTTTGGTTTGTTGCTGCAAAAATAAAAATTATAATAATTATTATTTCATTGTACAACTTTGTTTTATTTCCTGGAAACAATTGTTAAACAAAATTTAAAACTGTATTGTTTGATTGTATAAAAATCTCACATAAAAATTATTATATAAAAGAGGAATAATGTTAGCATTACATTGCTATACTTACTAATTAGGAATGTAAACTTGTTTCAGTTTACTCTCAGCTTCAGCAGCTTTTATTCTTTTCTAAAAAAAATAATAAAATAAGTAGAATAATAATAATAAAATTTTTTAAAAATCATTTCATAAGCAATCTTCTCTAAATGAATCATCTGTGATTTAAGTTTAAAAAAAAAAAAAATTAATTAATAAAGAGAGGAAAAGTCGCAGCAAAATTTAATAGTAATAACATTAAGACCCAAGTTAACAAAAAGAATGAAACCAAAAATGTATCTTAGGAGTTCAACCATCCTTCTCCGTGGATTTAGTAACAATGGAATTGCATTTGCAAAATGTGGAAAACACATTAATGCATGCTTTTAGAATTCACTGTATGTAATAATCAACATTAATACATGGCAATAGATTTGCCAATAAAGACAACAATTTTATTATTTTACCTGCTGGACATATCTGTCTGTTGTTTTCCACATGTAGTAGTATTCAACAATACTTTTTAATGATTTCCAAGGTAGCTGAAATAAAGTAAAGCAGTATACATTCATTCATGTTTTGTGCAGACAAAGATAAAAATTATTAGAAACAATTCACATCAGTGTTTATGAATAATAAAGAGAAATCAATATAGTTAAATTAAGCAAACTGTACAGAGTTTGAAATATTTTAGTTATTTATTTCACTGTGTTCATTTTTTAATTGTATAATATCAAACTCAGAAAAATCTATTTCACAAGATTTTCTTAGGCTTGGGTTTTATTAGAAGCCCTAGTAGTCTGTGAAATTTTAACATGTATAATGAACCATTTTAGATTTTATTTAGATCTTATTTTTCTTAACGTGTTACAAATGTACAAAAACATAAAGCTTTCTCTGACTTTCTAATGACATCACTACATTTATTCTACTTACAAAATCTTGTCTAATATCATTGAAGTCTTTGCCGTATTTATCAAGGGCCTCTTCAAACAGGTTTGCCTCTGATGCAGACCATTCCTCCATTTCATCACGACACAGGACTGGACCACCTTCAGGGACTAGACTGGACACAGCATTTGCTATATTGTACTTGTGTGTATGTAATGTATTCATTGCATGGAACTGAAAAATAGTTAAAACAAATAACAGTAAGAAAAAACAAAAGTGATTAATGTAAGTGTTTTTATCCATTTTGATAATAAGAGTTTCTAAAGTACATACAATTTTTTAATTTTTTTTTTAAATCTGGACCTTTTTATTCACTTTATATAAATAATAAAATGGCTTTATTATAGTTTTATAAAATTTAATTATGCTGTATATATGCATTTAAATAGTTAAAACTGATATTTTGGTATGTAAGAGATAAATCCAGAAAATCAAAGCACTGTTAAAAGGTAAACATCTTGTCTTTTATTATGTATGAAGTGTCAACCATTTTTAATAAAATAGAAATCAACTTTTGCTAGTTTTGTTTTATTTATTTTTTTCTTAACATACAAATGCAAGTAATAGTGAAATAAACACTTACAAGTGTAATATCTCTAGAAGCTGCTGCTGCACTCATATGTAGACTGGGCTGCCGCACTGTGCTTGTGCAGTCTAAAGCACGAGCAAAGGTACCCACTGACCTATAATAATATATATACCACTGAATAAGCTGAATGTAAAAATAAAAAATTTCTTTCTCATACAATTAATTTAAACTGCTATTCAGTATGAAATGTCAAACCAAGATTGTTATTTGTCAATATTTTATATATTTTTTAAAAATGTATTTAATGCTTCCTTACAACTAATATTCAGTTTAGTTACAGATATTCAGCCCAGCCCATCTTGAAATAAAATCCAAAGTAAGTTTAGCTGAACTATTAATTCCAAAAGCACATTAGGCAGTAATGATAATTACACCCTATTAATCATCATGCAATAAATTCATATATTTTTAATTAATTATATACAAGCTGGTTGTTTTGTCATGACATGGTTTCCATTTATACAGATATTCTATGTAATGTTATCCCCCCCCCAAAATATACCCAAGGCATTCAATTTATTTCATACAATTTCTTACCTTGAGATAATTTGAAATTGATCTATTTCTTTATCTGTTAATTTGTCTGGTTCCCAAACTAATTCTTCTAAATCTTTTGATTCCCTTTCATCTTCTTCCCCTGAAACATTTTATTTCATACAATGATAACAACAGCATTTTAAAATAAATACATTAAAGAATACAGTGGCACCTCGACTTATAAGTTTTTCGAGTTATGAGCAGTCGCCCGGTCGATTTTTTTTTCTGACCATGGACCACAAGAGAGAGAGTGCAAAGGACAGTGCCCAGAAGAAGAAGCGGATGATGTCCATTGAATTAAAGCTTGAATTCATAGAAAAACATGAGCGAGGTGTTCATGTAGTTGACTTGGCAAGGCAGTACGAGCATAGTACTTCTACAATATGTATCATACTGAAGCTGAAGGAGTCGATAAAGGCTATAACTCCAACCAAAGGCGTTAAAATAATTTGTCTGATCTCCAAGATAAATACACTTTACAAAACAAATTTATTTCTTTACATTCTCTTTTATTGTTTTTTTATACAATATTTGTCATTTATAAATACATTTTTCTTATTTAAAAACACGTTACAAAAAAAAAAAGAAAAAAAAAAAGAGGGAGGTTTTTGGGGGTCTGGAAGTGATTAATGGTATTTCAATTAATCTCAGTTGGGGAAATTGATTTGATATACAAGCACATTGAGATAAGAGCTTGGCCATGGAACAAATTAAATTTGCAAGACAAGGTACTACTATATGACAATTCTGTCAAAGAAAAAAAAAAAAAAAAAAATTTTTTTTTTTTTTTTAATAAACAATGTATGAACTATTAAAAAGATAAACCTGTAATGATTATTAAAATATTTTGAGTCTGAATGGCATTATTGTTATGAAGATATTTAATATGAAGACAATTTGCTGTTGTGTTAATGACGTGCCAAGACATGTTACATCAGATGACATGTTAAAACATGCAACAAAAACAGTGTTAATCCACTGTAACATTACAGACACCTGGCAGATAGGCAGTAGAAGTTCTGTTCATCAAAATACAACATCTTTACATTTTTTTCTTAGCAAACAAACCAAAAATATATTAACTTTGAAAGTTAGTGGTAAAATACACATGCAATGAGATTTAATATTAACATTTTTCTTGAACCACTGAAGTAAAGATTACAAACCCCTATCTTGGTATAACTTTAATCCTCTTCACAACATATACACTTAAATCATTACAAACATTGATCGATATTAAATATATTTACCTTCTTTTAATAACGGAATTACTTCAGCCTGATATTTTGAGCCAACTCGGATTTCACCTTTATCTGCAAGCAGTGTTTTTTGCTGAGGGTCATAGACTAGTGAGTAAAAAAATGTGTCCTGAAAATGTAGAAGACATTTTTTAAAATAAATAAAAATTTACTGAAAATCTAATGTTATTAAATGTCAAATAAAATACTTCACTTTTTAATTTATGCTCAATTAATTTTTATTACTATTTATTAAAAATAAAAATTCAAGCTTGCAAATTCAAAAATTAAATGGCAACTCACATCCTTGTTCAGATAAGAAACAAGTAATTCTGTTTCATTGAGTAAGGTGACCACACATTTGCCTCGTATGTGTGTTGCAGGCAATGTTTCCACTTGTCGTGATAAAAACAGTTCCCTATGCTTTAGCTGGTGTTTTTGTTTGTCTGGAATATTTTCTGTTGAAGGTTTCTCTGTTTTATCATCTTTTTCTTCACCTTCTTCCTTTTCAGGAGCTTTTGTCTCTTGAGACATCTCTTCCTCTTCCATTCCAACTGTAAATAACATTACTTAAATTTGTGCAAATTTACATAAGATATTTTAACAGTATTGTTTATCAATGTCCAAACTTTTACTAGTTAAGTTACAACTTAATGCTCTATCAACTACTATAAGTTGGTTTTACTGCATTCAATTTTAATTAGTTAATTTCAAATTCTGAAGATCTGAAAATTAAAATGTCAAAATTAAAGTAATTTATGTTCCATAAATAACTGATAATATTCAACAAATATATAAATACAAGGTAGTTCTAATAATTTATTTTTAAAAAACCCCATAAAAACACAACTCAATAAAACAACTGAAAATTTCAACAAATGTTGTTAACTGGGGATGATAATAATGAATACTGAAAATAACATACCAAAAAAATATTCATATATACAATATTTAGAGATGTTTTAGTTTTTGAAGAATAACTTTTGTGGGTTTTTAAAATGTATTATTGTTTTTTGTCTCCCCTCCCCCAAATTCCATTTAAAATTATTTCAGTGTTTCATATTACATCAAATGTAAACAGTAAATGTTATTCCATATGAGAAGGGAGGGGGAAGGAAAAAAATTTAAAAGCCTAATAAATTAAACAAGTCAAACAATGGTTCTAAATGTAATTTTATAATTTTGCAATTAATTCCAAAAAATAATGAAATTTCTTCTATTCGTAAATTAACATTTAATTATTAATTTTGAATATATAAAACTGAAGTTGAAAAATAAAATGAACTGAAAGAGTAAGTTACTTCACTTATTTGTTGGTATAATAAGTAGTAGCGCAGACAAGTACAAGTTTAAACTTCTGTTAGCTTATATTCTAGTATGATTAAGAGGACTGACCAAAAGAAATTTTAAAATTAATTTTTGAAATTAATTTTTAAAACCCTTTTTATTTTCTAAGTTAACTGGACTGTGCACAACATTTATTGGAAAAACATTTACTGGCAAAAAAACAAAAAACAAAATATATAAAAATAAAAAAATAAACTAAAATAAATAAGAAATAATTGTTAAAATATTATAATACTTCAAAAATGTTAGTAAAAAAAAGAATTATATTTTTTCTAATCATATATGTATATATAAAGTGAAATTAAAAATAAATATTAATTTTTTACCACTTTTCTTCAAAATTTTATTACGGAAAAAATATCTTCTTCCTGTTCAACAAATATTTTTGTAAATAAAATTACCGTTTAAAGATTCAAGTTTCATTTTTTCTAAAATTGGATAAAATCAACCATACTCCTAGTGATCAAAATATCACATATTACATTACATGTCCTGGTTTTATGTTAGGCATAAATAATAACAGTATTTGAAATTTGTATCAAAACATCTCAAACAGATCAAACATAAACAGTGTTATGTGATCTATTATAGTTACTGATATCTGGTATAAAGAAAAGATGGCAGAAACACACACACACATAATTAGTTCACCATCTTTTTCGAATTACAGAATAATTTTAATTTAGTTTTAAACAAATGCATCCTTTAGTGTTCAAGTATAGCAAAAGTAATTTAAGTTCATGCCTTTGTTTGAAAAATTAAATAAAAACGAACAAAAATTAAATAAAATGTTCTGGAATTTTTAATAAAAAAAATTTATATTCAGTTTTATATATGATTCCTGTTACTCATTTGATATTTTTCTGTCTATTAATTATCATTTGTAACTGGAGTTTATTTTTAGTTTAAGTAATTCTTTAGTAGTGAAAATGTGTGTTGTATGCAATGACAAAGGACTGAATATTCAGCAATTGTCACTGATACTGAATGTTTTCACATAACATCTGGAGGAGCAGGAGTAGTAGCTAGGTCAAGTATTTTAACAAATCTTTTGTCACATGGCAGCTGGCTTCTACCTTTGTTAACTTCTTCATAAAAAAGAAAATAAGTAGTCAGCCATGAAAATGCAGGCAAAAAAATATTTTAAGTTATTAAGAACTGTAATTAATGAATATATATGTTAAACATATACACACACAATTTCAACAATTTCATTATTCTGGTCTTTTTATTATTATTTTATAATAAAGTTTAAAATCAAAACATAAAAATTATTTACAAATAAGTACTTTAAATCTTTAAATAAATATTGAAAAAAAAAAAAATGATTTCAACACAATTGTTACATACCATTTGGACTGTTTTTGCTATCTATAACCATAAAAAAAAGAAAAAGAAAAAAAAAAGAAAAAAAGAAAAAGTTTATTTTTACTATATTATATTAGACCTGGTATTAATCAAACTGGTTTTGTTATGTCTAAACTGTCCATTTGAAATTAACAGTATAAAAATTGTAAGTTTTGTTTTGTTTTTCATACCAGAATTTATTCTGCCCAGGAAGCATATCATTATATAAATAAAGCTAAAAACAATACTATTAATTAAGAAAGACATACCAATTGATTCAAAATTGTATTGAATCATTTATTGATTTTTTGTTTGTTGTCATGGTAACTGATCAGACAGCTTTGTACAAGTGTGTCTCAAATGACAAAAATGTTTAAATGATAATTATAGCTACCTAAACATATGAGGAAAGGCTACAGACCATATAAATTTCATAGAAAGTTAAAGAAACCGCTTTTACAACAAGATCTGACACTTACGGTCAGTTTTAAAGGCAAACTTTTTCACAATGGGAAAATATTCTCTTTACTTGTGCTCTGTAAAGTTACAGTAATAGGATATTTAATTTTTAAACATTTTTATGCACATCACATGACAAAAATAATTGTAACACTTTTGCTAAGTACTGTTTTGGTATTCATCACTGAATTGATTTATATTAATCTCTTGGTCTAAAATCATGTCTACACGCTGAAATGCTACATCCTAAATATCAACTGAAAATTTGCATCATATCCAGAATTGCTTTATAAGAACTTCTGATTTATTTTACATATCGTTTCTAGAAAATGATTTTTCTGTATTACTCAAATACATTTTCAACTCCGTGTAAGCATTCACTTTGCAAAAATTATATTACCATCAGAACTAAAAGATTTAAAAGAATATTTCCGATGAACTTAATTTTTGTAAAATCAGGTTTAATAATAAAACAAATGAATATTTTTAATTCAGATAAAGTATTATTGAAATATATGTGAATTTATCACAAATTTTGTAATCAAAAATTTAAGCAATGGCTGAAAAACACTCATGTAAAAGATGTAAGATTAAGTAAAAATGATAATGTTCTCGTTATCAAAAGCAGATCCTTCAAAACATACCTGAATTTTGTTTACTGCCACTTTTACAGATTTCATGTGCTACTACATATCAGAAAAATATGGTTTATATTTTCATTTCAAATGTTTGTCATTATCAATCTGTATTCCTTAACTTATTAAAAACTGACATCTAAGAAATGCATTTCTAATTTGTTATAAATAAATTTATATATTAGTTATTTACTTTCTTAAAAACATTTTTTTTTTATTAGTAGTTACACAAAGGTTATGTTGTGTTCATATAAAAGATCCCTTACTACCAGTCAATTAATTAAAATACATGTAGCAGACATATTCCCTCATATTATTATATTAAAAAGTATTAAAAGAATTTTGAGCAGTTCCTAACATTAATGTTATAATTACATACTACAACATATGATCTGTTTTTTTTCTTAGCTATTACTGTATTGATTCAAAAGTGTTCAAGTAATAAAAATGTTTGAACACAATATATTTAAAATAAAACTATTTTAACTACTGAATCACAGTAATTGTTACTGATGCTCTCTGAAGACATGCCTTGCACCTATGCCTGTTCTTTTATTTAATTAAACTGAGTAGAAACAAAGTACATATTATTACAATTATTATTTTAATTTTATTTCATAATGAAGGTTTTAAATTTCTTTGTTCTAGATGAGTAGGCCTTTTTGGGGTTCTGTTACTTCTAACAAAATAATGAAGAAAATACAAAGTTTAGCCCAAACAAAATTTAACCACAACAAATATTCTTTATATCTAAACAAAGGTGTTTCCACAATAATACAAACATGTATTCTAATGTCATGGGTCAAACAGCAACTAAAACATAGTGCAGCTTGTCAATCTAGAAAAGACTGGCTGAAACCAGTTTGTAGAGGCCCAATTAGGTTGGGGTTTTTTTCATACTGATTAATTATGCACAGCTAATATAACATTTGATAAACACAAGTTTTTCCCCAAATCATTTAGTCTGTCAATATACACTGATCCTAATTATATAAAATTCAAGTACATATGACATAATTTAACAACTATGAAACACTTATTTATATTGTTCAAAGAATGAATTGCTGCAAGTATCAAGAAGCAGCTCAGCACCTATTTATAGACCACCTTTACAGCTTTTACCAACAGATCTTTCTGATTTGACCTGAAAACAGCCATTTAATACAAATGGATCAGGATGGAAAAGACACAGTAGTCAATGAATATATGGACACACAATTCTCAGTTGAACAACTTATTTCTTTACATAGTACTCTAGAGAAACATTATCTAAATGTTTTACTGAATAGCACTATAAAACATTAAAGGGATTTGTAGTTTAGTTGTTTGTTGTTTTTTAAATTACTAAGTACGTATTGTTTTATTTCTGTACTTATAATAAGAACTAGAAAAAAAGAAAAGAAATGTCTTCTAATTAAAAAACATTTATTTATACCAACAGTTTAAAAGATGTTACTCCATTATCATGATTTGATTTATTTTTAAGGTCATATACAAACCAAAAGAAAATGTATCATTCGAATGATAATGAACTTTTACATATATATATATATACACACACACACAAACAGCTATGTTGGTAAGTTTTAAGTGAACTTTGGTTTAAAGCAAATACATGTGAAATATTTAAATTAATCAACTAAAATAGCCACTTATACAGAATGAGCTAAAACACAAAGTAAAACTATCAAGTTTGAATTCCACCACAATTCTTCTGATTTTTTCCTTTTTTAAAATTTAAATTTTTCTTGAAGAAACCTCTGCTTGAAGTATGTAGCTGTATTTTTATGATACAGTTTTGAGTAACTGTGTCAAAAGAGTATAGAGTCAGTGACACAGTGAGTATGTTTGAGTATTAATTACTGAAGATATAAGCTATACAAACCCAAAGCAAAATCAGAGCAAAATTCGTCTAACAGCGATGATTCTGGAAAAAGAGTTCCTTAGAGGGTATTATATTTGTATTATGCAATCAATATACAGAAAAAGGAAGAGCAGGTTCATATGGAGATGACAAAAGAATAAAATGAAAAAATAAATAGTTAAAAAAAAATTAAAAAAAATAAACGGAACTTGTTAGTCTTTAGCAATGTACATTTAACAAAATTGATTGTGTCTTCAGTTTGTTAACCATTTTTATCATTCATTTTCAGACAGGAGTGAAATTGAATTCATTATGATTTTTCCCTGCCAAAAATATCTTCATGCAGTTTGCATATTAACATTTTAAAATTATTAACAGACTTATCATGCCTAAGAATTCCTACAGTTAATGATGACATCTAAAAAATGTAATATACAGTAATATTAAAAATAAAAATTTTACCACCTCCATAGCAACTCTTTAACAGTTAACACCATGAGATCTTTATACAAGCCTTTCCATAATAATTATATAAATATATGAATTTTTTTAAATTGGTATTGTGTTATGGCATTAGATGTGCTAATTGCTGTGCACTAGCTGGATAATGAAATAGTGTTGGCAATGAAGAACTGATCCTGTAATATATTCTTAGCTAAAACTTCCTGTCTTATAATTGTAAAGGTTATTTATTTTATCTGTCTATCTATCTATTATTATTATTGTTGTTTGAATTCAAAACCAATATACATTTTCTTTCTTATTAAAATTAATGTTTCTAAGTAATTTTCTACAGGTGTCACACTTCAAGAACAAACATTTTAAATGATATAAGTGATTTTTCAACTACTTGCTAGATGTTTTACTGTTTCTGAAGACTAGTATTACAGCTATTAAACAGTGTCTCCTTGATTTTTGTGGTTATAAATTATTTGTGACAGTATCTACATGCCATGGAAAAACCTAGTAACTTCTATTTTCATCACAACAAAGGCTTATGTTAAACAATCTCAATTCCCTTGGCTAGTTTATTATAGTTCTGTATCTTACAGAATTATTATTTAATGACATTAATGAAAATAAGACTGTATATGACAGATAAATCTCATTGTGCTTGTTAATATTATTAAAAAACAGAGTAAATTTCTTCAGTAAGATCAATAATGATGTATTCTGATACTGCTGTTCAGTTTTAGATCAGAACTAAGGTTTGTACAACAATAAAAATTACTTGACCAGTTATATATAAAATGCATCCAAACAAAAGAGATGAAAAAATTTAGGCATTACATTTTGACACAAAGGAAATCAATAATGGTCTATTTCTGAATACTTTGATGCAAACCCTGAACAGAAATGAAATTTTTGATAACAACTTTATGTATGTTTCTGTCATGTTTTCTTGTACAGTTATCTAAGAAGCCCTTTGCTAGCTCTGCGTACGATGCTGTTAAGAAAACACAAGAAGTTATTTATAAATACACCGGTCTTTGATAAACTAGTCACAAGGCTCAAACAAACAAAAGACAACTCACCTAGCAAAAATATTAAAATTCATAAAGATGATAATTAACTTAATTAAATAAAAACACTTAGCATTTTTTTTTTTTTTTTTTAATAACATTTAGAACTGTTAAAGTAATGTTACAAAATTTGTCTTTCAATAAAAGTAAAGTCAACTATACACACCAATGGTTAATATGTTATCTTGGAGAAAGTTGCAAAAAATGATTGAAGAATATACAAAACAGCAAATGGATGCATGCGATAGGTTTGAATGTTTTGTTTAAAAAACAAATATTTTTTAATATTTAAAATATCTTTATGAAAATATAAAAAAGGATAAATGCATAAATAAAGAAGTGAAAATCCTGTCCAGCTCAACTGAATTTCCATTAAAATAGTACTGTATATACTGGATATGTCTGGGTCTTTATTACATGATCACCGAGATTCAAAAGAGATTTCTCTGCTTGGCAGGTGATTTAGTAGTCATACTTATTTGATCAGTGGGCATTCAGAACTCTGCTATGAAAAATATTATGTGCAGGTAAATATACTAATAATGATACATTTATTATTTTATATCAAATTTGCTGAATAACATTCCCACATGAAACTACTGCTACCACTTTTAAAGTCAGCAAACACACACTAACACTGGTGACATTGGTTTTGTCAGAAGTCTGTTCTTCTTGATCCAAGGACCAATTATGAGAAGCTTCAGCAGATGGGTGAATATTTTGCCAAGGAGTGTATCCATGAGGAGACATGATTCTGCAGAATGGATCTACCATTTGTGAAAAAAAAAACTCTGCATAGAAAGAGTACAGATATCGGGTGAGGCCAGATCATTACACCTAGTTATCATTGCTTAATGGAATGATGGAAAACTCAAAAAGTAATAAATATTTCAAACAGGAAAACATTTACAAAGCTGACAAAAATGGACGTTTGGCCAGATACTTTGAGTGTTCATTAGGAAAAAGGTGCATGCTGGTAAAAAACAAAGGTTAGGATAATATTATTGGTGGCTGCCAATATGGATGGTTGGATAAACTACCTTTGTTAGTCAATGGGAAGATTACAAATCCACATGTGTTCAATGGAATCTATTTAGCAACACATTCACACCTAATAAGGTAGCTTGGATGACTTGCTTAATAAACTTGATTTTCAAATGGGGTTTGAAATCAGAAGATAGGCATTATCATACACTGTACAGCAAACGCAAATGTTGAACATGAAAATATCTAGCTTATTTAGTACCTGATCCTACCATCTAGGCCACAGTATTACTAATGTAGCAGAACCAAAACAATGCATAATTAGTATCCATCAGATGAAGTCTGTTTTGCATGCAAGTCAGATTTAATCTGGTTTATTAATATTTATATACATCAGGTCTTATCCGTTTTACATGTACTTTGGACATTATCAGACTTGTGTACATTTATGTGTATACAAGATGACTCCACCATTTTGCAAATAGTTTAATTATCATAAAAAATTTGCATGGGTGACCAGACATCTGTATGCAGCACTATAAATAATTTTAAGAAAAAATACTTCAAATTTTAAGAAAAAATACTTTGATAGAATGTTAATAAATCTTAGTTTTTGTGGCAATTTATTTAATCCGGCTGTTATTATTCCTTTCCCCGAGGTGTGAAAAGTGAACACACAAATAAATTTACAATTCAAATCCAGTTTTACTGAAATAAGCAATATAAGCAAATTGTACAGAGGTGCAAACCATTCCCATTTTTATACCATTGTAAAAGTATTTTTTGTTTTTTTGTGTTGCTTTCATTATGCCACTAAATTTATTAAACAAGCTTGATTTTATTTTAATGATGTCCAAATGTTTTTAAAATCTATAACCTATCACTTGTTGATGACCTGAAATAAATTCTTAAATATTCAAGCCAATACATGTACATATGGTGCATCAATTCACAAACATTTTAGAATTAAATAATATGAACAGTATTTCAGGAAAACATTGAGTCCTTTTGAAAGACTCTGACCATTAAAACACTGTATGCTGCCTATATACACTTTTATGCTAAATTACAGTTTAAAATATAAAAAAGCCCCTAGTAACCATATTAATATACCTGTTTTAGAAAAAAAAATTATGAACTATACGATAACTAGATATATCTGGAACAATTACTGCATATACCATTTATAAACTGTCAAATTTTTTCCAGTTTTCATAATTAATAACACAAAGTTGTTAATATTATATATGAAGTGCACTTAACATCAGTGAATATAAATAGTATTAATTTTGTTTTCATCAATTATGTAAACATGTAACAATAAATACGTTATTTACCTTCATCTGCATCATCTTCGTGCAACAATTTGTGGCCAAGAAGTGCCTCGGCTACAAACAAAAATAATCAAAGGTTAGTTGAAAAGAACACATTCTGTGAGATTCAAAACTATTTAAAATTTACTTCAATTCAAAATACATTTCCTTAAATACATCATCATCTGTCAAGTCAAAGTTTTTTTCATTAAATCAAAACTTACCTTCTGACTGCATTCATTCAAATGTAAAAATGTTCTACTTTATATCTATTGCAAAAGTATCTAATGACTTCTATGTACTGGCAAAAATTTATAAATAAAAATGAACAAAAACAAATCCTGAATTTTTTTTAATATCTAGGCAGTGAAATTAAATTATTATTCATCTGCTTGTTAATTTTTTTCCAATATAAATGTCAATTTTTCTCCCTTTTTTTTTATTAAGCCCAAAAATCAGGGTTAGAAATAGTAAAAATAATCATACAGCAATTTTTTTACTAATTAATTAATTTACTAACATTTTAAATTAATTTTGGACAAAAATCATATATAGATATTTCAGTAACTATAATTATTTATGCAAGAAACATCTATTAAATGCTAACAACATGTTTATCAATGTGCTTAAGATCTTACTATAGCACTGACATCTTTCTGTTGGTAATCAAAATCAGCAACAGTACTAATGCATGTACAGTGACATAACTGGTTTTATTTATTACTAGATACAAAATATTGTAACTTTTCTTTTTAATGGAACAATTATAAATGTCAAAAGATGAAAAGCGTTATGATCTAGGTTAGGTGCTATTCATCTATTATCCATTTTGCCGTTCCTTTAAATAAACTATTTGTAATTTGAAAATCAGATAACTTGTATGAGTAAGCACCAGCTTAGTACTACTACAGCACTAGCCTTAATAGATAGTTGCTTCAATTAGAATGATTGATACACTATTTCCCAACATTTGTTTTTTCTCTTCTTCTTCTTCTTTCTAGTCTTTGCCAAATGAAATGTCTTAGCTATCAGTAATCATGGCATTTCTTTAAAGGATGCAAAGTACACAAAGACACAAGTGTTGAATTCCTGGATTTGCCATTGTAAAATAAAACTTGTTAGTTTAGAATAGCTTGTTAACACATACTTAAACAATATTTGTTGATTTGATAGCCAGCTGTTATGAAAAGAAAACAAGTGCTACAATAAATTTGGATGCTGGCTTTTTCTTATTTATTTTAACTGCACATCAACTGACCCATTTCATAACTATGGCTTAGGATACTAAATTAATTTTTATATCAAAGAATTTTTCTTTTTTTATATATTTATTATGGATAATGTTCACAAACTGAAATGTACTGATTATCATTTCATTTAAAATGTACTGTTCACAAATCATGTATTTATTTCCTGAATTAACAGAATTTATGGCATTTCACACAAACTGTATAATTAGTAATTACTGTCAAATGTTGCAGTGTTTATATGCAGCCTTAGACATATCATTACATGAAACCATTTGGAATGTGAAAAAATCCTTTAATTTATTCCTTTAACTGAATGTACAGCCACCATTTAAATCTGTATTACAACATCCAAATTAAAATATTTTTGTTAAACACTGGAACTTGTGTATGACATGTAATGCTTATTTTTAAATTAAAAACCTCAGTTACAATGTAACCCAAACTAGATAATACTGAATACCAAGATTTAATGATAATCAATAAATCTAATATTGTATATATATATATAAATGAAAAGAAATAACTGAATCTGAAATCCTCAATACTTACTATGCAACATACTCAGTCAGCAATATAGTTTTAAATAACTCCTATACCCACAATGTTCAATATTAAAATTGCATCTGAGTTTAGTTTTTAATTTATGAATTATAAAATTGTTAAATAATTAGGAACTGATTAATTACAATAAAGAAAATATTACAAAACACTATACAATAAAACTTACATTGATGTTTGTCTGCCAGCATGATGAGTGAACTAGAGATATCCCTTCTTCTGTAAAAACACATGACTTTTGCTTCCACATTTCCATTGGGAGTCTGAAAGAAGCAAACGATGTTGACATGTCACTCAATAAGCATTAACACTGAATAACAATACGCAAATAGTTGGACGCCGGGGGCCCGCTTAGGGGGTTTAAGAAGAATAAAAATCATAGCCCCATAAAAGAATTATTTCATTAAATGACACCAGTATTAATATTTACCTTATTTAGTTCTTCGATTCTTCTTATTTGATACGGAGATGTCGATGATGTCTCAAAATAGACGTAATCTGAAAACAGAACGAAAAAAGTCTTTGTGTATAGCTTGTCGATAATCTACCGGTGTAAGTATTAGCCACTGACAAAAAATAGTTCCCTCAAGGGGCACATCCAATGCATTAAACATAAATAAAGAGACTATTAAGATATAAACTATTTCACATTATATTATTGTTACCAGCCAGGCGTAAAATCAATAATTTGTTAATACAGATGTACTACACAATTTCTAAAAATCAAACATTAAAAAAAAAAAATCTATTAAGTTCAACCGATTCACAACATTGCGCGTGTATGGGCATCGTCCATTTTCAATCGATAAAGGAAGTGTGAAATAAAAATAAATAAAAGTGAAAAATATTAATATTTTAATGTTATTAAGAATTAAATGAAACAATATACCAGATCGTGAAACGAGAAAATCAGTAATAACTGCTACTTTACCGCCAACGCGTTCTATTTGTATCATGCCGCGCTACTCATATGGACAGACATGCTCTTCTCATAATCTGAAATTACTTACCTCCAACTCTGTACATATTTGCCGCCATATTTATCCAAACAATAGATATTGAATCTAACGATCCTTTTAGTTCATGTGAAACAATAAACAAAATAATGATGGGGCATCAGAATATGAGGTCCACTTCAGTACCCCCCTGAAGCGACATATCACGGAGTCGCCATTTCTCGGACTGCCTACTGTCTTCCTCCTCTTTTCACACGTGACGTCATTCGTCCTTCGGCAACACTCGGTTTTCACTCTAAAATATACTTAAGAAAAGGTCCAAACCAAAATATGGGCATGCAAGATATCAAACTTCACCTCTCGATTCCAGCTATCCAGTTATGTTCATAAAACAGTGTGAAAATGTATCTACATCAAGAAAACATAGTTTATTTATAAATCATTTACCTGGCAGGATCAGTCATATTTAATTAAAGGAATAAGCTACAGATTATCATTGGTATTATCTCTTATGTTATCAGTTTTATTTTGGTTGTATTGTTGTCAACAAATACAAATTTCTGTTCTGTTGCATAATTCAAGATTAACTATCTACATGCCATAGAGATCGTCACTGAATGTAGTCAGATATGCATAACTTGTAACAATGTAAAAATATATCGAACATAAATTATAAAACTCTGAAACATTTTTAAATCGTTGGCATTTAGTTGGGTATGTTAGAACAAAATGGTAAGAACAAACTTTTCTTTCTTTCCTTTAAATATTAGTCTATGCTCACTTAGATACACAGGCGCTCTGTTTCAATTTTATTAGAAAGGCTGTAATTTCCAGATAATCTACGTGAGGGATTTTTTTATTATTATTATTTCAAATACATATGTATCCAGTAAATATAATATGGCGTCGTTACATATAATGAAGGACTATACAGATAATAATTACTGTTAGCAGCAAGAGATCTTTTACATGACATCCCATAGAAAATCAAGGCACATGTCACGACTTATCATAAACTATGCATAAAAACATGAAACTGGTTATTGGTCACTCTGAGGACAGAATGTGCGGTTGAAACGAATTTAAACGTGTGTGTGTGTGTGTGTGTGTGTGTGTGTGTGTGTGTGATTAAGAGAATCACATTATTTGTGAAATGTTAATTCGTACGACCTCTTGGTGCCTAACAACGTCAAACATAATAGCCAATGAAATGCTCAGAATTAGCACACCACAAATCAAAAAAAAAAAAAAAAAAAAAAAAAAAATTACTATTCTAATACCTGAGCGCCTTTCATACGTTTGGATGGAGAGATCGGGTTGGGCGCGTGAATATCTTAAGAATCTCGTGACGCGAGACAAATATCTCTCTATTCCCTGCGCGAAATATAGTCCCTGTATGTGTTTGTAGCTGTAACGATCGACCAATAAAATCGTTTGTATAATACAAAGCGTGTGGGTTGAACACCCAGACGTGGAATGACATAGGTTAAATATTAAAAAAGCGTCTTGTCTTAATATTACTTGAAACAGTTTTAATTAAAGCGTTAACATTACTGCGAAAATAATATAATTATGTGCGATTTATTCTATTGTTATGTAAATAAGATAGTATAAATCATATCCATGTATTACGAAAATAATTATCCATAAATATACCCGTGCAAAACTGGTAATAGACCCCATTCCACACTACTCATTAAGTAGTTTTGCAGTCATTGTTAAATACATATATATTAACATATTAATATTTTCTCAAGGATCTTTTTTGACCATATTTATACTATCATTAATGAAGCCCCATTGAAGCACACCTACCCCTGATCCTGTTCAGACCTGCATATTACACTTGGTTAAGGTGGAATGTGCATTGATAATAACACTCAAATATTTACAGTTGTAGAACTGGAAAGTACATTTAAGCTACTAATGTGGTCAAGTTACAATGATGAAGCAGTCAGAAAGATTGGCTTGTACATGAGGAATTAAAGTATAGAAGTACTCAAAATATCAATATTAATATTACAGATTCTGTTAAGACTAATTTTATTATTCATTGTACATATTTTATTATTAAATCATGTCCATTCTAAACTCTTTTTTCTTTCTCTGCATTTAATATTTTGATTTGAAAAACTAAAACACACATCCTCAAATAACATCTTATTTTATCATTATTCAACATTTTCATGGATGGTTCAAATGACTCTGAAATATAGGGTTTTTTTTTTTTTATATATATATAAAAAAAAAAAACTGAATTGATTCCAGTCAAACTGAAAACAAAGAAGTTAAACCTGGCATTCGTTTCATAATAATTATGACAGACTAATACATTTGTCTGGACAAAGCAGATTTTATTTACATTTGTTTTGTTCTTACGCAAAATATATATGTAAATTATGATTATTTTAGAATGTTTTTTAAATACCATGACATATGCTTTCTTATCTATTGGAAGGTGCATAGAAGAGATTTTCTGATGTATAGTGCGTGGGGAATTTGCATATCTTCATCAAACACATACATTATTATATGTTGAACAAACATGATACAATTATTCAGTTTATTCATATTAAGAAGTATAAAATTAAGGATGTCAACATAAACATATGTATGTAATTCTAAACTGTTTATACTTTGACAATAATCTTTTGCCTCAAAGTGTACAACGAATTATTATTTCAGTATCAGGGTTTCCAGATGCACATGCTAGCTTCTTTTTAAACAATCTGCAGTGTAACATTGAGGGGTGGGGGGAAAATAAAAGAACCGAAATGTTTTACCTCACAGTACATTTTTATGTTGGCAATAAAAAAATTGGGCAGTGTTTTAAGATGACACATTTGAATCAAGTCACTCATTAAGGTACTTTGTTCTCAGTGCTGTGCATTTAAATTATTGACACCATACTAGTTAGTGTAAATTTGTTGAATGAAAGAGCAGTTCACTTGGGAAACCTTTATTAAATCTTTACCAAATTAGCACTAGTGTTGTACCTGCTATATCTTGTATATCAGAAACTAGCTCACTGGTTATCATCAGAAGCAACGAAGAAAAAAAAAAAAAAAAAACCCCACAAATGCCAAAAATAAAACCCTTTCTGCATGATCATGTGATATAACTATTTCCCACTAATTTTCTCAGAACATTGTAGATATAGTAAGTAATTAAAGAAGCATAATAGATTATTTACAAACACTGCCCCCACCAAACCACCTGGTTTTACTATATTCCTTCTTCTGCACATTTCACAATGGGCAATCAACAGGTAAACAGCCAACAAACAAAAGACCAACAACTGATGGAACATTTAATTTCAGTGTTTTTGCTTTCTGGTACAAAAATGAAGCTAATAAAACATATCACAAAAAAGTCCATAGGACAAATTCAGTAGTTCTAGCTTTCAGTCTTTTGTTGAAAACATTCATGTCTTGGCATATGTATATAAAGCACTTTATAATATAATTTTGATACAAACTAACTTATTGAAATAGAGTGCAACATTACCATCAGCTACAAACTACTTTAAAAAAGAAAAAAACATGGCGGAAGTTGAATACAAAAGCAAAAATGAACAGCTTCAATTGACATTCTTCAATGAAAAAATGGATGAAATGAAGGATTCATTTACAATTTACCTGAAAATAAAACAAAAATAACATGTTATATACATTCATTTTAAAGAATTATTATTTGCAAATAACAGATTTAATCAAAAAAAACAACCAATAATTAAGTTTAATCACCATTAATTTAGTTGAATTTAGAGCCAGAAAACAGTGGTGTTACAAGTACATTTAAACATGGAACCATCATGTTTTATGCACAGTCTTGCATGTCACTCAAGCTTTGCTGTGATACTGTTTCCAGATGAGCTGAAGGCTTGGAACAAATGTGCCCAATATTGATATAAAACACTAGGCTAGGTAGCTTTATTCCAGATATTTAACATGACTACATGAAATTGTTAAACTATTTCAGAAACAATGAGTGCTACCGTACTGTTTATTCTTTGACAATGCAACTGATTCATAATGAACATACCACATCATCAATTTTTAAAATACTCCTAACAGTTTCTGCTGCAAGGGACACTGCACTTGTTGAGACAATCATTGGTTGTACAACATTTTCTTCCAAGATATTGGATATAGCACCCTGAAAAACAGAAAATGATAAACAGTTAAATAGGGATAATATGAATCATTAAAACAAAAATAAAAAAAATAAAAGATAATTTAAAAACCACTAGTTTAGATCACATCTTACCTTTCTCACATTAATTCCTGCAGTTTTTTCTCCCTGTGCATGTCTGTTTCTCAACTCTGTCACAGTGGCTATTGGATTGAGTCCAGCGTTCTCTGCCAAGGTGAATGGAATGACTTCTAGAGCTTCAGCAAAAGCTCGGAAACAGTACTGCTCCATCCCTGATAAGGTGTTGGCAAACTCCATCAAACGCAGTGACAACTCAATCTCAGGAGCACCCCCACCAGCTATTAATGCTCTGAAGAAATTATTTTCAATGGTATAATAAACATCAATTTAAATCCAAGCAATTAAAAAAAAAAAATTTGAACTTTGAAATTTCTATTGATTAAGATTTAATACATTCTCATTTATCAGTTTTCAGTTTATGATTCAGTGTAAAATAAATGTTGTCTTGCAATTCCTTAAACTGTTAAATTACAAATGTTTCACAGATGAAGAATATAATTATACTAACTTTTTCTTGACTAGACATCTAATGACACAAAGTGCATCATGCAAAGATCTGTCAGCTTCCTCTAACACCAGTTTATTAGAACCTCGAATGAGAACTGTTACAGTCTTTCCCTGGTGAGCTATTCCAGTAATCTAAATACAATAATAATTCAGTACTGTTAAAATTATCTTGTATTTCACAGAAAGTTACAATTTGTTTTTTTTTCTGTTTTTTTTTTAAATTGAAGTTCTAATTCCTGACAGTCTATGAAAAGCTATTTAATTGCTAAATCATCACAAAGTATTTTATATTCCATTTTAACAGTTAACATTCAAAACAAAAAGGTTCAAAAACCTATCAATATAAGGGAGATAACTGAATAAAATTAACATCCATTACTGAATTGCTTTAGAGAATAAAATTATGAAAACATTATCATTACCTTCACAATTTTGCTGTTGCCTGTTTGTATCTCCTCTGCTAAATCAGCTGTGCCAAGGTTTTCTGGTAAAAAGTGATCCAAGCTGGCAATTGGTCTGCAGCCAAGAGTCTTCAAAACAAAAAATAAATAATAATTAGTTTTCAAATTTTTATCTTAGTAACAGGCAAGTGATTAACTATATAATCTGTGATAATCTGAAATAAAGTAATATAACTTGTTTCTTAAAAGCAACATTGCTTCTTCCACAGAAATAAAGGAAATGGACCATACCTTGTTAATAAATTCTATGTCATCACGCTCAACATCTTTGACAACCATTATTTTCATCTTTGCAAGGAAATGAAGAGCCAGATCACTAACAGCATCTCTAAAATAATGAATGTTACCATAAAAATATATAATTAAACTGATATCTTTCAGTTTAAAGTCAGTAAGCAAAACCTATCATAAATGTTCAATGGTTAGTATTAACCAGTTTTTGAAATCTATCTTAGCATTTCACTAGTAATATGTTTAATTTTGAAGACAGAATTTGAATCATTCCAATATTATACAAATAATAATAATAATAATTTAAAAGTCATAAATAAATCAATGTTTGTACACCTTTTGGATGTTAATTTTATACGACTCATCAATTTCATGACCACATAATACAAAAACCACAAATATATTTATTTTAGTGATGAATTTGTAAATGCATGGATATATTTGTGTTTAAATCAGTAACATCACAGGTTCACCAACTGCACAACAAATATATGAATCCTGTTCCTAAATACATCTGTATGAAAACTGAAGTCTTAGAAAATGTTAATTTCAGATTGTTTTTTTTAAGTCTATTGATACAATGTTATTTCACATTTATTTATAACTTGCGTTGTAACTTAACTGCATTAATTTACTTCAGTGTTATGGAAAAACATTTTAAATATGCAAGAGTAATAAATCAGGGTTTGATACATGACTCTGCAAAGGTCAGTTTGAGTTACAAAAAATTGGTGGAATATTCAATGGTGAGAATATTAAATAATGCCTCTAAATTTTTTTAGAAATCAATACATGTTGATATAATTACAACTGAATACGGTCCAATTTTAAATACATGCCAAATGAATATCATGGTGGTTTTTTTCTTCCTTCAAATTTATTTATCATAATTTTATTATTACCATTATTACTGATACACCATCACTGCATGTATAGACTGAACAACAAAACCAAACAAAAAGAACGCTGCACAGTGCCTAACATTATTGATGTAGTGAGTTGCATTTATTTTCAATGATGAGCAAATTATCTTTTAGCACTACACGAATGTTGTGTGAACAGAAAATGGGTCATGGAAGGAGTTTCATTAAACCCTCACTTGAATAAAATAGCTGTCTGCACAATCAGTGCACCCTGGCATCCCTGACTGCAATTCTAATGTTATTTCTAAAATGGCGAAAGTCGAACTTCAATGACCATTTAAGTATTCACAGATATTATGAATATTATATATATTTACTGGTTCTCAGATTTATTTATTATGTATGTAATGTAATGACATAAAACCAGTTCAAATTCCAGTTGTACATAAATTCTCTGTTGCATGCGATATGCCTGAATGTACTGCGTAACAAATTTACAAATACCCGTCATATCATTACTTGAAGCCAGAACCAGCTTCAGAATTCGAGAAAAGTAGAATCTTAAAATAATGTTTTTTTGTTCACCTGGGTAAATGCGATATTCTGATTTTCCAGACTGGGATTTTTAATTTCAAATTCTATGACTTTTCTCGCTTTCAATGAGGCATGCGAACCTTGATATTTATAAAAGTTCATCCTATATTTTACATTTCAAATTAAAATAAAAGTAATAACCATACCTATAAATATTAAAGTATTTATCAGTCTCCTTACCTAAGAATTGATTTTTGAATGAGCAGAAGATTACAACCAGCTTTCTTTATTTGCTTGACAATATTGAGGATGTAATTCCTTTCTTCTTTCAACACTCTGTCCATTTGTGTGTAATCCGAAACAATCACTTGATTGTCCATCTGTCAAAAACAATCCCAAAACAGTTATAATTATATAGGCCAACACAGTTTTGAATTACATAATAAACTGGAAAAATTAATATGAAGATTGTTCTTAAAACCTGTTTAAATGATATATTGATTTAATACAGAGGTTCATCAAAGGACATAACAATTGTTACTTAAAGCAGTGGATCCAGATATTTTTAAAACTATCAAACTAAACTTACATCGGTTTTTGGTGGAGAAATGCAGAACTGTATGAGACCAATTTTTGCTTTTTCAATCTTGTTGGGACCACCAGCACCTGATGTTTTCTGTGTGAATACCAGTCCATCTATTAACTCTGTGTCTTCAACTGTTCCACTGTAATACAAAACAAAGAAAATGTATAAAAAAAATAATTAAAAAATAAGTAAAGACTTCATATTCAAATTTGTATAATTAAAGGAATTAAAATTACATAATACCTACCCAAGTTTTTTAACAATCTTGATATCTTTCAGATCCACATTATCAGCCGTTGCTGGGTCAATTACTTTCATAACAGCATCCACAGCAATTGGAGAGAGAATGTTTGAATTCTGAGATACCACCTGCAAATGTATTAGATATAAACTAAACATATTTTGTACAAACAGCAAATAATTTTTTTTTGTTAACACTAATAAAATCAGATCATTAAGGTCAAGATTACATTTCTTTAAACTAGAATTTTATTATATGAATTTAGATTTTATTTTTATGCTAAATCAACAATATATTCTTAAATGTTTTTCTTTTAAGAAGAGCAGAAGTTATAATACCTTGGAATTTAAAGCAGTAGATGCACTTTTAAGCAAAGACTCCCTGTCAGAAAGCTCAACTGGTGTTATCATGCCTTCTAAAATCTCACAAGCTTTCACTGCTGCTCTTTGAAAAGATTCAGATATTGTAGTGGGATGGATACCTGAAAATTTATATATCTTTCACATTACCAAGAAATATTCCAAGAAATTAAATGCAATATTATTGATTATGGGTTGATCTTTGAAACTGGGAACTCTGTAGGGTCACCCTGATTTAAAAAATGTTTGTCATATGCAGCTGATTTTAATTAAAATCACATCTATTTTTGTGTTAGTGATTGAAAAAAAAAAAAAAAAAATTAATAAACATTAATAAAAGGTTCAAAAAAAAATAAATTAATAAACATTAATAAAAGGTGATTAGTAAAATTTCTCAAATGACAGTCATTGTAACAATTCATTTCTGGAACTACATTAAAATAGTGTCACTCTAAACGAATGACACTATTTTTAAACTGTTTCCATTTTTGATTCTATGTTATAAAAATGCATGAAGATAGTAATCCAAGTATCGACTACATTTGAACATAAGATACTGTTTTGTTATGCTTATGTAAATAGTGTTTAAATTGTATTACTTTTAATTATGGTCTTTGTGAAAGGTTTCAGAATAATGTACTATTCTGGAATGGGATCAGCCTCGAACCCATTTGAAAATGACAATTTATTTTAAGGTGTGGTTTCAGTCAAACATTTTTGTTCAGAAACCATTTTTAAATAAATGGATAAATACATTGAAGCTAAACATTTTAAAATAAAAGCAAGTTTTGGGATGTAAAATTATTATAAAAAAAAAAAAAAAAAAAACACCAACAAGATATTAACCTACTTTTTACTGGATATTTTACTTTTCATTAAAACGAGTGCAAGACAAAACATCAGTGTCTCTTATGATAGAGATGTGATTTTGATGAAGCCATATAAATGTTTCATCCTTGAAATCATAATTTACTTTACTTTTTATTATTTAAAGAAACATTTGCATAATGTTCATTGAGGATAGTTAGACATGGTATTTATATTTATTTTTTAAGATTTATTTCAGAGGCGGAAATGCTTATACATTTCTACAGTGGTGACAAATTTAACAAATGGATTACTTTCTAAGAATATTATTTGTTATGAGCAGTTTGCACCCTTTCATGTTCACTGTTGGCAATAATAACAATTCCACATTTTAGTTGAATGTTATGATCATTTTTGTCACATTTAATCTGGTTTTGGATGAAGGCAAGATGAGTTTCAAGAATTTTCATTTGATCACTTTTTACAGTAAATGGTCATTTTATTTCACTTCCTCCAACCATTGGCCTTTGTTAAGCATTTTGTTGTTACGTGTTTACTTTTTGTATTTTCAGCTGTTCATCATCTTTTCCCCAAAACCACCACTGCAATAAGATATTGCCGAAAAACAGTAGTTGGCAGAAACAGCTTATCCCTCATCCCCAGATTCATTTGATCTGATGCGTTTTGTTGTTTACAATTACAGTTTTTGATTGTTCTTTTATACTTCTTTGCACACATACAAAATCCATTTATTTAAACGAGCTTTTGACATTTGTTCTATGTTTCAGTACTCTGGTTTCCATGTTACTATGGCGATAAAAAAACCCAAAAATCAAGATTAATTCCCATTGTAATAACACATTTTATTCTCTCAAATATGTTCTGGAAAAATAAATATTAATTCTGATCTAAAACAATACATTCATTTTTATTTAAACTGAAGCAAAACATTAAAACTGCCAGTAAGATTTTTACATTTCAACATAACCAGTTCCAAAACTCAGAAGCTGTTCACCTAATTATCAGCATTCTGTTAGAATCTGCAAAAACGTAAAAGAACACCAAAACATGACTACATGTAAATGTTCTGGGTTTTTTTTTTTGGGGGTTCATGTTTAAGGAGTGATCATCCTAGTTCCCATCATCAACATCTCATTGAAAGGGAACAAAAATATTCAGCTCTTACTACACACACAAAAAAAAGTTTTCACATTTTAATTTTAGACCAGATACCACAAAATTATCCCCTGTTTTAGAGAATAACCTATTTATGGCCAATTACTACAAAAAGGATTCTTAATTTTCACCATTTAGCTCTTTCTTAAGATTTAATCTGATTCCAGTTTTTAACAGTAAAATAATAAAACTGTAATGTACCTTTGGCCAAAAGACCAGTACAAGCATCAAGTAAACTTCCAGCCATTATTACAACAGATGTTGTTCCATCTCCAGCCTCTACATCTTGAGCCTTTGACAAGTCTACCAGCTGTAAATAAAATGGAAATTAAGAGTTAATAATTACAGAAGTTGATGATAATGAATTTTTTTATCTGTAGGTACTGGCAGCCTAGCCTATATATTAAAAGTTAAGATTTTGCCCATTTTCCTCCACTCCCAAATCCCTTCTATAAATCCTACCATAAAAAACAAATACATGTAACTAAAGATCTTTATGTGCTGTTTTAAATGGTGTTGTTGTTCTTGTTGTATGTTAAATCAGTTCTTTGTATGAGAATGTTAAATGCAGTGGGGTAAATGCACTTTGGCACCCATGGTCAGCAATTAACAGTGTGGAGTAAAAAGTCCTAAAATAGGATCGCTCTGCAAACGCCTGGCTTGTTTTCGCCAAAATGGCTTCAACGTTATTTTTAGCACAGCTAGGAGGGTCAAAGTTCAATCTTTCTAACAGTGTGCATGTCATCACTGGCCATGGCTTTTATCAAAAGTTGTGTCCAAAAATGTAGTGGCTCCACGTTTGAAAGTAACATGTGCGTAGTGAAATCGCCATTATGTTACGTTTTTTTTACAGAATGAAATCACCATAGATCTTATGTACAGCTAGAAAGGTCAGGCGCTGTTTAAAATGATTATATTTATATGCTGTTTATATTTTTAATAACTTGTTGGCTTTTTGTTTTTCTTTAATGCTCCCACTTTTAGTGCATAAATTATAGCACGTGCGTAGCGAAATTGCATTCTGAAATAAACGAATTAACATTGTTTTGTCGATTACTATCTTCAGTTTAAAACCGTCAATTATTTTGCTTTCAAAATTGCTTGTAGACCTTTTAAGTAACATTTATATATATATGATATATACACATCACAGTATCTTAACTTAGTACTACCAATTATTTAATAGGGTGAAAATTGAAGCTGCTTATGTAAATAAAGTTGTGCTGTTCTATATAAACTGAAAAGGTAATTCTTTTTTATGGGATTGGCAGAAATGTTTTTGTTTTTTATTACAAATGTTAAATTCAAGTATGTCATTTGAAAGATCTTGATAATTTGTTCATAACACAGGTTGAATTTGTCAAATAAGACAAAAACTGAAACCACAGTGTCTATTTGAACTTTTAGTCATTCTGCTGTGTGTCATTTTGAAAATTTTGGCATGTTTAGCATGTTACTGTGAACACAAATACAGGTCTGAAAAAAATTGAGCTGATTTATGAAGTTGGTCCCATCATTCTTGTTGATTTTCAGCCTTTTTTGTCAATTACTTTTCAAACTAGTTGGTCAAAGAAGCCCTTTCTGCTAATTAGCCAAAAAACAACCAAATACCTGTTGTACCGATTTGCATATATTTTCTTAACTGCTGGAAAGAGAGTCATAATTTGTTGTGTTTTCATTCTTTTTGCTACAGCTTTCAGTATGTGCTTTCATTTTTTGTGCATATTATGTAATATTAAAGTCAGAAAAAATTTGCCTGCTGGTACCAATTATCTGTCTTTAAAATAACTACCCATATTTAATTATATTTAACTATTAATTTGTGATGATGTCTTGTTTATTACTGTTTTTGGGGGGTTTTTAAATAAAGGAAAATATGAAAAATAAAATTTCAGCTCACCATTTTAGCAGCTGGATGAAGAACTTGCATCTGTTTCAGAATTGTTGCTCCATCATTTGTGATCGTTACATCACCATTAGCTGCCTGGATCTAGAAAAACAAAATTAACAGAATAAGTTAACAACAAAAGATAAATCTCAAATTTATGCAAGTAATAACTAACCGGCTTAATGAAACTCAACACAACAAAAAGAGAAAAGAGAAGATTACTTTGAAACAGTTAATGACATCTGTTAATACAAGATAAAAGATGTGTTTTAAAATGTTTTCTTACCATTTTATCCATGCCCCTTGGACCTAGACTTGTTCGAATAGCATCAGCAACAGCTACAAACAAAAATAGTTTTAAAACTGTTTCAAGCTAGCATGTGTAACATTTATTTTCCCTAAAATGAATATAACAATAAATTGACTGATAAAGGTTAAATAACATAGTATTTTCTCTGCTAGTTGACAATATGCAGTTATCATAACATTAATTAAATTTGTAAAAGTATATCATTTTCTTAATACAGAAATTGAAATTTAATTTCAGTTTGCAATAATTCATTAATACAAATGATACAAATGGTTGAAATATGAATGGACATATTAAATATTGTTTTTACTGAAGAAGAAACAAAATATCTTATCTTTATTAGGTGCAGGACAATATTGGCATAAATTCCATTTCCTACTGGGCAAAGTCACTGTACATTTTATGTGCAAATAGGAAGGACTGACACAGCTGAAAATGTTATTTTTATCATTCAGTCCATTCTTAAATATTATCAAAGAAATGTGCATGACTGAAGTATTTATGTATTCAAATGAGAATAATGTCTGCCTATCTGAGGCAATAGTTTTATACCATGTGCATCTTTTGATGCTAATGATCAAATCTGAGATTATTAATCACAGCTAGTCCTATTTCATATCAACAATGTTATCTTTAGTCTTAAAGGTTTTTGATTATAACTATGGTTTTGGTGGCCATCACTATGAAGAGGATTAAATACAATTTACATGACAATACCAGTATGAATGGTTAATTAACATGATTTGTAAAAAGTAAAAAATGTATTTCTCCTAGTTCACAGACAGTGAATGGCAAAGAAATATTCTCATAGTTTGTTAATTTCTAGTTGCATTCATTACATATATGCTAAAGGATGGAATACAAGAAAAATATGCAATCTTATTAAGTAGTTATGTGCAGATAATTGCCATACACAGCAGCCATTTTATACTAACTGGCTGTTCCATTTACCCATATCTCCATCGAGGATGTGCACTGTTTGCTTTTCACTGGCTTATGTAATTTCTGGGGGATTTCAGCATAAAAACACAGGCAGGAAATCCACAAGCATTCTCGATTTTGAATATTTCAATTTGACTAAGTTTTTCTTTACACTGATTTTTTAAAAATTACTTGATTTCAACATGCTTGAATAACTTAATGTGAAAATGTGACAAGAATAAAAAATAGCTGGACATATTAAATTGATTTTCATCTTATTGTCTTTCAAATTACTATAAAGCAATGATAAGTAAGATAATTGTTATACTAACCATTTGAAACATGGTCAGTTCAGCAATGGATTGCCAAAGTTTCATGGAGGACCAAATGTCCTGCTTAATGAGAATGGATAATGTTGATGTATTGTTCTTAAATTTTCCGTAAGAATGTGTGTGTGTGTGTGCGTGCGTGTGCGCGTATATATATTATTTTCTTTCTTTCTTCATTGTTTAGTTTTGCCAAGAAAAAAAATGGTTACAAAATGGCAGTTTTTTCGTCAGAAACCTCTACCTTCTTAAATAGTGTTTGAATGGATGAAAATAAGCATCTATTAATATGGGATTTGAAATTATTGTTACTTCCTTAACATTCAAGTTCAACATATTGATATTCACTTGATCTTTGCGTCATTTTAAATGGGTTTTCAAACTCGTTGCGAATGTGTTATTTTCAAATTTCTGGGGTTTAACATTTTTGTAAGCGTGTATGTTATTTAAAAAATAGAAACATGTATGATAATAAGTTTATGCACTATTTTAATAATTAATCATTTTAGACAACTTCGATCCATTCTAGCTGCACAACGACTTAGCCCAGTAGGAACTGGAATTTACCTTCAAGGAATACTATTATACTTTATTACATAAATAATAAATTGATTGATTTAGCACAGTGACACGTTTACTTTATTAATTATATGCTATAATAATTACTGTATTCAAATAATACAGGCAAGGAAACAATGCAACAAAATTCAGAACATTAAAAATGGTTGGTACACAAATGCAATGGAATATTACTATACATCTATTATTACCTTTGCCGGCTTGTATGTTGCTAATCCTTATTTGAGTTGGTTTATCTTTATCTTTGTACTCGGATCTATTTACTGATATCTTTTGGGCATATACGTCAGGCATGATGATTGTTAATTAGCAGTCACTTTGTGGATGGCAACGGATAACAAAACATGCGCTTGCGGACGGTTCCAGAACAACTAATGGCTGCGCCCATGAATTGAAATCACTGAAAACGAGATTTTGTAAATACAGTGAAATTATAATTTTGCATTAAATATTATGGCAGCATGTTTCATAATTTTTACTTCGATCACAATAATGACAAAAAATTAAATTAAAAATGTTAAAAATAAGTATTTATAATATTTGTTTTATTTGTGACGTAGAAAGGCGGGTAAATTTTATCACCTAGAGAAAGTCCACGCTTAAGATTCCACGAAAATGATCCAAAATTGGGGATTCAGAAGATGGTTACGAAGAGAAAGAGGTAAACTTTTTTGTTTATTATAAACAAGTGTTAAGGTGATCTAACAGTGTAGTAAACAATGCAACTGTATTTTGCAAACGAAGTATCATTAATAAACGATAATTGGAGGCCCTTACTGGGATGTTAACACTAATTATTAAAACCGTTAAAAATATGTTTCTGCTTGATCTTTCTTTACAGTTTTCCCACATCCGATTCGTAACTATTAATGTTTCTCTACCATTAATTTAAAAGCATATGAACACTGTCAGTTTGATAATAAAAACAATTTACACTGTCTCGGATCGCAGTTGTTATTAACCCTTACACAGCATAATTTCAATTTGGTGCAAAGACAAAACTTAAAATGTTGATTTTAAACACACCCACCCACACACACACTTGCAAGAAAGGTGACTGCTTTCTTTTGAATTCAACAATACAGCTCATTTTTACAATCAAAAACAGATCACTACCATCTTGAAATTGCAAGCTTAAATAAGTTTAATGTAACATCCAAGCTGTACACATGGCATTTTGACATGTAATGTTTTTGAATAAACACATAAAGCTGTGAAATGATAAATACTTATAGTTGTTTTTAAATTTATTATGTATAAGATGTATATATGATATTGTAAGGTATACACAAAATGTATAGTTGCTCCTAATTCACAAAGTTCACATATAAATCTTGCTCAAATTGGTTACAGGTTTTTCTATATTTGCAGTAAGCTGTTGGTGTTTTGTCCTGGATCCTATAATGTATACTACAAAATACCTCACTACTACAAGTATAGAAATTTGTAAAAGTATCATCTATAAAATAGATTTTTAACTTGTTAGCTTTATTTACAAATCAAGGAAATAAAATTTCTAATGGATTTAAAGTTTATTATAAAATTCCAATAATTATAATTATTATTATTATTTTTATATATGTATAAATATTATTGTAAAACTTTCAAAGTTAACTGAATTTTTTTTCCCCAGATCCATGGATTTTACGTAATGTTTCCTTTTTGTTAGAGACATTTCAGAGTAATTCTTCTGATGAATGGCAAATTGCAGATGAGCATGGGGTAATGCATTTTGTACTTAACTGTGAATGTAATTACATGAGTCAAATAACAAAACTTATGAAACAAGCCATTTAACTGTTAGTCTGTATTTTTAAAAAACCCTAACAAATTTAATTATTATTTATGTTTGTAATAATTTAAATTTGAAAATTATTTCTGTCCTTATTAACATTTATTTAAACAGAAATTTATCCAAGTAATGTTCCATTCATTTAACTCCTGACTGTTAATGTTTACTTTTATTAAACATTTTTATTATTATTCTGATTTTATTTAATTAATTGAATTTGTGTCATTATTTGAAACTGAGTTGTATACATCATCATAATGTAGATTTAATTAAGTATTTTCTGCCAGGTAGCAACATTAATTACACTTAATCATATTTCAGTATGTTTTCATAATGAAAATATTTTAGGTATTTAATATTTTACATAATCATTTTAATTTGTAAAACAATTATATGTAATTTTTTTCTTCTTTTTTTTTTTCTTCTCAGAATCCTCATCCTCCATTGGCATGCAGCTTTGCTCGAGGTAATAAAAATGTTATTACAAAAATAAAATAGAACCTTGTTGAATGATGAGAAACTGTAAATGTGTCATACTGTCTTTATACCATGATTTTTGCTCACTTGTTTTTAAATACTTACTGTTGCAGTTCTGTCCTACATAATTACCATTGAAAAAAAAAAGAAGATTTACTTCATATGAATTGTCTAATAAGTCTAAGAATCATCCTTGAGCATAAATTAAGAGATAATAAAAGTTTATATGATATTCATTCAATCTACTTGTTATATTTCATTTTACTGCTTTTTGTTATTTTCTTTCTTGTGTTATGAGTAGGTCTCTCTCTCTCTCTCTCTCTCTCTCTCTCTCTCTCTCTCTCTCTCTCTCTCTCTCTCTCTCTTTCTCTCTCTCTCTCTCTCTCTCTATATATATATAAAATATGGTTATTTCATTATGTCATTCTGGGGAAGTTACCATCAATATTCAAATATATATTTTTATAAGTTATTTGATTTTAAAATAAGAAAATCAAAGTATGCATCATTATGACTGACTAAATGTCTTGTATAATTTTTCAGTTCATTCACACAGGCACCTATTGGTTGTTGCAGATGAAATAGGTTATTTAACTTTTTATAATACAAATGTGTCAGGTCCTAATGCCTTTGTGAAAGGTAAGATAATACTTTTTTACTACTGGCATAAAGTAGCGTGTATACAGAATTTTACAAAATACGTTTTTTTGATGTTGCAGCAGTAATAGTTACCAGTTATGAAATATTAAAGTAACTTTTTATCCTATTAATGTATATCCATTAATTAAACAAAGTGATTTCAGTGTTTGTAAGTATTGTTATTGGTTAAATTTTGTAATTTAGAATTTTAACTTTAGTTACATAATAGCAGGGATTATTGTTTCTAAAAATGATACATATAATATATTTATTGTACTGAAGCTGTTTATTATTAACTATTTTACTAAGTTTTCACAAAATGATTTTGCTGCTCATAATTTCAGAACATTCTATATATAGTCTTGTCAGTTTAAAGTGATATTTATTAGCAACTAATTTACTGTTAAATTTTGTTGTAAATTTCAGAATTCAAAGCACACAACAATGCTGTGTTTGATGTGGCATGGATGGAAACTGAACTAAAAATAGTAACAGGGTCAGGTGATCAGTCAGCTGCACTATGGGATGTAAACACATCACAAAAATTGGAGGTTTTTACAGGCCATACCAGCAGTATTCGTTCTGTTGCTTTTCGACAGTTTGATGATGGTAAATTTTATAATCATATCTGAACCTTTAACAGAAAAGAAAATTAAAGGTTCAAAAGAAAACATTCAAGAAACTTACTACGTTCTTCCAGATTATTTTCGTAAAAACAATTAGATATTCATGCTTTCATTACATACTAAGGTTCAACATTTTATAAAATTCAAGATTGGTCTTTTTTTGTTCTTTGCAACATATTTTATTTTTTAATCCATACATTAAAATAAAATTTCTCTCATTTTCATTGTTATTCAAGTTGACTATATCTGTATATGTAAACGTGTACCTAACGTCTCGCTGTTTTATTTATTTAAATATTGTTTTATACTCTTTGCAGCAGTACTTGCAACTGGTTCCCGTGACGGCCATATTATGGTTTGGGATAAGCGTTGTCAGAAGAAAGGTAATAAATGTATTTGTGTTTATTCACTGTTATTTGTCTTGGAGATTATTATTTAATTCATAGTAATGAAAAATCACTTTTAATAGTGAAAGCAAGTCATTTAGAATTTGCATTTTATTCTATCATCAACTTGTGGCATTAGTCTGTAAATTTCAGGTTTAAAAAGCTTAATATTACTTTAAAAATAATTTTGTAATACTGATACTGGTGGATAATTTGTGTCACAATTCGTAAATCATTTTATAAGCTTATTAAAATGAAATTTAATTAAACTTGTTTTTGTTGTTTATCTTTTGTTTTTTCCCACAGATGGTCGTGTTCCCCCAGTGAATGAGATTCATAATGCTCATGCATTTATAGGAAGACCTGCATCTGGCAAAAAAAAACGCAAAAGTAAACTTGGTCAGGTTATGGTGAGTTGGGTTTGAATGCATAACTTTAAGGAATTACAAGATTGACCGTTTTCGGGTAATTTAATATAGTTGCAAAATGTTCTGAAAATCTGGAATCAGTAAAGCTTTATCAAACAGTCTACAAGAGGAATTCTGTCACCATTTATATTGTGATGAAAAAAGAGACTGTGGCTATTAAGCATGAAAATGTGTTTCAGGTGAAAGGAATTATGTTGTTTAGATTCTTTGAAAACCTATAATATGTATTTTTAACAAATAAATGTATTTTGCCATTCCCAATTTATCATAAATATATAAAATTTGTTTGTTGTGTTGAATCTTTCTATCTGTTTATGGTGTGCAAATAATAAAAAGTTTAAAAAAAATAATAATAAAATTAATGTTAAATATTAACACTAGAAAACTTTGCAAAATTATATGGTTCTAATGGCTATAAAATGTATAATGTTAACAATTTTTCCTTAAAGGACTGTCAGCAAAGTGTAACCTCTGTAGTGTGGCAGACAGAGAATCATCTTGTGTCAGCAGGAGCAGTTGATGGGTAAAGAGCTTATTTTAAAAATAATTTATTATTAATATTATTATGCATAAAACTGTAACATTTCAAGGTAGGTAAAAGTATGTTATTTGTCTTCTTGCATCCTACAGCAAAAATATAGTCTTTGTTGAATGATATTCATCTGTCTGCATTTGTTGAATGTTGTAAAGCATAATAAATTTTATGTAAGTTATAGTAATATTTGTAAATGTAGTATAGTATATTAAATTGGTATATTGGATAATAACATTTGATTCACGTTTCCTCTCCTTTTTAAATTTATATTTTTAAAGATTGTTATTTATGTTTCTTTCTTTTTTTATTTCTTACATTTTTGTAATTATTTTTGTTTTGTTTTGTTTTATTTTACAGATGTATCAAAGTTTGGGATTTGAGAAAAACTTACTCTGTTTTAAATAAAGATCCTATTCCTGCAATTACATTTCCTTACGCAGGCCACAGTCAAAAGAAACATGGTAAGATTTCTGTGTTGTTTATTTCTTTTCACAAAACTTTTGGATAAACTGTTTTAATAGCAGGTGCAGTAACTGTCAGATTATCAGTGAAGTATGCTTTAATAAAATATAATTATAAATAACAACCTTTAAAAATATAATATTGAAAAAGAGAAAAAAAATAATAAAATATAGGATAAAAAATATGTATTTTCATTTTAAAAAATCAACAACACACAACTTGGTTTTGAAGGTCTAAGTGTATTTATTATTTTGATATATTTGAAAATTACATGGCTGGCATTTAGTCAGGAAAACTGAAAAAAAAATATTAATTTTAGGAAATTCTATATTTTTAGATTCTTTAAAGTGGACATTATACACATATACATTATTGTTATACATTTGTTTTATATAATTTGTTATAATTCTATTTTTAGGTTTTTCAAGTTTAACATTTGATTCATACAAATCAAAACTGTTCGCTAGCTGTACAGATGATGTTATTTACATGTATGACCTCATTTCTTGCAAAAAGGCACCTGGTGAGCTGACAGACTATTGAAATCACACAGTACTTTGTTCAGTTTTATAAGAAATTTAACCATTCTTATTCTAATCTACTGTGTTGGAAAATATTAATATAATTTATCATTTGTTAGTTCTCTGTATGATAGAAGATATTCAACTTGGTTTTTAATAAGCTTCACCTTTTGTGTTCTTCACTGTTAACTTTCTAATCAGCATCACAATGATTATAAACAGTCATATCTAACTTATGAAATAAACTGTATTTGTTTTGTTTTTAATAGAAATTAACTACTGTTTAAAATTGGGTCAAAATTGAGAAGTAAAATTGGACTTTATGGAAATATCTATGACATACCTATTACTGAAATGTTATGACAACTAAAATGTTTAATTTTCATTTCAGTATCAGTGTTCCGGGGTCATCAAAACAGTGAATTTTACGTCCGTGTGTCTGTCTCACCAGATAATAATTTTCTGCTAAGTGGATCTAGTGATGAGATGGCTTACATCTGGCATGTTAGTTTTCTGATTTAAGATTTATACACAGTATTGAATATAATGGGAAATTAAATATTTAATAGATTCATTTTTAATAACAAGTTCTGCAAAAAGACTAAGATAATTTATAAACAAAATTTTAAAAATTATAATACAATCCTTCTAAAATAATTAGAATTACAATAATTATTGAAAGTGAAGAAAAATTAAAAGTAAGAAAGAAAGGCCTCCAATTAAATAATTGATTATAAACTTTTTTCATTTTATGAAGTAATCTCATAAATATTAAAATGATGGGAAATCAAACACTCAGATTAATAAAATCTGCAAATATTATTATGTTCTCCAAATAAGATCTCAAACCAGACTGTATATTATAGTTTATTCTCTTTTATTGTAATGTAATCTATTAACTTAAAAATTAACTGTTCTATTAGTTATATCATTTCTTATGATAATTAGACTTCAGACCATTTGATAGAATATTGGTTATGATAATTTTATATGAGACAGTAGACAATAAACTGTATATGATTTTGGAAATGTATTTACTCTTTGACCTTTTAATTTTATATTTATTTTTAATATTTAATTTCAAGACCATTAATATAGCTATCTGAATTCTGTACCAGACCTTTCATTGTAATAATTTTAGTTTCAACAATAGATACAGTTTTGTTTTGTGCATAGAATATTTTAGTCTAATAAACTTTTTAAATTCTTTTTTTGAAGATTGATAAACCAAATCTTTCCCCTATTGTGCTTAAGTGTCATAGTGCAGAGGTAACATGTGTTGCATGGAATCCAGACGATTTTACTAAAGTAAGACTTTCATTAGTAAAACAAATATTTTTATATTTAGAGAATTTCAATGCAGTTCCATTTCTTTTAAGAAAAACAGTTTGAAAATAGTTAACAAGTCATATGCCTTGAAATTCTAAAAACAAAAAATTGAGTGCAGATTAAAGGTCAGCTTAATGGTCTTCCATATCAGCTTTATTAACTTTGAGATTCCCATAAAGTGTTATACCTGTCAGTATATTTCTAAGGTCCAGTTAATTGAAATTTGAATGACCTAGCTTAGTAATGGCATTTTTACAAACAGGGTTGGTCAAATGTAATGTTACATATTTCAGAAACTTTTCAACTGATGGGTCTAACATTCTGGCTTATTTGAATTCTGAGAGTGTCAGTTTTTTAGATAATAAAATTTTAGTATTTCTGAATTTCTTTTGTCTAATGTATGGTTTATGTTAATGTTTTTTTCGTTTCAAGGTTATAACTTGTTCTGATGACAGCACAATGCGGATTTGGAGAATGAACCAAAATGAACAGAAAACAGAAAATGGAGAAAGACTTGGAAAAGCTGAACAAACAAGGAGGGAAATTGGTGAGTATTTGTTTTTACAGATACGGTTTTGTATTTAATATACATTTCTTTTTTTTATCAAAATACTTACTCTTTAATTTTATGCTGGGTTTGCTTCAGAATTTTATTAATGAAAATAAATACATAAGTATGAGATTTAAAAAAGAAAAGAATAAAAGATAAAATAGATATACATGTAATAACATACATACACAATTTAATCAGAAAACAAAACTCATTAAGTACCGAATCATGAAATGTATATTTCTAGGATAATATAACATTTTTAGTTAAGAAGTTTGTATTGTACTGTTGTTCCTGCTTATTAAAGTAATACATGTGTGTGTGTGTGTGTGTGTGTTTGTCATTAGTTTATATTTGATAAAAAAAATATTTGTTCACAGCTTACTAATTTCATTTATTTGTTATGAAAGGCACATCAACTATTACACCTCAGAAATTAGTGGCAGCAAATGAAGAACAGAGATGTACTCCAACGAGAGTATCTCCAAGTTTCAGTCAATCTCCAACCATCAAAGACTGGTTTAATACAAGATGGAGGATGCAGGAAGAAAGTCCTAGCACATCTATGGTTGATAGGTTCCCAAAACTCAGTCCTAAAAAGTCAGAGCAAAAGGAAAATATTGTGTCACCCAAAAAACAATCTAAACGTAAATTCAACATTGATGAGGCAGAGTATAGCCCAATGAAACGCCAGTGTCAAGCTGAAATTACCCCTAGAAAAGGCGAAGGTCATAGTGAATCTGCATTAAAGAATCTCAGTTCTCATTATAATTGTGTGGAACTGGCAGAAAATAATGGGTGTACAGAATCTCCTGTTAAAGACATCTCTTCAAATGATGACATTTTGAAAAGTGACTATCTGAAAAAGATGAAGAGTTTTGCTGTCATTTCACAACAGTCTCCAACACAAGGGCTGCCTAATCTTGTTGTTGATGAAGCCAGTGGCAAACCCGTCCGTATGACCTTAAATTTGCTGACTCCAAAGAAAGAACAAGGAGTGGATTGGTTGACACAGCTTAGAATGTGTAAACAGCAGAGTCCCAGTCAGAATTCACAGAGTTCTAGTGATGAACAGACATCAAAGAATGAAGTTTCATCACCTTCCAGAATACTGGTTTGTAAATCTCTGAATTATTCTTATAATCTAAAATAGGGTAAAATAAATACATAGTAATTAAACAGCATAGAAAAAATTAATGTCATATCACTTTTCAAATAACATATTATGATAGTGTTATACCTGGGGCTATAAATTCATTCACACACATACACATTGCATAAATTTTATTTACAAATACAACTGGTGACAAAAAAAGAGATAAACATAATAATGTTTTCAATATGTTAGAATTTCTGCACATAGTTACAAAATGAATACCTTTAATTATTTTACATATTACCCTTTAGATTTTTAAAAAATGCTTTCACAATTTAAGAATACCTGAAAGGAAAGTTAATAATTAATAAACACTTTCAAAAACAAAAGCATAATATAGTCTGATCTGTTTGTTTCAGGCTCCACTGAAGGGAATGAAGTCAATCACCTCATATTTCCGAACACCAGTTAAACAAGACAAGAAACATTTTTAAACTAGAAACTGTTATAGTTACATGGTTCATCCATTTAGTCATATTTGAGATTGTTATAAATTCTTAGACATTTATATATAATCTTGTTAGTTACTGAAGAGAAAATAAATTAACTTTGTTAAATAACAGAGTGCAAAATAGTAAATGAATTTTTACACTAATTTTATAAATGTATTATTATCATGTTCGTTATATCATGCTGCTGGAATATGTATTACATCATAGTGCAACTAGAACATTTGTAACATTTTTGGTAAACAAATTAACTTTTAAAAATGATTAAGTATTTTGATCTATCTTAATATTTTATTAAATTGGACTAAATCATATTTAGTAATTTAGTTTAAATCGGTCTTATGCAAAGAGAAAAGTTATTTTTTAATTAAATGTTAATATAGAAAACTTTAATTTTATATTAATGTTTACAGAGTCACTTATATTTAAAACTATATTACTATTCCATGAAGATTAATTTAATAACAAAATTAACTTAACATAAAACAAAAAATAGACTTCATAAAGTAACAGATTTATAACTGAGCTATAAAGAAAGAATTTGTTGTTATTTCGCTATTATTTCTTAAAGTTATTTTAATTGCTTTTATATCTTTAATATGATTTTGAATAGTTTTGAAATCAAAGACTTCAAGAAACAAGCAAATCGAAAAAAAAAAATATGTGTCTGGGTGTGTGTGTATATATATATATATATATAATTGTAAAGATAAAGTTTTGATACAAGCACCTATGAAACAACAAATTCCACTTCCTTTTTAAAAGCTGGGACGTTTTTTACTGTAGTAAATTTGGATGAATGCATGTTTAAATATAGTTTTATTTTAATAATACATTAGGAATTTGAATAACAAATAAATTGTTCTAAATTTTTTTTTTTCCAATTAATGATATGTTTATTGTACATTTATATATGTACATTGCTGTTCTACATAAATAAAATTGTTTTATTTTGCTGTTTTTGTTTATGTATTTGTAGCTTTTGTTTTGAAGCTGCAATTGAGAGAAACATTTTTTTAAAAGTTCATATTGTAATTTAGTTTGCACCACACGTTTTTAAAACATGTCAAAAACACATTTTCTAACCTTGATCCTTTTTCACTGATATAACTAAAATGGAGCGTGAACTTCGGTCAGTTGTGATATTTGAAAGGCCGTGTACAGCCATTATACATACATACATCGATACTATCGTATGTATGTATGCGTACCTTACGTAAATATACATTCAATACCCTAGTACATGTATAGCAAATTTAAAAAAAAAAAAAAAAAAAAAGTAATTTATTTCACCGATGAGGACAGATTTTGAGGATTCTTAAGGATTATTTCGAGGTTCTACATATTTATTTTTTAGAATATCAAAATAAAATACGATGGAGTCAGTTTCTAAAAAATCGAGATCGCCGCTTTTTTCTCGTTTATGTACTTGTGACGTCATTTGCATAGGACTCGCCACGATTTCGCCCCATCTAATTGATTAGTGCAGTGGTTCTCAAACTTTTTGAAGTCCGGGCACACTCGAAGCCTTACAAAAAATTGCGGGCACACTACACATAAAATGCTAAGAAATATAATACAAAATGTAAAAAAATACAGAAATAACTGAAAGAAGGATATTGCGGCTGAATCGGTTGCGGAGCATGCTGCTGAGGTTGTCTATCCTCGCTGTCTACATCTATGTCAGATTCTTCCTCATTTCGCGTATAAACGGTTCTCGTCTGGGATCTGTACCGTTTGTTTTTTCTTCTGTGAGAGATGTTAACTGATACATTTAGTTACCGCCCTCATGCGAGAGATGTTCACTGATATATATTTAGAGCTACCGCCCTTGCATGAGAGATGTTCACTGATCTATTTAGAGTTACCGCCCTTGTGTGAGCATATATCTTTATTCATTATCTATTTTGTGCTGATGAGAAATAAGAGCCTGACGTGTCTTGGCAATTTCTTCAAAAATATTGTAATATGAATACAAAGCAATGGACTGTTAAAATGTCAAAAAAAAAAAAAAAAACAAAGACTATATTTTTAATTGTGTGCATTGTGCAGTGAGGGAAAACTTTTATCAATCGTTTGCTTTTAACAAATGTAACATTACAATAGGCTAAAATTCCATAAAGTATTAAAGTTTTAGATGGGTAGAGACTGTGACAGTCATAGGAATATGTGTCACAAGAAAACTTTGGCTATTTATCACACTTGCACACCCTATCACTCATACTGTCACTGGTAAACTACTGCGCAACCTTGAGCAACCGCGCTTGCTCATCAGCCAGAACTCGTTTCGAACGAGTGTACAACGTGTATAAAATCTTCTTCCGGGCAACAGGCTATTTCTTACTAGATATCTTTCCGCTTTTAACATAATCCCTTTTTTATCATCACAAATATCTACCTTCTTCCTAGAATTTCGTGGGGCACACCTAACCACGTCTCTTTGAGAATCACTGGATTAGTATAACGGGATGGTCCTCTCTATTATTATTATTATATATATAATTAAATATATGTGCCTATATACAAAAATAAAATTCTATGTGAATGTTTGAGCCGATTCTTACATGCCAGTTTTCTTTGAATGGTGTCGGACGGGAAACTGCAGAGGTTTTCATCGATCTTCAGACAAAAATCTACTAGAACTTTGGAGACAACGAGACTGTTCGACCTCTCTGCTCTCTAACTGTTTTTATCCATAATAAACAGTTTTATATTTATATGACGTTCTTAAGTTTTGATTTAAATATATTATACAAATAAGTGTGTGTGTGTGTGTCGGCACATCAACATATATTTTATAAGCAACTATTTGAGTTAGTCTAAATACACATGGAACAGATGGGACGAGACCAACGGAAACATTTTTAAACACATTTTAAAAAAAGAAAAAGATTGTGGCTAGGTTTTCAATCAGTTACTTTCTATAATAATACATTTTTTAAAAAGTAATTATAATGAATCTACTAAAAAAAAGTAAAAAATAATAATAATAAATAAAAGAGAAACAGAGAAAAATAAATAAATAAATAAATAATAATAATAATACATTTAAAAAAAAGTAATTATAACGAACCTACAAAAGAGAGAGAGAGAGAGAGAGAGAGAGAGAGAGAGAGAGAGAGAGAGAGAGAGAGAGAGAGAGAGGAAAAATGATGATAATAATAATAATAACCGATGACAATAAAAAAAACCTTGTTCAGTGTTTGCTTTTTAATTCATTTTGAAGTTGGTTATTAAAAAGTTATAATAAGGAAAACGAAACAGCAGCAACTGAATACAAACAATTTTTATAAAACAAATCTGTCACTTTTATCGATCGTTGTGTTGTTGATTTTTCTCTGCTTGTTTCTGTAACAAGGTTATCTCATCATCTGGACAGGAGCCATGGGTATCTTTCCTGAACTTTTTATTAGTCATCACATACGCACGAACGCACACAAACACAAATAACAACAGCGTTAATAAAACATGAAAAAATATGTCGTTCAATATATAACGATGAAAACACAACAGAATTTAAAAAAAGAAAAAGAAAAAAAAGAAAGAAAGAAACAATTTCTTCTCAGGATATCTAAGATATTATTTAGTAATTTTCTCAAATGAAAGGAAAATTATCTTTTCAAATATTTTTTTCAGTACACTCGTTCATCATCCCTAATAAAAGAATAGATAAATAAATAATTATAATAAATAAAAAAATAAAAAAATAATAATAATAAAAAATAAAGAAAATACAAATAACAAAAACAATAATAAAATATTAAGCTACAGTTTTGAATGTAATTAATACAGGCAAATAGTTCATGCATTAATTTTTATTTTTATTTTCCCTTTTTCCTTTTTCCTTTAACAAACCCCACAAAAAACAAATAAATAAATAAAACAAAATAAAATAAAATAAAATAAAATAAATAAATAAATAATAATAATAATAATAATAATAATAATAATAATAATAATAATAATAATAATAATAATAATAATAGCATTGTAATTTATTTTTTAATAGCTGATAACATTTACATGACAGATTTAGACAGACCTGCAAAACTGTAGTCATTCAAACAAATAGTGAAGTACTAATGAATACTTTTACTTTATTATTATTATTATTATTATTATTGTTGTTGTTGTTGTTGTTGTTGTTGTTGTTATTATTGGATATTTCTACTGAGAGTTTTTATAATTATAATGAGAAAATAAATATATGTTTTAGTTTTACTTCCAAGAAAAACAATAAATTATATTTCATTACAATGATACAACTAGATTTTAGAAAAATAAATATTAACGTTAATTAACAGTCAGTTTCAGTCAGTAATGTAATTAAAGACTGTCAGTTATATCTGCCATTAATGAAAAAAGGAAGAAGGAAAAACAACAAAATAAAAATGGAAGAAAAGAAACACAAATAACAAAACTGAATAAATCTGCATCATTTGTCTTTATAAATATTAAATAATTAGACCTATGTATCAAACATCGGGAAAAGTCAGTCATATAATAGAAACAATATAGGAATTGAAAACACACACACACACACAGATGAACGTATAGACATACCTAATTACAATATTATTTTGTCTATTAAATCTAGCTTTGCGGCGATGTATTTTAGGAATTATTTTCTTCTAAACTATTAATTAATAATAACAAAAAACATATTCATTAAAATATAAACAAACTGCGATAAAATCATAAGGATTTTCTCAACTGCATTGTAACAATAGTTTCTAAATGTCTCTTCGTTATTCGCTTGGTAGTAGAGTTAACGTATAACATCTGTTTACAAAACTTATATATACACAGGGATTCGAGACAGTTGCATTTATGTTTTCGATTAACACTGGATATCTGATAACCGTTTTCGTTTATTTCTGTCACATGCCAGTTAAATTTTATCTCAGATAACCACATGCTAGCATTTTATCGCGGATTTTATAAATTAAGCAACAACCCCTAGGTGTTTTTGTTTAAATATCATTTAATTTATTTTACAACGTCAATAGAATTATTTCACAGAGACACATATTGAGAGAGAGAGAGAGAGAGAGAGAGAGAGAGAGAGAGAGAGAGAGAGAGAGAGAGAGAGAGAGAGAGAGAGATTTAAAACATAACAATATAGTAATAATTATTGTTTACAGCATAGGTTTTCAAGCCTTTTTTCTTGATCGTTCTTGAGGAGGGTATGTTTTAGCTTTTTTCAGCTTGACTTGGAAGGAGGAATAAATAAAAACGTGTAGATAGGTCATATTGAATATAGATTCCTTTTGTACTGTCTTTTGTTGATGAAAATATGGTAACCCTAGATATTATTGAATCAAATTTTTTAAAGGGGGTCATAAGTCATATTGAGTTGCTCATAAGGAGTCACGGTATAAAAAGGTTGAAAACCAGTGCTTTAGAGGATCAATTATGGAGCACAAATTACCTCTAGGTAGGAAAAGACATAAGAAGCGATCCTGATACACAAACTGCCAGAAAATAATGATGGATTTGCATATAAATTTCCAGTAAAATGATATTAAAACGATTCACTGATTTTTTCCCTTCTTTTTTTAACGTGTACGACTGTGTGTATGTGTTTGGGTATGACCAAATGTGTATTTGTTTATGTCTGGTGTATTTTAAAATTAAATTATTTATCGCAGATGAAAAATGAAGGGAGAAATGTTTTATTTAAACACATCCTTAGCACATTATTAATATATTTAATCGAATTCTCCTAGATTATGTCTAATATGATAAAGAAAGTCTCTCTAGTAATCAAAACTATATGTGACATAATGTGTAATTAGAAATGATTGAGGATGAATGATTTCATAGGCTTTTGAATGAAATTTAGTGATATAAATAAGAAAACTCTCTCTCTCTCTCTCTCTCTCTCTCTCTCTCTCTCTCTCTCTCTCTCTCTCTCTCTCTCTCTCTCTCTCTCTCTTGTAGATTCGTTATAATTACTTTTTTTTTTTTTTTAAATGTTTTTTTAGAGGCATGTTAATTAAATTGTAATATGATGTACCTTTTCAAAATTTATTTAATTAAAAATAGACTTTTAGAAGTATGTCCTTTATTTGCAATCATCATTTTCAAAAGAAATTTTAAGCAACAAAACTGGTACTTCGGTAAATAATTAAAATGTTCAAAAACGAGAATATTTTGTTTTAGTCGTGTAACACCTGTTAACTAGTACCTGATTTATTGCAATAAAGTAATTTCAAGCTGCCCTCCTAGCTGTTGGTCAGTTAATAAAAAGATATCACAGTGCGGCTTAGTGGAAATATGAAAATATTTTGCTACTTATTTCTCAGCCAAGGGATGCTTGCCTATAAAAGGAATAACATTTGTCAAAACAAATCACAGTTTATACGCTATTGCTTCGAAAAACGAAAGAACTTGTTACTGCACTATGAACTTTCTACTACTAACCTTAGGATTTGCCCTTGTTGGTTTTGCATTCGGAAAATCGCTTAACAATGGTTTTATGATGCAGAAGAGGGAAGAAACGTACGAAAATGTCCCTCTTTCTGGTATGTAAAAAACAATTTCTTTTCAAACAGTTAGTCTTTTTAGAGAAGAATCTGAATAAATTGCCAATATGTTTTGCTGAGATAATTTAAGAAAATTTGAAAGTAATTTCTAAATTAATTTTTTGTCAGAATCCTATGATTTTCTTTAAACACGTATTCACTGTTACTTGTCAAAAATATTATTAATTCATTTTGTTTCTGTTTACAACAATGAATCTGTTTACCAGACGACAACAAGCGAGACAAACTCTACTTCATTTCATCTTCTCAGTCTTTGGATGACCACAAGCGAGACAAACTCGACTCGTTCTCATCTTCTCAATCTCTGGACGACGACAAGAGGGACAAACTCGACTCGTTCTCATCTTCTCAGTCTCTGGATGATGACAAGCGAGACAAACTTGACTCGTTCTCATCTTCTCAGTCTCTGGATGACGACAAGAGAGAAATCAGTGACTCGTTCTCATCTTCTCAGTCTCTAGATGATGACAAGAGAGAAATCAGTGACTCGTTCTCGTCTTCTCAGTCTTTGGATGACGACAAGCGAGACAAACTGGACTCGTTTTCGTCTTCTCAGTCTCTGGATGACGACAAGCGAGACAAACTTGACTCGTTTTCGTCTTCTCAGTCTCTGGATGACGACAAGCGAGACAAACTGGACTCTTTCTCATCTTCTCAATCTCTGGACGACGACAAGAGGGACAAACTCGACTCGTTCTCATCTTCTCAGTCTCTGGATGATGACAAGAGGGACAAACTTGACTCGTTCTCATCTTCTCAGTCTCTGGATGATGACAAGCGAGAAATCAGTGACTCGTTCTCGTCTTCTCATTCTTTGGATGACGACAAGCGAGACAAACTTGACTCGTTCTCATCTTCTCAGTCTTTGGATGACGACAAGCGAGATAAACTCGATTCTTTCTTATCTTCTCAATCTCTGGACGACGACAAGAGGGACAAACTCGACTCGTTCTCATCTTCTCAGTCTCTGGATGATGACAAGCGAGACAAACTTGACTCGTTCTCATCTTCTCAGTCTCTGGATGACGACAAGAGAGAAATCAGTGACTCGTTCTCATCTTCTCAGTCTCTAGATGATGACAAGAGAGAAATCAGTGACTCGTTCTCGTCTTCTCAGTCTTTGGATGACGACAAGCGAGACAAACTCGACTCGTTCTCATCTTCTCAGTCTTTGGATGACGACAAGCGAGACAAACTTGACTCGTTCTCATCTTCTCAGTCTTTGGATGACGACAAGCGAGACAAACTTGACTCGTTCTCATCTTCTCAGTCTTTGGATGACGACAAGCGAGACAAACTTGACTCGTTTTCGTCTTCTCAGTCTCTGGATGACGACAAGCGAGACAAACTCGATTCTTTCTCATCTTCTCAATCTCTGGACGACGACAAGAGGGACAAACTCGACTCGTTCTCATCTTCTCAGTCTCTGGATGATGACAAGAGGGACAAACTTGACTCGTTCTCATCTTCTCAGTCTCTGGATGATGACAAGCGAGAAATCAGTGACTCGTTCTCATCTTCTCAGTCTTTGGATGACGACAAGCGAGATAAACTCGACTCTTTCTCATCTTCTCAATCTCTGGACGACGACAAGAGGGACAAACTCGACTCGTTCTCATCTTCTCAGTCTCTGGATGATGACAAGCGAGACAAACTTGACTCGTTCTCATCTTCTCAGTCTCTGGATGACGACAAGAGAGAAATCAGTGACTCGTTCTCATCTTCTCAGTCTCTAGATGATGACAAGAGAGAAATCAGTGACTCGTTCTCGTCTTCTCAGTCTTTGGATGACGACAAGCGAGACAAACTTGACTCGTTTTCGTCTTCTCAGTCTCTGGATGACGACAAGAGGGACAAACTCGACTCTTTCTCATCTTCTCAGTCTCTGGATGACGACAAGCGAGACAAACTCGACTCTTTCTCATCTTCTCAATCTCTGGACGACGACAAGAGGGACAAACTCGACTCTTTCTCATCTTCTCAGTCTCTGGATGACGACAAGCGAGACAAACTTGACTCGTTTTCGTCTTCTCAGTCTCTGGATGACGACAAGAGGGACAAACTCGACTCTTTCTCATCTTCTCAGTCTCTGGATGACGACAAGCGAGACAAACTCGACTCTTTCTCATCTTCTCAATCTCTGGACGACGACAAGAGGGACAAACTCGACTCGTTCTCATCTTCTCAGTCTTTGGATGACGACAAGCGAGACAAACTTGACTCGTTCTCATCTTCTCAGTCTTTGGATGACGACAAGCGAGACAAACTTGACTCGTTCTCATCTTCTCAGTCTTTGGATGACGACAAGCGAGACAAACTTGATTCGTTCTCATCTTCTCAGTCTTTGGATGACGACAAGCGAGACAAACTTGACTCGTTCTCATCTTCTCAGTCTTTGGATGACGACAAGCGAGACAAACTGGACTCGTTCTCATCTTCTCAGTCTTTGGATGACGACAAGCGAGACAAACTTGACTCGTTTTCGTCTTCTCAGTCTCTGGATGACGACAAGCGAGACAAACTCGACTCTTTCTCATCTTCTCAATCTCTGGACGACGACAAGAGGGACAAACTCGACTCGTTCTCATCTTCTCAGTCTCTGGATGATGACAAGCGAGACAAACTTGACTCGTTCTCATCTTCTCAGTCTCTGGATGACGACAAGAGAGAAATCAGTGACTCGTTCTCATCTTCTCAGTCTCTGGATGACGACAAGCGAGACAAACTCGACTCTTTCTCATCTTCTCAATCTCTGGACGACGACAAGAGGGACAAACTCGACTCGTTCTCATCTTCTCAGTCTTTGGATGACGACAAGCGAGACAAACTGGACTCGTTCTCATCTTCTCAGTCTTTGGAGGACGACAAGCGAGACAAACTGGACTCGTTCTCATCTTCTCAGTCTTTGGATGACGACAAGCGAGACAAACTTGATTCGTTCTCATCTTCTCAGTCTTTGGATGACGACAAGCGAGACAAACTTGACTCGTTCTCATCTTCTCAGTCTTTGGATGACGACAAACGAGACAAACTTGATTCGTTTTCGTCTTCTCAGTCTCTGGATGACGACAAGCGAGACAAACTCGACTCGTTCTCATCTTCTCAGTCTTTGGATGACGACAAGCGAGATAAACTCGACTCTTTCTCATCTTCTCAATCTCTGGACGACGACAAGAGGGACAAACTCGACTCGTTCTCCTCTTCTCAGTCTCTGGATGACGACAAGAGAGAAATCAGTGACTCGTTCTCGTCTTCTCAGTTTCTGGATGACGACAAGCGAGACAAACTCGACTCGTTCTCATCTTCTCAGTCTTTGGATGACGACAAGCGAGACAAACTCGACTCGTTCTCATCTTCTCAATCTCTTGTCGAGTAGGAGACTGCTTCATTGATAAGAAAACAGTTGGTAGGTTTTCTATTTCTTTTGTACATAATATTAATTGTAAGCTACTTTTATTAACTACATTTTTTAATTATTTATTATGAAGGTATTGTGATGGATCTGTATATAAACAAAATAATTTTGCTTTTCTTTACAACAGCAGACCATATTCCATAAGCACCTAATAAAATAATAAAATAATTATCATGAAAAGCAAAATAAAATTTAAAATATCCTTTACATATTCTTTATTATTGTTTTCTGCTGTCAGTTATTAGTATTTGATCGTTAATTTTAGCAATTCCTCAATATCATTTTAAAATCATTTAAAGTAGACTTTCTTGTTTAAAGCTATTGCATGCATACATGCCTACATACATACGTCCATCCACCCATTCATATATATTACAACCAATTTGTTATCCCGTCCAGTAATTTACTTGTGACTATTATATTTTAGATTAATGAAGCCTTTAGTTTTCTCCCAAATATTTGCCTGTTCACTTTTCGTCTATAAAAATGTATAATCATCTTTATCATTTTACAACCACTGTGGTCATCAGCAGCAGCAGTACCCACATCACCATTATCAGCATCATAATGCATAGTGTTTATTATAATCATTCTTCTTCTTCTTCTTCTTCTTCTTCTTCTTATTATTATTATTATTATTATTTCAGATAAGAAGTAACTTCAGTCTGACTGTGTGGTGCTGAGGATTTTATCGCCACTTTGTATCAATGATACTAATAATTTGAATTACGTGATTTATAACAAATAAACAGTAGTAAGAAAACATTCGTTTTGTACTTATATTTGTTTTCATTAAATAAAGTAAATTCATTGAAAATTATGGAATTTTTCTTTCAATTATTTAACTGAGTATCAGATAAACTGTACAGGTACCGGACCAATTATCCGGACTCCTTGGGGCCTGAGGCATTCCGGATTTCTGGATTTCACGTTTTTCTGGTACCAAGGCATCTAAATACGTTAATAATTAGTCATGAACATTTTAAAATTAAAAACATAAAGAAAACTGACGATACACGACTGTGGCGACTCGACACGTAAACAATGCGGCGAGTGAATGAACGCCACGCGGCTTGAAAGAGTAGTTCCGGTCTGGTGAGGACAACGCACGTGCGCTCGAACTATATAAAATAGCGTCGGGAAAAAACATATATCATCTCAGTTGTTTTGAACAACACGCATGCACACACACAAACCACAAACTGTATATGTATCAAAGCCACAGTTAAAATTAAAATGTATATTGTTATTTGGAAACCAGCTTAATAAAACGCAGCCATAAGAAGCATCATATCTAACCTTGGATCGATACAGCGAAAGAGCATTTTCTTGTCACAGCTATACGGCGATTGAAGGATCTACCAGCGAACATCAGCCTGTGGCAATCAATATATCAAAGTATGGCTAGCAAATCTTGATTATGACGGACTGTATTATTGGTGGAAATAGGTCGAATATCGTCCAATGACAATCAATATATTAAATCTTGGCAAGAAAAGCATTCATTATCATGGCCTGTATTATAATAGATTTATAGTTACTCTTGAAAATTTGTCTCAGTCACAGAATTTTAATTTGTATTTCCAATAATGCCTGCATTTTGTAATAATAATAATAATAATAATAATAATAATAATAATAATAATAATATGTAAAATGTATTCAACAGTTTGTGGGTTGAAATTCGATAACGTATATGCTGTTTACATTTTGATATTACCACGACATTCAATATTAAAAATGATCGTCCAGCCCACAAGAAAATATCAAACTACATATATCAAAAAATAATAATTTTAATCAGTTTTATTTACTACGTCTAACGTAGCAACTGTTTGTTCGTGCACGAAAAAGAGTCAGAAAACTTTGAGAAAAGTATTACATTGTGAAAATAATAATAAGAAGAAGAAGAAGAAAAAGAAGAATATAAGAATCAGTTACCACTTTTTCCAATTTCACTGTGCCAAGATAATACTGATAAAAAATAAATATATTATTTATTTATTTTATTATTATAAACTGTATTTGCTTGTTTTGCGTTTATACGCAGTTGTCATCTTCCTCATCATTATTGTTATTACCATTATTATCATTACTAATTTTTCTTTTTAAAGTTTGTGATTTCTTCGCATGGTTGTAGAAGAAAAAAAAATTGAAAATAATTTTTCATTTTTCATTTAATACATCATCTCGGTTGTTTTAAACAACACGCACGCACGAACGCACAAACAATTACTATTATTATTATTTTATTCTTGTTGTTGTTTTAGACAGGTAAACAAGTATATAAATTAGTAAGTAAATTGAATTTCCGTTCCAGTTATTAAATCTGTTTTAAATACTTGTTCTTAATGCAGACACACACAGACACACACAGTTTAAGAAAACATTATTGCTGTTACTGATTTTTTGTTTATGTTTTTATTGCTTTTATTATTCGTCATAGTGTAATAAAGAAATAATTCACAATAATGATGATAACTGTGCTGGTGATAAAACAGGAAAACAACAATAGTAATGATGAACAGTATATATAAAATATGAAATAGAATATTTTTACATAATATATAATATATGTGCCATTTATTAATTATAAATATCTTTTAAATTTTATATCATTTAATGAATACCACACAGACAAATTTCATTGGTGTTTATGTCCATTCAGAAATTCAACATTTTACAAATTCATCCATAAAGTACGTTCAAACTTGTGGATTTCCTAAGCGATAAACTTCTTATCATTAAATCCTATCCTCCAACACAAAACTACTTCTCATACTGGACCCACAAGCTCTGTACCTATAAACAGAATATAGAATATCAATATCCCCGTCACTCACCGATGTTTATCATGTGCAAATATTTCAGATTGCACTTCTAATCAGTGTCAAGACTGACCTTCTTAGCATAAGCTGTAATCTACTTTTCATACAACAGTCATTACTGGCGGGTCAAAGTCTGAAGAGTTAGGATTAAAAAAAAATATATATAAACAACACCAACAACAAAAAAGTGAAAAAGAAAGAAAAAACCTTTAATAAATTCGAAGAGTTTAAGAACAAATCACAGGTAATTGTTTTTATTTCTCAATTTTTTTTTCTTAAAACGTTTTTAAATGAATGTGTGATTATTTTCTTTTAAATTTACTGTAATTGACTTTATATTTGGTTTAAAGTTAAATATAATTATGTGATTTGCAACGTCTAGGAATGATGATGATTATAATGATGATAATGATACTGATAGTAAAAAAAAATAATACAGAATGAGCATAGTACTTCTACGATATGTACCATACTGAAGCTGATGGAGTCGATAAAGGCTGTAACTCCAGCCAAAGACGTTAAAATAATTTGTCTGATCTCCAAGATAAATACACTTACAAAAACAATTTATTTCTTTACATTCTCTTTTATTTTGTTTTTTTATACAATATTTGTCATTTATAAATACATTTTTCTTATTTAAAAACACGTAAACTATGTAAACTACCGGAAATTCAGGAATACGATGTTTGAAGGAGTGAGGAGAGATAAATAGATAGAAATAGAGATCTCTGAAGAGTGCTTTTATATGCCTGTATGTTATTTGCATATGTTTGTGTATGCATTCGTAAAGTTTTATATTATATATAAAACCAGCTGTCTGCACATTTATATTTTTAATTTTTAGATATTACTGCAAAATTTTATATGATAGTAACAGTTTTGTTTCTCTACTTCTTTTTTAAAAATTATTATCAATAATAAATAAAGACCAACAAACAAAACAACAGCAACAACCCCTCCCCCCAAAAGGCAAACAAACAACAACAACAACAACAAAAAAAAAAAAAAAAATGGAAACTATCTATTAAATATTATTATAAAATGTATTTTTTGTGATACGAAGAAAGTTCTATATATATTCCGCCATATTTCCAAATATGTTTTTCCTATATATATCCTGCAGTCACTGTACGTGGTGGCAAGAGACATTTTTGGGGAGGGAAGAGTATTTCGATAAATTATTTATTATTTACAAACGTTCGGATCTTAAAAAGGCCACTTTGAAAACAATTTTCATTAAAAAATAAATAAATAAATAATAATAATAATAATAATAATAAATCGTTGTTATTTAAGAACTATTTTGTTTTGATGTATAGTGATAACGAAATCAATATGCCTGAATCTATTAAACTCGAAAGCGGTGAGAAATAAAACAATTGATTTCATTTAGTTTTTGCATGGTCCAGTTCAGATTGACATAGCTTCGCTGAATTGGGTCATTCTTTCCTTCGCAGGATAAAGCTGAATATGGTAAGACAGTAACTAGTTATTCCCTATATGTTACGCCCGCCACGTGTGTGTTGATGTCACGATCACAGTTGTGTAGGGATAAAATGATGGTATTTATATGCTTTGTAACAGTATTAATATCTATTATTTTATGATCATAGTTTGTAACTAACAATGTGAACGACTGTTTTAGCCAGATAAAATAACACTTAGTAATTGTAAAGAAGTTTTTTGACGATTATTTATTTACACTGCTATATATACACTTTAACAGTCTTTTAAAACAGTGATTGGGACAATGATTTTGGAAACGTTTATTTCTAATAGACTGACTTAAAAATAAATTTTGCAGTTTATAGTTCTATAAATATCTGTGTATTTACGTTTGAAAATAATATAATATATACCCGTAAACTTGAAAAACTACGAATTTTGTTTCCGTTATAGAAATTAATTTGTTTCTGAGATTATTTGGTTCTTGAAAGAAGCAAAAATACACAGAGACAGACACACACACACAGAGAGAGAGAGAGAGAGAGAGAGAGAGAGAGAGAGAGAGAGAGAGAGAGAGAGAGAGAGAGAGAGAGAGAGAGAGAGAGAGAGAGAGAGAGAGAGAGAGAGAGAGAGAGAGTTAAATAAGAAAAGAAACAAAATGATGATGGATAGTTGTGTGAGACTAAGAGGGTCAGTGAGAAGGAGAGAATCAGACAGAAAGGAAAAACGAATAAGAGAGAGATAAAGAGATCGGTGATAGATACGGACAAAGAAGAAGTATGAAAGATAATGAAAGAGCGACAGGGGAAAAAATAGATGGAAACAGAGTTTAAAGAAAGAAAGAGAGTAAGAGAAAAATGAGAGTAACTAAAACAGAGAGCAAGGATGAAGGCGAAAAAGAATTACAAATAGCCAACGATAAAAGGAAATGGTATTTGCTATCCCTGACATTGTAATTCGATTAACACCATGTCAAATTTATTTTATTACAGATCAGAAGAACAAAAAAAAATCAAACGGTGATCGTACTGCACCTGGTAGAGCAACCATGATTTACTGGGTTATGTTCCTAGTGTTTTTACCCTTCGCCATTCCAGAAGGTTCTGTAACAGCTCAATTTACTGTGGAGTCTCCATCGCAGACGCCAAATACAGTCATTGCTGGCATAGAAGTCGACAGCATCCTCACTTGCGCCAGAGACTGCGTCAGCGACTTAACTTGTGTGATGGCCGAGTTTGCAGACATCAACAGTACGGTTTTGTGTCGTCTTTGGGATAAATACAGTAGCAGAACTGAAGGATACCGGGCTGTGCATCAAGAAAGATTTGCAAAAGCATCTGATATAGCTACTAATGTACCACCTATTCCCCCAGTATATGTCAATCCCGTAGGATAATGATTTATAGTGTGAGATTAATATTTTATCTCTTCTTCTATCGCTTCTTTCTCATTTTTTTCCTTTCTTGTTGTAGTTCATCATCACCTTCGTTACATCATTCTTCTTCTGTTTTATTTTTCTGTGGTGAAGATAGTGTACAAATATATAATATAACGGCAAATCACGACTGAAAAGAAATATTTCAGTCGAACAACAGTTTGTGTTACTACTTAAATTGTGTTTCGGAGTGAACAATTCTGCCTTGATTTTTAAAAATAAATAAATAAATATATAAATAAATAGACGATATAAAAAAGGAAGGAAAGAAAAAGATTTTAGCGAAATTAAATATGATTCATTTATTTATTTACAGTTTAAATAATGTTAAATCCAATAATAGTGCAACATTATTTTCATGTTTTGAACAATCCTAGAAAGGTATGTAATAAGATCCAGTAATTATTATTATTATTATTATTATTATTATTATTATTATTATTATTATACAAAATATGAATATTGTGAATTATTAATTTCTTTTTAAAGCCCAGGCAGCATAGTAAAGGATATTATAATATGGAATAAATAAAATCTTTTGTGAAAACAAATATAACATTTTTGTAGCTATTATTCTGTTTGGTGTGAAATATGTATTATAATAAGAGACATTTATGTTTTTTTAGGTACTTGCAAGACGTCTTTAGTTTATTCTGCTTTAATAGTAATAATTTCGGATTATAAGAAGCTGAAATAAAATATATTTATGATAGTATTTGCCTTAATGTTTTAGAGGGTTTTTTTTCCATTTATAAAGACAGCATATCGTAGAAGATGATCCATAACGTATTTTCTAACTCGTTTCTCTGTGTTAGCTATTGTACTAATGAAACCCCTTTGTTTCTTTGTACAGGAAAACATCGATTACTCACGTGACAAACTCATTGAATACAGTCAGAAATTAAATTTGAATCAATAAGATAAAAGAAATTAAATTTAAAAAAATATATATATTTTAAGTAAATTTAGCATATAAATATAATTTCAACGAACCCTTTCGACCCACCCACTCTCTGTAAGACCTTTCTGCCAACCCCACCTTTCCCTACTTTCATTTCGAAATTTCTGAATGATTCCTTTATTATACAAACATCAAGCATCGTAGACGGGGAAAAAAAAAAAAAATAATAATAATAATAATAATAAATAAATAAATACATTATTATCAATTTTATTGATTAAAAAAATAAATAAAAAATAAATAAAAATAAACGTAATGACCCGATCGAATTCAAATACAGACGTAGCAGTTAACTGTTGATTTCCTGTCAACGGTGTACTACATTCAGATGAAATAAAATTTCTTGTAAATAATATCGATCTTGTGTGGATTTATTGTCAGGATTGTTGAGATTATCAATTCACGGCGCGTAGAAACCTTTCAGGTTTTTGATGATGCTCAAAAGGGGGTTTCCCATTTGTCAGAAGTCCTTTCTCTCTCTTTTACTTTTTCTTTTTGAAAAATTTTTGATATATTTTTTATATGTGATTTAATCACAACGAAAATTATGAAGAAATAAAAAATGAAAAAAAAACAAAATATAAAAATAAACAAAACAAAATTGCATTCACGATGTTGCACGTTTTGGTCCTTCTTGATTAAATGATAATTTAGTTGTTTTTTTATATATATATTATGTAGAAAGAGAGCTTTGACAGTACACTTATATTATTTGTAAAGTCTGTAACAAATGGCGGCACGTCACTGGGGGAAAAAAATGATTCAAAGATAACGAGGTATGTTACATTTTACGAGAATGTATAAAAAGCACTTGTAAATTAATTTTTCCACTTTGATCATTTTCTTATTTGTATGTTATGTGTGATACAAACTATATTTGGAAACAGAAAACATTATTTTGATCATCGTTTCGGCTTTGTGCATTGTTCGGCTTCGTATATATCATAATATCGTTCATAAACATTTAATCTCTCTCTCTCTCTCTCTCTCTCTCTCTCTCTCTCTCTCTCTCTCTCTCTCTCTCTCTCTCTCTCTCTAGACACACACACACACACACAAACATGGCCGTAACAAGACTCTTTTTGAAATGATGCAAAAACCTGTTTGATGTCTGATGTCTTTGAAGTCAGTTATGTCTTTCATCGCAACGATGTCGGTAGACTTCAGACTGTAATCGTAGACATACACGAATTCATTCAGTGGATATCATTTCTACTGGAATTGAGATTTATATTTTACATTTTTCAAATAGAATCTTTATATAAAATAAATTAAAAAAAATAAAAAAAAATATATATATATATCGCCAATTTCGGTATGAGGCATTTGCCTCATTTGCCTCAATGTAGTTACGGCCATGATCTCTCTCTCTCTCTCTCTCTCTCTCTCTCTCTCTCTCTCTCTCTCTCTCTCTCTCTCTCTCTCTCTCTCTCTCTCTCTCTCTCTCTCAAACTTTGAAATCATTTTCATTCCTTAATGTAAGAAGAAAGGTGTACATTCAGAATTATTTGACTAACATTTTTCTATCATCATTTAAAAAAAAAAACCTCTATCGGAATTTAATTATGATATTTCCTTTTGTGCTGTACATTTGTGAGTCTGTGTCAGGAAGTACTCTAAGAATATTAAATTTCGTTATAGATCTTTTTTCTTTCTTTTTTTCATTCTTTAATGTTGACATATAATGAATTGTTTTACCAGTAATATCCACGAAAAGCTCCTGAAACCAGGAAATAAAATCTTTATTGTTGAAGTTACGTTTGGTCTGTCTGCAAATACTTTGTTTGATAGTTACATTAGGTCTGTAGAGGGTATTTGCAGCTGAGTGAATACAAATTGAAGCGTATTTGTTCTGTCTCGGATGACGCAACGCGTAATACTGTCTGATTTTCGATGTTTAGGGTTGGGAGAAGAAGAAGAAAAGGAAAAGATCGTATAGTTCAATGCAATTAACATCATTTCTGACAGAATTACGGTCTAGCAGTCTAAAATAATGAAAATGTCCAAGATGTTCAAGTTGGTATGTCTTCAAATATTATCAGTGTATCCTAAAATATAAGTCATTTGATAGCTTTCTATCGGACACTGGTACACATTATTATCAGTGGGAGGGTTTTTTTGCCTGGGAAAGAACACACAACACTTTTACTGTAAAGACCAACAGATGGAACAAAAATACTGTGAGAGGAAATGTTTTTATTGATTCTTCTGCTCATTCTCATAAAACGTGGAAGGTAATGTTATAAATTGTAAAAATAAAATTAAACAGTAGTTTTAGCACTGGTGGTGGTAGTAGTAGTTGTAATAAGAGTAGCAGTAGGATTATAAAAATAAATAAATAAATAAATAAATAAAATAACACAAAATTAAAAATTAATAAATACATTTTAATTTCACTTGTAAATTCCCTACATAATTAAACTGATAGCAAATAAAATAGCTATGTTTGGAGAAAATGTTTTTTTTAAAAACAACAAATTATTATTATTTTATTATTATTATTAGTAGTAGTAGTTGTTGTAGTAGTATTTGCATTATCGTTTTCCGATTTAAATAACATAGCTTATTTATGTGTTTACTTAATTATTTTTATTGATTTATTTATTTGGTCTTTGCAGTATGCAGCCAAAAGCATGATTCAGGACCATGCAAAGGTTTGTTTCGCAGGTTCTACTGGGATGTCTATTTAATGAAATGCGAGCAGTTTATCTACGGTGGTTGCGATGGTAACTCAAATAATTTCAAAACATTTGAAGAATGCATTAAGGTTTGCTCCCCTCTGAAGGCCATAGGATGAACTAATGTTTTTACAAAATACCGGATTGTAAAATTTAAACATACCGTTTAAAAGTAAAATATATTGTAGTAAGAAAAGTAATTTTGTCTCAACGTTCAGTAACCATATATTTCGTACAGAATGTATATTAAATGGTGAACAATATATTTAAGAAAAGAGGAGATTCCATCACTGCAGTGGTTACAATTTCCAAGACAAAATAAAATATTTCTACCACTATTACTACCGCGACCGTTACTATTACTACTACTACTTCATGTACGTCAACTATAATTACAGCTGTACTTTTATTACTAATCTTAATTATAATACTATTTCAGTTTCAGTAACAACAACGATCCTCATTTAAAGATAGTCATTTAAAAAAATTTAAAATTCAGAAGGTATGTTATGTATTATTAAAGTTAATTTTATTACATTATTAATAACAACAACGATCTTTATTTTAAGATAAACATTTTAAAACATTAAAAAAAAAAAAAAATTGTCATCTGAAATTAAAATTAATTTATATTATAATATTAATAATAACGATGATCTTTATTTCGAGATACGAATTTTAAAACACAGCAAGCAGAAGTTGTCTTACATGAAAGTACAGTTCGTTGGTCCTTGTTTTTAACAACCTATCGTCATACTTATTCTTTAGTTTGATGTGGATATTGATGAGATGCTGGATAAAAACACACATCCATACAGCCTTTTTTTGTCAGTAAGTTATTGGTGTTCCCACCGCAAACACCATACCTGAAAGCAGTGCACTCACGTTTTTTATTATCTAAGAAGAAACGAGTGTAAGATCCAGGCAATGACCCAAGCAGCCTAATTAGAAATTTTTTAACAGTTAGCTACCGATTATAACATTCAAGATAGATATTTCATTAATTTATTTAACTATATATTTATTTATTTATTTTTTCGGTTACGGTTTGTGTTTTGAAAAAAAAGCGAAAACACTTATCCTAATAAATTAAAAACTAAAATCTGAAAAACTGTGACTTGCTAGTTCACTGACAAAATAAAGAACAAAAACTAAAACAAATGAAAAAAATCCAAACAAAAGCAAACAGAGCTATTGTTAGCTTTATTTCTTAATAATCCTGGTTTTTACTTCGAGAAGGTAAAATAATATTTACAAGCACTTTTATGAAGAAATACTTATCAACACTATGGAATAAAAATATCCTGTGTTCTCAAGCTAAAGATAAATCAATCTTTAATAATAATAATAATAAAAATAAAAATTGTGTTCTTTGTCATATATAAAATAGCTACTTTACCATGATATATTCTGTATATAGGTATGGGACAAAATATTATAAAGTGAAGCGATTCAAATTTTGTTGATATCAATGGAAAGATCTTGAAATTAACTTTACTGTTGTACCTATACCTTTATGATGAAATCTAAGAACGTTATGACGTTTTTAATACGATTTAAATAAAAACCACAAACAAACAAACAAAAAGCCCAGGAAAATAACACACTTTAACAGGAAACCTTTGCAAATAGTAACAATAATAATAAAATAAATAAGAAAACATAAAAAAGTGTTCCGAAATGTACATTAATTAAAAAATAATAATAATAATAAATAACTAAATAAATAAATGAATGAATAAATAAATAAATAAATAAATAATAATAATAACAATAATTAATAAATAATAACAATATCAATAACAATAACTACAACAATTAAATAAATAAATAAAAAGGTTAGAAAAAAGAAAAGTACCTCTCAAATGTTATTACAAGTAGAAAACAAATTCAGTGACAAATTTCTAAAGAAACATGATAAAACATTGTTTTTCTCTCCCCGCTTCCCCCCACCGAGGCAAGACGTGAATAATAAGGTTAAAATTCCCTGCAGACAGAAAGAAATTCAGTGAGAAACTGCAGATATAGTAAAACGTATTTGATTTTAATAAACACCATTCAGGAGAAATCGAAAGTTTCTCTTGATCTGAAAGAATGTGACCAGCATGCCAACCCAATATGTCTCAATTTTCGATATTAAAAAAACAAAAACAAAAAAAAACATTTGGTTCTTGTTCTCTATATGAATTCACAACACTAATATAAAATATTAGAGCATTAACGTCTAATTTATGGACATGACTATGATTTCTTGTAGTTTTAATTCCTGAGTCACTTTCTTTATTTCAAAGGAAACTCAGACCTTTGCCCGTGAATAAGTCCATACCCAGCCAGGCTGATATTGAGTGACTTTAACGCGTTTGCTTATACAAATTACCGATGTGTTAATATTTATTATATATCAATGGAATCATCATAAGTAAATAAAATAGAAATGAACTTCATGGTAATCATTACCGCAAATCCTGAAACTTATTTATATACAGCAGTATTAGTAAGTACATCAGCTACTGAAAGGTTATCTGAAGTCAACCAAAATACTTTGCTTAATACCCTTAAAAGTCTTAATTATAAAATTATTCATCCTTTTAATATTTTCACTATGTAGATACTTTAAGTGTTTTCGATATAGGTTTATCATTTTCAGTACATGTCTCTGTGTTTGTTTGACAACGGTCCTCATGAACAGAGTTGTAGTTATCAATCAACAAAAGACACGCTGTGCCCTGTTGTGAAGGTAAAAAGCTTTTTTTTTTTTTTTAAAGAAATCTGACACAATATGTAGGAATAAAATTAAAAGAACTCGATGTATATCTCAAATATATCATTATCAATTTATTATATTATATGTGTTTAATATATTAATTTAAAGAAAGAAAGAAAAAAGAAACAAAAAGATAAGAAATCAATATATTAATTTTAAAAAAAAAGTTTATTTAAAAAAAAAGGTCAATGCCAATTTACAAATGAATATATAAACGCTATTTATTTAAACTTTAATATTTTATGTAATAAAAAGCACCAAAAACAACAACAACAACAACAACAACAAAACTCTAATGAAACAACAACACAAAACCCCCCACAGAATATACTAAATAGAACGAGAGTAACAAATAAGATAAAACAGCATTTTATTATCTAAATTCGTTTAAAATACACGAAAAAATCACCAAACACAAACACACAACCACACACACACACACACACATTCCAGTACGAGGCTCCAGACAAACGTGGGCTGTGTCATCAATGTCTTCTAATCTGCAAATCAGTACTCGGATCGCTGACGTGGCCATCGCTTAACGCTGCACTTCGGTCGATTGTGACATACCTACTGGATAAAATTTCCTATTTTAGAATTTAGATGGGGGGAAAAAAGATAGAGTCTAGAATAAAACACTTCTACATTGTTCTAACTAGTATGCTTAAATATTTATCTCATTAAGCTAAAACTACCTTAATATTTACTGAATTTACTATCAAATTACAATGGTATGACGTCACATAGATCCACAACAAAACCAAAGATTCGCTAATTTTGGGATCCGTTACGTTACGATATTTTGTTTAAATAATCATCAAATCGACGACAATAAACAGATGAAGAAGTTAAAATATTTCTTTAAATGAATTTTTTTTTTTTTTTTTTTTTTTAAATAAAACTTTGAAAATTTTTTATTTTATTTATTTCACTGTGTGGGTGGGACCTATACAAATGTTTTATTTCAAAATGTCCAGACTCGCTCCGATGTTTTGGCTGAAATGTTTGCATAATAATAATAATAATAATAATACATAAATAAATAAATTAATTAATTAAAATTTATAAAAAAAGAAAGAAAAAAATCTAAAATAATGCTGAATATTAAATGTAAAAGACCCAAGCACATATTCACACATCCTTCTCTTCCCATACATAAATAAATTCACCATTTAATAAATAATAGAATAAAATAAATAGCGAAACAGCTGTCTTTATATTATATAAAAGTAGAATATGTATGTATGAAGACAGGGTTGGTGCCTGGTAAATATCAGTAACAGGCCATAAAACTTTAATATATATGTATACGCGTGTATTCATATGTATGTATGTAAACGTATCTCCCCATATGTGTGAATATGCTTTAGTATATATGTATAAATCTGTATATGTGTGTGTGTGTCTATTTCTAAGTGTGTGTGTGTGTTTATCAGAGTATCTATATATGTGGGTAGTTAATAAGTGATTGATGTGTGGCTAATACATATATAAATAAATAGGCTACATACGGGTATATATTATGTGTGTGTGGTTACTTTTATAATACTGCTGAATGTGTTAATTTCAATAATAATTCATTTGCTTCTTGTTTGACTTGAAAATTAAATAGATCTTAATAATATCATCAACAGGACTGTTTAATTATTTATTATAATATTTTTTTTTCAGTGTCTTTTAGAATAATTAATGCCGAGTGTTTTTCAAATTTGATATTTTTATGCAAGTTCTTCATTTACACAGTTTAGAACTCTTCATTTAGAACTCTGATCTTTAATCCTCATAACATGTGTTCTTGCACTTTCGTTTTGTGAAGAATCTATTGGCGTTTCCACCGCACCCACCCCAATAAAAGTGTTTGCACTTCCCTAGATCAGCGTTGTAGTAATATCGCGAAATCTGCTCCTCGCATGGCCCTACGTCCCTTGAATATAGACAAACTGAAAGAGTAACAGTGGATACAAAAAAAAGAAATAATCATTACTAAACAGAGTCAGTTACATGCACACGCGTCACACACATGAGAGAGAGAGAGAGAGAGAGAGAGAGAGAGAGAGAGAGAGAGAGAGAGAGAGAGAGAGAGAGAGATATTTAAGAATACAATATAGATAATAAACCTATTAAATATTTTTAAAGTCTAAAATGTTTAGAAGTTGTTTATTTATTACTTAAATATCTAGAAAATTGCCATTTAATTGACATAATATTTATAAAAGAAAACATTGAAGTTATTTAAATGTGATTACGTTGTGGAAGATCTCCAACGACACCATATTTTGGTAACAGACCAATAAACATCATGAGAACAAGAAAACATTGGACAATCGTCATGATAATAACTGTGAAAAAACAACAATAACAACAACTTAATTTTCTAGATAACATTATGTTATTAATTATTAAGAAAACATTATAACCTTATCATCATCATCTTCCTCTTCGTCATCTTCATCATCATCAGATATAGTAGTAATTTTAGCAATAACAGCAATACCAGTAGTAGCAGTAGCGATAGTAATACTGTTATTTGTAAAAATAACAGATAGCAATAATATATGTCTGCGTGTATTTGTATCTTTTACATGACCAAATTTATTTTCTTACTAGAGGTGAATCATAATAGTTATAATACGATACTTTACCTTTTCGATTTCAATGTTAAATGTATATATAATCCTTTTAATAATAAATTTCTAGAAATACATGTTTTTTTTTTGTTTGTTTGTTTGTTGTAAGCTGATTAAATTTCGGAGAAATATTTTCTTAATACCTTCGTTGCCATCAGACAAATAATTATGACGTCACAATGGAATCAAAAAGAGATAATAGCGAGATGTGATAATGGAACTATAAATCCGTCTATGTTTTTAAATTCAAGAAAAAGGACATCAACGTTTCGGATCTTAGATTATTTTTATCATTTTTATATTAATGTAGGTTAATCGTAAAAAAATATTTTAGTTAAATTAAATTATTTCATTCCAAGATTAATAAATAAATAACCAGAAAGTTAATGATGATTTGCATCAACTGATAATTAAAGTGAAATAGCTATTCATACCAAAGGCTTTCGATATTGAATTCAAAATATGAATAAGGAACCCTTTCCAGCAAAACTATAAATGGTAAGTCGAAATAATTTATATATTTCTCTCTCTCTTTCTTTCTCTCTCACATACACACATACACACACACACACAGAAATAATAAGACAGAATCTCTAATTTTATTTTTATATCCTTATAAGAAAATTACATAAGATGGTTTTAAAATAATATAATTGCCAAAAAAATATACATATAATTATTTATGTTTTATTATTTCTTAAATTCTTCCAGCAATCACACAATATCTGTTGAAACAACGAAACAAAAATTTAAAACATAATTATTAATAAATAGTTTTAGGATTTTTTTAATAATTATTGTTATTGAAAACAATGTATTAAGAACTTTATTTTTCAAATTCCATAATCCTCATAGCACATGTTCTTGCACTTTCGTTTTGTTCGGAATTTGTTGTCATTCCCTCCGCATCCTCCCCAGTAAAAGTGCTTGCAGCGTTCTAGGTCAGCGTTATAATAGTATCTGGGGATGTGTTCGCCGCAGGGTCCAGGGTCCTTTGAATACATACAGACTGAAACAGAAAACAGTACTGATTCCTGGAAATTATTTCAGTTCCGATATTAATATTAGAAAAAAATACAGAACGATGTTCCTTTGTACCTCTATTTAAAGAATCTTTCACATAAACTCTGTCTGTAGTGTCAATCATTTTTGACTGCATGATAAAAACAACAGAAAAAGAAAGAAAAGATTACTGTCTTTATCGTGCTCGGGTCGGAAGTCGAATGCAGCTGGGCATAGCCTCGCTGTAATATGGCTTTCTAACCTTCGCAGGATAAAGCTGATATCTTAAGACGGTAACTAATTAATCCCTACAATTATGTCTCAATTAGACTCAAATTATTATTTTTTTGTAATTGTAATTTGACACTAGAAAATATTCAATCTCGTGTTATTATAAAGATTTTATAAATCAAGGAAAGATTATATATTTACATTGTGGAAGATCAGCATCGACACCAGATGTTTGTAATAGGAAAATAATTGTCATCACAACAAACCAACGGAAGATTATCATGGTGGTACCTGAGAAAGAAAAAAAAATATTACTTTTATTATTATTATTATTATTATTATTATTATTATTATTATCATTGCTGCTATTATTGTTGTTATTGCTACAGCTATTTTTTGTTATTATCATTATTACATATATTATTATTAATTTCTTTTGTTATTATTATTATTACTTGTACCGTCAATACATATTTTATTTTTATATGTTCGTGTTAAATCACAATAAATAAATAAATAAATAAATAAATACAATCGCTTGAAAACGCAAAATAAAACAAAGCTTACCTTTTTCTTTTTTTTTTTTTTTTTTTTTTTAAGTCTACATGTTACTAAAACTAGTGGATCTTTTTAATAACTAGTGTATGAAAATATTTTTATTACATTTTTTTTTTCGCACAAAATAATAATTGTATAAAATAATATATCGAAGAGCTTAGCTATTAACAAACGAATATTACGTCATAAAAGTAGTATGATGTCATAAACAAAACACGTGTTAAATTAACTAACAAATAAACAAAATAAAATAAAATAATAAATAAAATAAATAAATAAATTTGCAAAGTGATAAAAAAAAAAAAAAGATGATTAAACAAATACACTTTGTTTACATTGCCGTGATTTTCTTTTTGTTTTTTCCCTCTGTTATTACAAAAATAAATAATTTGTCAATTTAATGCAATCAAAATTTATTTTTCTTATTTACTGAATATTTATTACATTCATAATCGAAATACGCTTCTTGGAAATCATTGATGTATCAGAATTATGAAATAAGAAATATGACAGAAAATATTTGTATTAATTATCGGTAAACAGTTCATTGTGGCAGGCAGATTTAATTAACTTGAATAAAGACATAAAGCTGCTTTTTTACTTATATGTACTTACATACTCATATATATAATGTATTGTTTTGTACTTCAGAAAATGAATAATAACGCCATACTGTCGAACCCTTATTTACTGGTTGTGTTAATGGTGTTGGGAGAGCTAACCATTTTCTTTAGCACAGTATACGGAATTCCTAATGGTAATTAATTCTGTTAATATACCTGGTCATACACTCCTGCACATTATTAAGTTATGTGATTATTCCCTTGATTTGTGCAGACACTAATATTTTTGTATGAAATTAGATATGTAAGAACCATGTTTATGAACGTTTAAGTATGTACGTATGTATGTTTGGATGCATGTATGTACTTGTGTGTGTATGTACATAAGAATGTACATATGTATGATCTATGTATGTATGTATGTATGTATGTATGTATGTATGTATGTATGTGTGTGTGTTTTTGTATGTATGTATGTATATATGTATGTATATATATATATATAGAGAGAGAGAGAGAGAGAGAGAGAGAGAGAGAGAGAGAGAGAGAGAGAGAGAGAGAGAGAGAGAGAGAGAGAGAGAGAGAGAGAGAGAGAGAGAGAGAGAGATGTACGCACGTATGCACATAACTGTGTATTTATATATTTTATTCTTTAGACCTGAGATAAAATTAATCGAGTTTAATTATATCAAAAGTTTCTTTTTGGCAAAAATAACTTTTCAGTTAAAGAAAACAGAATTCATAATTTTTATTTATTTATTTATTTAAATTTAGCAAGAATTAAAGATTATCTGTTTGTTTATCTCTGTAAGGAACTGTTTCCTTCTAATTCAGAATGCCTTCTGCCAAAGTCTCTCGGGCCGTGTCATGGAGGTATTTCGAGATATTACTACAGCGTCAGTGCCAAAAGATGCAAACGTTTCTATTGGGGAGGATGTGGAGGAAACGCCAACAACTTCATTACTAAAGATAATTGTAAAGACACTTGTTATGAACACGTGAAAATTTCTTAAAAACTCTTGGAATACAAAACGTTAAATGCTTGGTTTTAATGCACAAATATGTTATGTTACTGTTTTTTTAAAGGTTTCGGAAGCAGTTTGAGAAAAATGCCTCTACGAGTACACGAAGCTGTGTAGAACATAAATATTTTTAAACAATGGAAATAAAGATTGCTAAAATGCTTACACTGAATACCAGAAAAGTCGAGTCTGTTTAATGCTGAAATATATAAAAAGCGATAAAACCATAGCACTCAGTAAACACATATATTTTTAGTAATATTTATTGGATTAAAAACTCCATTTTTATAAATTTTTATATTTTTACATTTATATGTATTCTTGTGAACTATTTTAATTTAAAATAATTATTGATTTCTAAATTTACACTTAAGATGTTGGAAACATTTGTTTTTAAATATAAATCTACAGAAATATTAATCTTGTTAATGAAATAGGTTTGAGGAAAGAATGTAAATTTATTTGTAAAAATCAAACGGGTATATAAAAGCAAATTTAAAAGCAACAGTACGATAAATATTTGTTGTGTGTGGGTTTGTTTTGCGTTTAAAAAAAAAAAAAAAAAAAAAATGTTATTTTTATTTGTATTCAGTAAAAGTTAAAGTTAATAACCCTTTATCTTAAGCAAACAATGTAAAATCTTCAAATGATAATATAAGCATGGAAATATCCATAAATATTCAACACGGTTCACTAAAAAGACAAATGCCCTAGCCAAAATTACAACCATTTACCAAGATGGTCTCCATTTCGTTCGTAAAATTCAAAACTCATGTCATCAAACAGAGAAGCTTAAAAGCAAACAAAAATTCCCCTCCCTCTGTGATTTATTTGTCATGAAGTGACCAAAAAAAAAATTAATTAATAATAATAAAATAATAAATAAATAAATTTTAAAATATTTTCGGGCTTTCAGTTAGTAACATGTCTTCATAATCAGGTCAACTTGTTTGTTATCTAGATGTGACTATGTTACAGGAAGAAACCTTTTAAAGACGCACGTTTTTAATTTACTGTTATACAGCGTCATGTATATTGTTAAGGATCATACAAATACTGAAAGCAAATCCGCTGGGTTTAAAATATATATATATATATATATATAAGCCTGAAATCTCGTTAGTGTTGTTTTTCTCTATCTTTCTTGTCTGTCATTCTGTCTGCCTGTCTCTTTCTCTCTTTCACGTAATAACCTATTATTATTATTATTATTACTTTGTGCTTGGATATCGTTAAACAATCATTTATTCTTTATGTGTGTGTCTGTCTCTCTGTCTTTCTCTTTTCTACCCAATAGTCGATGATTACTAATATTATTATTTGTGTGTGTGCGTGCGCGTGTGTGCTGGGCTGTCGTTAAAAAATCATTTATTCATTCTCTCTCTTTCCTATGATTCATGAAACATTGTTTAAAATCGTCTTATCTTGAAGTAAGCGAATATTAAAATTTACTGCACGGTGTTTCTAACTATAGACGTCAACTTAATAACGGGTGTAACTGTATTCACACATATTTATTACTTTATTGTCGCTGCTTTCTCATTCTTACCTGTTTATGACTCGTTAGGCAGTTCAGTCGTCTGAAATTTTAACAAAGAGGATCAGGTGTTAATGTAATTCGACATGGGTGTATTCGTTGGCTTAATAATTCTCATGGCATTATTAAACAAAAGTGAACAGCACAATGTTGTTCAGTTCAGACAATTGGCTGACTGTAAGTATTGTTAATTATGTAATTTATTATTTTATTATTAATTAGTCTTTCCTTTTAATATTTTCACTTATTACTTTTCAATAAATAAAGTGTATCTGTGTAAAAAAAAAAAAAAATACAATAAAAAATATATATATTAATTTTTATTTTATTTTTATAGCTGATGATAATTTTTGTTTAATTTTTTTCATTTATTATTATTATTATTATTTATTTATTTATTTTATATTTATATATATAAAAATTGTTATTTTAAAATATTTTATGTTACCATATAAAATATCATATAATTATAACAGCTTGTTCTTTAAAGCCTGTTAGTGGACCGTGTCGAGCATATATTCCTGTGTTTTTCTGGGATCCGGTTACTGAACAGTGTGAAATATTTATATACGGTGGATGTGCTGGTAATGATAACCGCTTCCTGTCAGAAGAAGAATGCCTTGCTAAATGTCAAGCAAAGAAAAATGACGAAGCAAAACCGTATATCGACATAGGTTTTCCGATAGGCTCTGACCATTCCAAGTCTCACAGCGTTCCAGAAACGAAGAAACCAGAAAAACCACACAAAGATGCCGATGTACCGGTTCTTCTGGACGATTCCACCCCTGACATCGAGCCTAGAATTAAAGAGGCTGATAGACCAGAGAAACCACACACTGACATTGGCTTACCAGATTTACCAGACACTTTATATGGCTTAAACAATCCCAAAATGAAGAAACAAGGAAACTCGCATCAACCGATTACTTAATCGGGTGCACCTGACATCAGTGATAGACTTCCAAAGAAAAAACCAGAAAAACCGTACAATGACATAGGTTTACCGGACGTTTTTGACAAACCCACGCTGTATATCAACCATAAAGACACAGCTCGAAAAGATAAAAATCCGGTAGAACCGTATATTGACATGGACTTGCCAGACAAATCGTACGCTGATCACAGAACTTCAGATCGACGTGTCGAGCACGACTCATTTAAAGATCAACCAAAACCCGAGCCATTAAATGTAAAAGCAGAAAAACAGTCCTTTGTTAATTCCTATCTTAGCCCCAAATGCAATGGCATCCAAAAGGACAAAAAGCTCCGGTTTTCTGCAAGCATCAGAAAACCCCGTGCAAACAGTAACCAAGATGTAAGTCATGTGAACTATGGAAGAATAAGAAATACAAACAGTAAGTTAATCTTGGATTTTATAAATCTTTCATCGAGAATTAAAAGTCATCCAGATTGTTTATTTAAAATTCTTTGTTGTTTGTGTTATTTCTGTTTAAAAAGAGAACTGAAAAACGTAGATCTAATTGTTTCAATGTTTATGGATTTATCTTTTTATTATATTAATATAATACCATATCATATTTCATTACATTACACTGAATGGTATTCTACTAATTTATAAAAACACATCCATTTTGATACGAATATGTTCAAGTCAGTAATTTTAAATGCTGTATATCATGACCAATATAATAATCATCATCGGCATTATTATTATTATTATTATTATTATTTGTAGTAATAATAGTAGTAGAGATGGTAATAGTAGTAACATTTCTAACAGCAGTAAGCAGTACCAGCTGGTGAAATATGATTAATAAATAACGAAACGAATTTGTTTTGGTTATGCAGTATGTTCCGCTCCACCAGACACAGGGAGGTGCTTGGGGTATATACCCAGTTACTGCTGGAACACTCAGCTCGAAAGCTGTGAGAAATTTATCTACGGGGGATGCGGTGGCAACAGCAACAACTTCAAAACAAAGGAGGAGTGTGAGGCGGCCTGCAAACCAAGAAATGTCGACCCACGGGGCGGTAGAAATGTCGGATCACCAAATATCAGAAAGATGTACAGTGGTCTGCTTTTAACAATAATCGTACCTTTCTCTTGCAAATATCTTTACTAAGAGAAATCATTTACGGTTTTTATTGTGCTGACATATTAAAATCAATATGGCGTAAGTGTATCTAAAGGAAATCTATAAGAACACTGTAAAGAAATCAGTGATGCAAGTCACGTATTGCGAGGTTAAATCAATCGGTCCTTTGGTTTATTCGTTTTCTCTTCTGTTAGTATGGAATAGATTTTCTTACTTTTTTTTTTTTTTTTTTTTTGTTAAATTAAAAATTTACAACTAGTATCGAATATTGGGAAGTGATATCTTAAACAGAATATATTAAAAAATATATTTAAACAAACAAAACAAACAAACAAACAAACAAACAAATAAATAAATAAAAACTTTGAAGGAAGAAACTACAATAATAATAATAACAATAATAATAATAATAATAATAATAATAATAATAATAATAATGATGACTATAATAATAAGAAAACTACAGAGTGATGCGAATAAAAATTTGTATTTGAATCAGTTTTAAGTGTTGTTTTATTTTTACTGAACACTGGAAATAATTCTAATTTATAACAATCTAAATGAACGAGTATTACTTATTACCTCTACTGTATTTGTGACTATCACAATGTGTTCAGATCGATGAAATGTTAATAAAATTTCTTACCCAGATGAATGTTTTTTAATTGTTATTTATTTTTAAATAATTATATTTGATAAACGAAGAGTGTACAAGAGAATCGTGAAGTTTTCTCATGATGTTAGCCCAAGTTGATAAAGCTAACTAGAGTTCTCCATCAAATGATCCTCTTCTAAAGGTTTTCGTGATGCAGGTACGTTCGCAGGCTGCATAGTCGTCGAAGTTATTGGAATTGCCTTTGCAACCTGAGTACATGTACTCTTTGCATTCCCCCGATTCACTATCGTAATACCAGCGTGGAATTTCCAGCCCACAGTCTCCTGGTTGTAAGGGCAAGTTACAGACTGAAATAAGAGAACAAGGAGTTTTGTTTAACAATGTGTTATTTAATCTTCGTTATTACATCTAAATATAGCTACAGTTTACATAGTTAATAGAGGTAAAACTCACTTCTGCTACTTGTTAAGCTATTCATTCTCGTTTAGAAGCAAGGGATCTTTTATGTGCAATTAGCCTTTGATTAAATGGGTGTAAAGCATTGGTTGGAGAAGAGAAATAATAATGGTGATGATAACGACGACTAAAGAGGTATGGTTACGAGAACGGTTTTAAAAGGACAAAATTCACTTTATGTTTGTTTCAAATAATATGTTCAAGACTTCATTTACATAATAAAATAAAATAATATAATTAAAAATTAAAAATTCAAAGAGAAAAACAAAATTAGAGGCCAAATATCAGTTTTATATTTTATTAAGGTGCATTTCTGGTGCTCTGCTACAGACAGAACTTTTCCAAGATTCAAAAATAATAACATTTAAAAAAAAGAAAGATTTGAAAATAAATAAAAAGCAATTTTTAGATCACAACACTGGATGTACCTAATAACACGCACAATAAATAGATAAATAAAACTTATTAATGACCTTTACACCGTCATTATCATTTTTTATTATTTTTGTTTGTTGTTCTTGACGAATATTTTTCTTTCTTTCTTTCTTTCTTTCTTTCTTTCTTTTTCTTGTTGTTGTTGTTGTTATTATTATTATTATTATTATTATTATTATTACTGTCATTAATTCTATAAATAATTAATAAAAACACTTACTTTCTTCCATTGTTAGACTTTCATTTACTTCTCTCTTTTCGCTGATCACAGCAGTCAACGTAACACTGATTATAAAGAAAACAAGTCTAAAATTCATTTTGAAATCTTACTTACGTCTCTAAATAAATACAATCTTTTTAGCTAATATATATATATATATATTAGAAATAATAAAGTAATTTCAGACGTGGATTTTTTAGGTGATTACACGTGGTGTGAAATTTGCCATTCATTTTATATAATGTATGTACAATCAACATCTGCACCAAAGGCTTGAACATGGATGGTGTCGACAATAAATTTTAATGGTGTTTTGAATGTCGCTTGTTAATCATTATCAATATAGCTTGGCTTATAATAATGACAATAATGATGATAACGGGGATAATAAATAAAATAAAATAATAATTTTGAAACTGAATAATTAAATAAATACACAAATAAATAAATAAATAAATAAATAATAATAGGAAAGCATCCACGATTTCAGAAAAGGGACACATCATTTAATGGAAGTTTAACTTTCGAACTGAAATGTTTTTAGTTTAAAATTTATTTTTAAAAATCGGTCGGCTCAAAATAAGGGGATCATTTTTGTGCTGATTATTTCGAGAATATTTAAATTTAAATTTAAACAGATAGCGTCTAATAATATATGCATCACTAATTTTAAAAAATATATATTATTATTATTTTTTAAAAATAGATTTCGCATGAGTAACAACTTGACACCTGTTTTTCGATAAAATTATGACCAACACCTTTTACCACACAGTTTGGTTCCTCGGCTTCCTATTTACATCACAGAATGCAATACCTATGAAGTAGAGTTTCTTGAATATTACTAGTTTGGCTACTGATTTTACCCAGTATTAAAAGAGCTTAACTACAAATCTGATATTTTTAAAAACAAATCGTTCGACTAAAACACGGATTTATGACATGTCAGAGAGGTTCCACCCCATTTGTCAGAATCCCATTTATCAGACACCAATCTGTTAGACAGTTTGTGAGACTGTAATTAGTTTGATTGGTTGGCATCACTATTGCTATAATGGGATAGCCCAATGAGCTTGGTATATCACTGTTTAATTGATGGTAACTCTTGCATTGGAGTGAGAATGTATTAGTCAGCTGTACATTTAATGTTTCAATATTAAATAAATACATTGTTTCACTGACAGTACATCTGCTGAAGAAAGAAGGGTTCCACAGCCAGTTGAATGGGTCACCGTGTCATCGCCACCCGAACATATACCGCCTGGTGAACATTCTCAAGAAGATCGAGAAGGCAGAGAAGGCAAAACTCGCTCAGCTGAACTTCGGTGCCGCTCCCCCCTCCCGCAAGCGAGCCTACAGGGAGATCAACAACCGCCTCAGCCACCCCAAGGATCAGCTTGCTCAAGGAGCTAAGACCGGTCTTCAGTTCCTGGACGCATTGGCGAAACTGGTTAAGGTGGGCTGAACTGAACTGTTGACAACGAAATGTGGTCTATATTCACCGCCATCACGAACTTATGCGAATTTATAGTGCTGTGATCTAGACTGTATTAACTTATTTTAACCGTATTTAACTGTAAATTCTGTTATGCAAACTTCCTGTGCTGTGCTCTAGACTGTATTAACTTATTTTAACTGTATTTAGCTATAAATTCTGTTATACGAACTTATGGTGCTGAGCTCTAGACAATGTCAATTATTAAATTATGCGTTATGTTATGCAGACTTATAGTTCTGTTATTTTTGTTAGCCATGCCCATTATTCACATAGGTAATCGGCTAGAGATTATCTGGGTGTCTGACAAATGGGGTTCTGACTAATGAGGGGGACACCGGCAGAGAAGTAATTAGATCTTTCCAATTACAATATTGAAAACCAATATATTTTTGACAATAACAAATATACACCATAGATAAATATTATTTATTTGCAATTGGTAAAATAATACCGCACAATTTTACTGCTTACTGTGTACGATCTTACGATTTTATTTCATATACTATTTATGTTAATTTTTGACACCTGATTGAATTCCAAAGACTATTAAATACAACACCTTTGTAAAGAGTTTACTCAGTTTGGCTATTAGTCTTCGTCCAAGTATTTCTGGGTGACTTCAATGAATCAAGAATATTTCTCTGTGCATATTAAAACGTTTGTTGTATTATTAGTTTGTTTTATTGTTAGCAAAGGTGTTCTGTACAAATAAAACGATAATGTGGAAATATAAAAAACGATCTTGATTTTTTTGTTTATACCATTATAGGTACCCCAAAATCTCCATTAATAAATAAACAAATTAAAAAATACAGTCAATTAAAAATATTTAATAATTTATTAATCCACACCATCTAGACATTTTAGTCGAGTGATCTTTATCTACTACTTTCAAACAGCTAATTAAAAATTAATTGTATATTCTATAGATTGACATGAAACTTAAATATATATAATTATATTTAATAATCACGCCATGCTTGGATGCTATGATCCAGATATCATTTCAAGGCTCTAATATTGACTAACTTTTTTCTATGACATCTGATGAGAATTCTGTACTTCTGGTAGATCACATTAAGAATATCCTTAGATTATTAAGACATTAAATTCCACAAAAGTCTTGATAAAAGTATAATACTTTTTAACTTTCTTGACACTGGTTCACAGTGGTACATTTTAATAAATATTATTATTTATAAAATGATGCTCTATCTGCCAAGAAAGAATGAGTCTTTGATATCTTTGTAACGTAACAGTTCTGTTTCAGATACAGATGGCACCAGTTTGTTCAGTGCATCCAGAAAATCTTTTTCAGACACTTCAACTTTTGTCTGGTCAACATCTTCACCTGAAAAAAAAAAAAAACCTCAGCAAACTTTGTAGGTAAAATCAAACCATTCTGTTCAAACCTTACTTTAAATAGACTTTTGTATCAAAATCAAATTATCCATTACTATTTTGAAAAAGAATTTTTTTTTTTTTTTTTTAAATTTCAGTTGTGCAAAGACCAAGAACACTGACAGATTTTTATCAAATTACTCAACCTGTTCTGCAAACAATAATTCTGTTTTTACTTATCCTTCGATATTTTAAAATTATTTTAGTAATTTTCAGTAACTGTAACTTTTAAAAATAAATACAAAATAAGGACATATTGCTTACCAGCTTCCAGCAAAGCTATTTTTCTTTTCATTGCATTCAGCAAAGCATCTGATGATAAAGCATAGAAATCTGCTCCTGTCATGTTCCATGGACATTTTTCTACCACTGAGTTTAGGGAAAAATCTGATTCAAAACAGAACCTGAAAAACCCCAATAATAATACTGAGACTGAAGAATACATAATAAGATAGCTACTTTTATATTAAAATATTTATAAATACCTTATTTCTAAATCTAATAAATTAAACATTTCAAATTCTGAGATAAAAATTGCACAAATTTGACTGAAAATTAGTCTTAAAGAATGATCAATATAAATATTTTTTATTTAATTCTAATTTGTAAAATTGCAAAATTTATTAATCATGGATTGGATAAATTCACAACAAATGACTTACAAAGAGAGTAACAACATAATTTAACTACTTTAGGTTAATCCACTTGAATTGTGTATAAATTAGTTTTTGGGGAAAATCCCAACAGAAATTTCACAAATTATGAAATTAATTTTTTATATCATAAAAACATTCATTCTGGTGTTGAGAAATAACATGCATACTTTCTGGTTAATGCCTCTAGTATGTTCAGCTGTGACATTCGGTCATCAGATACACCAAGAAACAGCAACTTGTCAAATCTGATAAAAGAAAATAATTATACTATTATGAGAATATAATACCAAGAAACACAAATAAATAAACAAATAAATAAAAAAGATAGATCTTTCTTGTAGTAATAATTACAACAAAAAATAATAACAAAATATCAGATGATGCAACATAATCACATAAGTTTAAAAAAGGGACCATTAGTCAAACAATCAACGTACAAAAATCAACTTGTAGTACAAAAAACAATTTTTTTTTTTTTTCACATACCATTTTATAATTATAAAAATTTACTTAAAAATTAAAACATTATCATCATCCTTATTTATCTTTTAATTTTTAATTTTTTTTTAAATATATTCAGATTCAGTTGGTACAATAGAATGTCAAGTGTTTTGAAAACTAGAGTTAATATGTATTTTTTATTTACCTTCCTGGTCTGAGTAAAGCTGGGTCTAAAAGATCTGGTCTGTTAGTTGCTCCAACCACAAATACATCACAGGACTTATGTAAACCATCAAGCTCTGCCAGCAACTGGGAGACGACTCTAAAATTATACACAGTAAATGTGATTAATTATATCTAAATAAAATTATTAATAACTGAATCATATTTTATGTATGATAGTTAAAATGAATGAATATTTAATATATTAAAGGTAAATGTTTATACACACACACACACACACACCATACACTTATATTTCAGTTTGAAAAATCACTGATATATCAATGACAGAACATTGGTTGAAACTGAAAAATAACTAAAAGAATTTGATTAAAAATACCTTTCAATACCAAACGCAGAAACAAAAAACAAACCCAGAAACCAAAACTTTGCAAATTAAATAATTATAAAATATAAAATTGTTTCTGTTAAATCATTCACAAGTTTAAAAATATTATACGAGGATGAAAAAGAAAAGTTAAATATACCTGTCCATTACTCCACCTGAGTCACCACTGCGACCTCTGTTTGGAGCCAGCGAGTCAAGCTCATCAAAGAAAATAACACAGGGTGTAGCATTTCTTGCTCTTTTAAACACTGTAACACAAAAATATATTGTAAAAACTAAAATAATTTTAAAGGTACATTAAAAGATATGTTAATTTTAAAGCTATTTTAGACATTAAATTAAGCTCTTTTTTTTTCTTAAACATAACTTTGTAACTACATAATTAGAGGCATATCTTCACCCACACACCCACATATTTGAATCCCTTTAAATTTAATCATCTCAAAACAGATGGCAAATATGATGTAAAATGACATTCTTATTAAATAACTAGTTGAGTACAATGAATTGAACATGGCTTTCTTATTTTATATATTTTTTTCACATTGGAAGATTTGGTCATTTATTTGCTGTAGATGATTCCCCCCACAAGTAATTTTTTTTAACTATTTAACAGATAATTTTTGAATTGCAGTATTAATCAGATTCGTGATTGCATATCATGTCCAGGTATGTAGTTAATTTGTGTCATTAACTACACTAAGTGTTCATGATGTTCCTTTACAAATAACTGTCTCACCTTCTCTTACATTTTCTTCACTCTGACCAACATACATGTTTATCAATTCTGGTCCTTTCACACTGAATAACAAATGTGTGTATATGTCATAAATTTATTTAACAATATATGGACAACACATCAACAGAAATGAAATATTTTCATTGGACAGAATGTCTAAAAATACATTAGACAAAGAAAAACATTTGTTTTTCCCAAAATTCATTATAGTTAAACATTCCAATGATAACAATGTTTATTTATTTTTTGAATAAATATATTTAATAACTGAAAAACATTTTATTTGAATGATCTGCTGTTATCAATTAAATGCAAGCGATCTTTTATATGCACTTTCCTACAGACAACAAATAAGATGATCTTTAATAAAAATGGCTGGAAAGAGAAATAGACAATTCAGCAAAACTGCATTCTATTTTTGAATATTCTTTTTTGACCTATATGTCTATAAAGTACAATAAAAAAGAAAATTTGTTAATTCTGTTTCGTACCTTAGAAAATTTAGAGAACATTCTGTTGCAACTGCTTTGGCCAGCAATGTCTTCCCTGTTCCAGGAGGTCCATACAAGAGAACACCTTAAAGAGAACATGTGTATATCATGTGTCTATCATTTAAAATACTTTCTAATTAAGAGTCTAAAACACATTGGTGTGTCTATCACATAAAAATATTATGTTATTGAAATACTGATGAAAAATTTGAAAATATTCATTTCAGAGGTACAAAGGTATCAAATGTATGATTTGCAATGACGGTTTATGTAAGAAACAAAGAAAATAACAGTTTTATAGATTTAGAAATTACAGGTAGCTATAGTAAATAAGATTAAATAAATATTTACCTGATCGTTTGAGACCAGCTTCAAGTAATTCTGGATGTTGTAAAGGAAGCTGGATTGTATCCAGAATGTCTGACTTGACATCATAGAGTCCTCCTATGTCTTCCCACTTAACACATGGAATCTACATGTAAACAAAACATATATTATAATCATGTTACATTTTCTCTTTTAATATAGGGAATATAAATACATATATAAAAATAATAATATATATATATATATATATATATATATATATATATATATATAATAATTTTATTTAAGTTTAATTTAAAAAATAAATAAATACTAAAATCAGAAATTGGGCTCTGTGATGGATCAGATAAATCTATAAATAAATACATTTTAAATTGCAGATAAATATATCATTTAATAAAGTCACATTATCCCACATTACAGTGAAAATCAGAACAAATAATTTATTTAATGTTTAGAGAATGTAGTCCTTAATACATCATCTATTGTAACACAGAAGTTCAAAAAATAAATATATAGTATGATACAATTCCCCTACTTCATTCCACTTAATATACAGAATCCTTAAACAAAAACACAGGTTTATCAAAGGACATGGTATGTGCTTTCTGGTCTGTGTGGCAAAAAGGCTTACAACCAATAAATAAATCACACTGTATACTTTTTTAAACATATGTGTTATATTTTATAATAAACCTTAGGAGCTCCAATTGTGTCTGAGTGTGCTGATTGTAGTTTGTCAAGAGCCACTTCAAAGTCTCTCTGTTCAAGTACTAATCCCGCTGCAACCAAATCTTCTTCATCCTCCAGACTGGGCTGATTATCACCAGAACTAATAACAAACATTTAGAAAAGAAAGGTAATATTTGATTTAAAGATCAACAAATAAACATTAACATTTTGTTGTCAGTATAATATCTGTAATAATTTCTTCTCAATATAAAATTTGATAACAGAAATACTGTATTTATTATCACTGACCTTTAAAAGATACCGTTTTAAATTATTTTAATATTAATATAATGTAGAAATTACAGTCAAATTCAGATTGTAACCAATTTAATACCAACCATAATTTCAAAGCTTTGCTGTAAGCTTCTCGCTTAGCATGTGCTACTAATGCTACAAGATCTCCTAAAACAAATCCCTGAAGAAAAAAAAAGAAAGAAAAAATAATACCTATTATTAACTTTCTACATAAAAAAAATATGTCAATTCTAACAGTTTTGAAACTCTTCTGAAAGTTATTCAGAAAATCACAATGCTCTCCAAAAAATGATAAGAATGTAATACTAAATTTGGAATGTAATTCTGTTATCATGATGCACAATTACCATGAACAATAAACTCCAAAATTATATTTATTTTCAGTACATTTCTTATTTCACAATGGCAAATGCTTGGTTCTCACTAAATATTCACTGATTCTGAATAAAATAGATTTATAACATCCATTTTACCTATTTGAACATTTATGTAAACCATTAAAGATGTTTAAAATAGTATTTTATAAAAAAAAAATTCTCAAATATTTGGATAAAAACATAAATCATGTTCTTACTGCTGTTCTCTGAGCTATGTGAGGTAGTGAGAGATCAGCAGAAGTTGTTTCAAACTCCACCAGACCATGAATGATTTCAACACGCTCTGGTTCACAGGGTACCTCAAGTAATCAGAAGAAGTCAGAGATTTGATCAACCATTTTTGAAGTATATTTATTTGTTTTACATTATTTTATACATACAACTAATACACCTATGTTTAAATTTTGCTATTGTTCTCTTATATAACTAAAAAAAATAAAAAATAAAAAATAAATAAATAAAAATAAAATAAAATAAGAATAAGAATAAATAAATAAAATAATAAATACATTTAAAAAATAACTTAATTTCAAGCATTAAAATGCATTTTACATTCAAATGCAAATAAGGCATTAAAATACAATTTTAGAAACTTTCTCACTTAAATAATTTACTCGTGAATAATAATAATAATAATTCTTGATATTTAATGCAAACTAGTAATTATTCCAGAAACAAAACTACCTCCAACTTGATTTCATGCAGAAAGGCCTCATGCAAGTCTTGTGATATTGATGTTCGTTTGTGAGTGGTTGCTATGACAACAAGAGGAAAATCCCTCAATTCCACTGTCAGATTGGAGATGATGTTATGAAAGTTGCTGATCACTCTAGGATCTGAAAAAGGATAAATATACAGAGTTATTAACTTAATACGAATTATCAAGGCACATGCCTACTATTAACTTACTTTAAACTACATTATTAAAGATGTAGCTAGCTGAATAAAATATACAAGTATGACTTAAATTAAAAGACATGTCTAAATAAAACAGCATAACTTTAACCTTTGTGTTTCAGTTGATCAAATTAGGAAGAATTTATTCAACATCTGAACTTATTTACACTGGTTATATAAAAGAACTGAGATTTATAATACTTTTTGTTGAATTTAAATTAATAATTATTTGAGTTAAATAGCACTCACATAGAGTCATGTTTAAATTCATCAAATAAGGTAACATATTAACATAATGTTTTTCACCTTCTGTGTTTCCATCTCTGTCTTTCCCAATAACATGGATATTGCGTAGAAGCAGAATGCAAGGTGAATAGATACTGGCTAAAAAGAAAACAAAAGGATAAATAATACAGAATTAGTGAAATATAAAGAAGAAGAAAATAGCTGTAACTGTTGGTTAATACCCAAACTGTAAGTAAAAACTGTTTAAATCATTTCAATAAATCCCTAATTTACTAACTGAAGTATCATTTTCTAGTAATACACTGCTTTTTCATTTTATCTGATCTTCATTTCAGTTTATTCTTCTTTTATAAAAATTAAATAAAGACTGTCAGAAATTTAATAAAAACAATTAAGTAGTATTCATAACAATACCCTTACTTAAAAACACTGCTTCTTCCTTTACCTTCAGTTAAAAACTGTCTGCTCATTTTGCTTCTAAGCAACTAATTACAGTTCATTAACATTTGGTTAAACATGCATTATTAGTACCACTAATATAGGTTTTTTTTCTTTTAAAGAAGTTTAAAAAGTCTTACCAGCCAGAAAGACATTTTGTATTCTAGCTTCTGTAGAACCAGCAGATTCTCCACTGATATGATGACAGTTTACCTGAATCAGATTAGACCGAATTAATGTTTTAGGACACTCAGAATATTTTGAGGTGTCTCTTTGATAGCATGAAAAAGAAGCCTAAATACACACTGTATATTTTGATGTGAATTTTTCTTTTGATACCAAGCCTCAATAATGATAAAGATATTATTTGCGATGGATTAAGGTAAAAATCTTGATGAGTAAAATAAAAATAAAAATGAGCTTTATTATATAAAGTTCTATTGTCCCATCTGTTTTCTAACAGACAACACTTTCTTTATATATACATATATCTTAGGGCCTTGTGAATCTTCAGATTTTCAATTCAATTTGATTTTTATGAATGCAGAATTCTGAATATTGCATGGACAATTGCAGAAAGAGGGACACACTATCTGGTCAACCACTAACATTAATAAAAATGAAATTTGTATATATAAACTATTAGGTAAATAATACAGCTATACATATTTTTTTGTTTGCTGATGGGTCGATCATTAGCACAAATATAAACTACCTGCCTTCAGTACTACACCCCTACAACTACAAGGCTAGCTAAAAAAATATTTTGGGGGGTTTGTTTGGGGTTTTTTGTTTTTATAAAAATTTACTTATATATTAATTTCATTCAGCAATAGTCCTGTAGGTAATGTGTGCATAACCTTCATACAAATAGGTCAGTATAATAATCAACTGAGCAACAAATATGTTTGAGTATTATTCAAACAAAAGTCTTGCTAAGATTATCTGTATTTCTTTCTTTATTTATATTGACATTTACTCTATCCATTATCCTTTTAAAATTTAATTAATAATTGCATTTTCCCCAATGGCTGAAATAAAGAAACATCTGATGAGTGCTAATGTCCATGTGTGTGTGTGCGCATGCATGTGTGTTAGTGTGTGACCTATCAGATCAATATCAGGAATAAGTAGGAAAATTACTTTTTGAATTAAAGGTACCAACATAAATGGTTACAAAGTTACTGTTTTTTTAAAGAAAAGCATATGAAGTGGTTTTCAAAAAAATTATTCTGAGAAAAACAGCTTTAAAGTTTAAACAAGTATTTCATATTTATATCTGTAACAATATAACAGATATTCTTTTTTGAGGTAGCTGATTACTGCATCACTTCCCTCTGATGTTACTATTCCATCATCAAACAGGTAGTTGATCTGCTGTGGTTCTGCTTCAAAGTACATATCACAGATGTATTTGGAAGTAGATTAGCCCTGGCTGTAGGGGACTGGAGGGATAATGGACTTGCTGAGCAAAGTCAGACAAGTAGTATATTGTTATCTATCACTTGCTGTCTGAGGAAGGCATGCTCTGCATGTACACACAGAAGATGTGCTTCTTGTTGTTGAATCTGCTCTCATTTTGTGTTCTCTGCATTCTTGTGACATTTTCTGTGCAAGTATGTTTTCAGCACAAAATATATGGGCAATGTTGGTGCCACATATTTTGAAATGAGCTCAGCTGAACTACCTTTGTACCTGTATAGAAATATAATAATGAAGTATGTAGAGTGGTAAAACATCACAATAACTTTCTTAAACTTGAATTTCATATGTGAATCAGTAAAAACAAATTAATTAAAATTCAACAATAATTTACTGACAAAATATCAATCACACTTAACACAGAAAAGCAGTTTTAAATTAAACATTTTGGTAACCATTCCACTCATTACAGCAGCATGAGAACTTTCAATCTTATACAAAAATTATTTCAGTATTTTGTGTTTCAGGAAAACCAGTTTCAGAGTTAAAACACAAAAAATAGTAATGCTACATATTACAATATTTGAGGGATCACTGTTATGAAATGTTTCTGTTTCAGCTACATGATATAAGTAACATCTGTGCATGTAGCAGGCCTTTATTAGGATCAGTTTTTTATGTTTACTGTCAGGTGTGTACACTAGGAATGACTTTGCTTATAAGATAATAATAACTAGTGATGAGTACATTATCAGTGACATAGTCACAACAACAACAACACTGGACAGGAATATTGTAACTTACCTCTGTTATCTCCTTTGTGCTCATCCTGCTGTCAATGATTAAATGAAACTATCAAAACAAATGCAGCCACATATGCATCCATGATCATGTTCAGTAATGTTGCCATCCAGCTAATCACTTTTATGCTTGAAGCTGTCAATATGAAATGTCTCTTGGTCCTGGTCTTCCTTGTCACTTTGATGTTCTAAGCCAGAAACACTACTCCTGCTTAACTACTGGTTTCTGATCCATCTGAATCCAGAAATTCTCCATCTAATATGTGTCCATTAATTGAGTCAAATGTTTGTTGTCAAATTCAGCACCAACTCTCATAATGCAATTTGCATCATTAAGCAAACTAAATGTGGTATCCATTCTGTCTTTTGGTCTACAACTAAGAAGGGTGAAACCTATGGAACTAAAAACTAAAACCCAAGGCATTGAAAATTTAATAATTAATGAGATTTCACAGATATGTTTAAAATAATGACTTTGGTGCACTCAATGTTAAACCAAAATAGTGTTGTTGTTATATGGGTGCAAAGGTCATCTGCTACCTAACCAACCAGCAGAGGTGTATTATATCATGTTATTATTGGCAAAGACCATTGTCTTTTTTTTACATTTTAGCCCCATTTTCAAGTCTTCCTATTGGCTTTATACTGATATAATATATCCCATAACAGTTCAGCATAAAAATTATTCAAATATGTTGAGGATAGGCAGAATAAACTGCAGACAGGAAGCATATTTCTTTTATTGTGCCTGATCACTCTGACTGACAGGTTTCTTTTTAATATTGTGCTTTTGGAATGTTATAACTTATTCCTGATTTTGATGTGTTTGTTCACACATATATAAAATCATCCATATATTATTAATTGATTATATTTACTTATACTGAATTTTTATTGAAATAACATACCTGCTGCACATGCATACACAGTCTCCTTGCAACTGTTTCAATTACTGTGGCCTTACCACATCCCACTGGACCAGAAATCAGAATAGAGGGAGGTAACTCCTTCAATCGAGAATTTGCTGGACTAAAAAGAAATTATTCACTCCTAAAATAAATTTTACACTTTTCAAAAAATACATTAAATTCTAAAAATAACATAACAACACAAGTATTTAATTTCATAATATCATGTAAGCAAAGTGTAATAATCTTAAATATTATAACTTTGCTGAACAGAATAGAATATAAGAGGTTGGTGTGAAAAGAGAAAGAAACATATGTATCTCTCAAGACATATAAGGGGAAAAAAATCACAAAAGTCTAAAATGACATCTTAATGGTATTTAACTTCAAATTACCTCTGTATAAGATGTGGTAAGACAACAGACTCTAGTTTGTTGATGTAGTTGTTCATTCCTGGACAGTTGAGTCTAAGCCAATAGTTGGTATTGTGGTCAGTGAAATACTGGTATGCTATCTGTGGAACAAAACTGTGCACAGAACCCACCTACAAAACAGATTATATTCTACTATAAGAAAATTAAACATGTCTAACATTAAACTTTATTACTTGTATAGCTAATCAGTTTATTTATTCTGATATATTATTATATACTAATATTTACTAGAGCTAACCCTCTTTAATAAAGTGTCCATTTGGTTGTTACCCTTTCCAGCCTATCCTTTCCTGTCTATGGGAATGTATATATAAAACATTCCTTCTCCACTAATCAGTGAATAACCCTCTCACATAATCACCATCATTATATTTATAGGAAAGGTATGGTTGTCACTTACAGCACTTGATACAAAAATGTATTGAAGCAGTGATAAAAATTAACTTTTCATTAAATCATTCAAACTAGATCTGACATTATATATTTTCTATAATAAGCAAGCCTTAGTTAACACTAGTGGCAGGTATTTAGTTCTCAAAAATATCTTGTAGTATATATATGCATATAGATATTTAATGAAAGACTCACCTGAAGAAGTCTTGTGTTATTGGAGTCCACTGTACAAGCAATAATTTCTGTTTTACTTGGCTCTACTCTGATCACCTTGAAGAACATCACTGGAAAACGAAGTCCTGTGTCCATGTCAGCACTCTGCCAAAACTGGGGATCATCTGTAATAACAGAAGTATTCACAGCTTTCTTGAATGCTTATATCATTATTGGTTTAACAAAAAAATAATGTAGATCATTTTTTATTTTAAACTGCAAATTGTCTGAATTGTAGTTTTACAGATAATTCTCAGAAACCATCAGAAATATAGTCCTACATATATAAATCAGGATTTTGTTTCTTTTTCTATATAATTTTTGTCTTGAAATGCAATAAATAATTTTTAAATTCATTACTCCCTCTAAATATTAACAGAACCATTAATAAATTTACATGCATACCTGAACTCTTTATAGCAAATACATCACCAACACTAACAATTCTGAAAATTAAATATAATTTTGATTAATTATAATAGTTCATTCAATTTTAAAATGAAAAATTTGATATGATGGTCTAATTTCAATATTAATAAAACTGTAGATAATTTAACAGGCCTGTCTGTTTTATTGGGAAAAAAAAAAAAAATTATCACGTTTTAACTTTACAATAATTATAATTTAGGTAGTTGGTATTTTAATGAATTTTAAACTACTTTAACTGCAATACAATGTAAACTGCAATTAGTTCCTACAATTTTATACTTTATTATTATTATTTTAAATAATTAATTGTAAAAGAAGACCCTAATTTCTTTCATTTGGTTTGAAAACCCCCATCTCTGCACATGTATGGGTTTCTACAATCAGAAATATTACAAACCTTGCAACTTGAAAATATTTCTTTAAAGCCTCAGAATAATTCATCTTGGGACTGTAATTTGGTGAATTCACTATTGAAATGTGAACCTCTGTTGCCATGGGAATGCTAGCAATTGTTGAACTTGAGACAGATTTGCTACCTTCATCTACATCACTTTCTACCTGTACATCTGCAATTTTCTGATCAAAAGTAAAAAACATTATTTCATAAAATTCACTGGGTCTAGTAACTGTGGAGGCTATTAAATTCATTTCCTTTGATTCTTTAAAAAACAAAACAAAAATAATTTAACAAAAAAGTATTTTGCTCCTTTATATTATTAATGATACCATCAAACAAAAACCAAAAAAAAAAAAAAAAAAAGATTTATTCTGCTTCAAGGTCATTCAGAAAAAAGTTGAGTAAATTATAATTACTGAAATAATCATAATATAATGTCAGTTATAATATAAATACAGATGGAACTATTGTTTGTGTATACAAATGGAAAAGTTATTAAATTCAGAAGATGAACTTCAAATTATCAATAGCTTTTTCAAAGACACTCACCTCGCACAGAAGCATGGGTTCTTGTCTCAGAGGAGGGGTACCTTGAAGGTTAAACCATAATAATGCAGAAATAAAAACTCTATCTGCACTGGCCAGATGCTTTGACAGGCATTTGACTATAACCATTTTATAAACTGTTTTTCTCAATGGTGGCCTTTCACCTGATCCATTTAGGCAGCTGTCAAAGTCTGACAATGAGTCAGAATTGTCAATAATTGAAACTTTTAAAGGACTACCATCAAAAAGTCCATGTTCAAGCATTAACTTTTTTGAAATTCCTATGAAATTATGTGGATCAGATGACCTCTCCAGTTCTCGGCCAAGTATACTCTTCCATCTACTATCCTGTTCAACAACATATGATCTGAAAATAGTGGAAGATTCATTTGATAATGTCAGATCCGTACTAGAAAGATTTGATTCTTTGCTTGCATCACCTGATTCTGGGAATGTTTGACTGGTCTGACTAATGGATCTGCAAAAATCTGACAACAACAGACTCTCAGGTCTTGAAAGCATGTGTTCTATTGTGGCTGTAGAAAGTCGTTTTCTTTTTTCAGCAAATGACATTCTTGTGTATTCATCGTAAAACAAAACTACTTCAGTATCCATTGTGATTTTACCTTGCTGCAAAGGGCTACACTCAACAGCTTTAACAGAAAAATACCACGATGGCTGGAACTTGTCATCATCCAGAAAAATGGTTGGGTAAGGTGCTAGCAAAATATCATCTTTTCTAACAAGAACTGTATGATTCTCACATACTTCAAGTAACAAACCTGTGCTGAATTTCAGTTGCTGAAAAAATAAATAGGCCTCTAGTTTTGACACAGCAAAGACTACTCTTTTCAGTGGAAACAACTGTGTGAACTGACAGAAAGAAAAGTCTTCTTCACTGATATCGTAATGGTGAAGGAATTCATTTGAACAGGCTAGTTTCAAAGGTTGGTCATTTCCTTTTAAATATTCTTCAGGTGGTGATGGCAACGTCCATATCACATGGTCTTTGATCCACACTTGACAAATAAACTGAACATCAAAATTTGTACAAACACTGTCATAACATATTTCATTCAAACTAACACTCGACAGTGGACTGTCCAAGTCGGCCGATCTAGGGGAATAACCCGGAATTGTATAATTCAGGTTTTCTTTAACCCGTTTAACTCGTAACAAAACACTAAACGAGTCGCCGTTATTACCAAGATCGAACTCAGTAGCATCTTGAACAGAAATAAACAGATGGAGAGGATGACTCTGTCTTTCTTGTTCTGTCACATAAAATTTAACTCTGTGACTTCTGTATTTTCTTGCAAGCGCTGCCATCTTTGTTTGTTGACTGGTTCATCATTAGACGAAAGCGTGACATAAAATAATTTTAGTTTATTTGAGGACACATTAATTACTGCCATCTGAAATAACAAGCAACAAATAAAAATGAAAATAAAGAAACAAATAAAATAAATATTAAAGAACCTTATATATTAGTAATCTTCATTAACTAAAATGTACATATTTTTAATTGTCAACTTATTTAGTTACTACTGTGTAACTCAAAATGTAAATGTACTGGTATATAAGGATCTAAAATTAATAAATAATTATATGAACTGTAAAGTGGGCTCTTTCTTTCCGATATAAATTACCATCAGTTAACAAGAAGAAAGTTTAATTTTTAGGACCTTATGGATTTTAATAACCTATATTATGCTTAAGGACTGAACCTCTGAAGGAGTACATTTGGTTGCTTTCTGTTAGAGTCGGTGTTTACTATGGCTATGATAAAGCACATGTTTCCGTTATATGTTGTCAACAAACGTTTATTGTGTGTGTGATAGGTTGTGTTTGTCTGTCATTCGTTTTCCGGCACCAGAAAAAAATAATTATGAAGTATGCAAAACAGGCATTCAAACTTTGTTTTTAAATTATGATTGTTTAAACTCAGCTGCGTATCCCAGTTCACAAATGATAAATTTATAATCACAGAATCTGTCAAACACACACTCGGTCAGTAGTCACAGTATTAGTGATACTGATAGTGTCACGACAGTTTGAAACACACCTTGAACTACTGGTTCATAAGATTAATGACCTTAAATAATTTAAGATGATCAGTAATATAAGCTGATAATTTAAATTTAAAGATGTATTTTACAATTTTTGTAAATAAGTTTCGAATCCAGCTACTTGACCTACTAGTATTATAGCAGCATTAATAACGAACAGTAAATGCATACATGTACACTGCAGGAACATTGTTATCATTATACATGATAACAATGACTGAAATATTAATTCCCATTAAATTATAGAAATACTTTGAATTTATACTTATATTAATAATTAAGTGAAAAAATATGTTCACATATATACACCACTCTTACAATCTTTATCACAATACTGTATACTCCATACTCATAACAAAAACATTCATTGCTCATAAATTATAACAATATTATAAATATGTAATAATTCATTACATAAAAAAGATTGTGTTATTTACTTATCTGTTCAGAAGACATACCAGCTAAATACATTAAAATTTAATTAATCTAATTATAATTTTAAATGTTTGTACATATCTTTCATGTATGTGTGTGTGTGTGTGTGTATGTATAGGTCTTTAATTGATAACGGCAAAAACAGGCAAGCTACAAAAATAAATAAGATCTATAAATTAAAAAAACCAGATAAAAGCCTGTAGCACATAAGCCATTATTCATTTTATTCTTCTTTTAAAAAATAAATAAATGTACTAATACTGTTCTGTTTTGCAGAGTGAATGTAGATGGCTTGCTGGTTTATTTTCCTTATGAATACATATATCCAGAGCAATACTTGTATATGCTGGAACTTAAGCGGTCTATTGATGCTAAGGTAATGAAGAATTTAGCAGAAAAATAACTGGCTGATTTTATGATTTTGATTGGATTATAATGCTGCTCTTTCAGAATATATCAATATTAGTACTATAATCTTAAAAAGAAAACAAAATTAAATAATAATATAAAGAAAATCTTACATTACATAAGATTATTTTTTTTACTATTCTTTACTATTTTTATTATTAATTTAAGGGACACTGTGCACTGGAAATGCCATCTGGAACTGGAAAAACCATCTCATTATTATCTCTTATCATGGCATACATGAGAGTAAGAATGATCTAATTTTTATATTTTATTTTTAAAAATATTATATGATATAGTACAGGATTGATATGCTTGTGCTGACCTGTTACAAATAGCTGTAGATACATTTTGAAAAAAAATCATTCCATGTCAGACATTTTTAATACATGTAAGTGGAAGAGAAGATTTAGAAATATTTTCTAGTCTTTTATATAGTAAAATACAGTTTTTAATTGGAGGTTTTTGTTTAGAAGTGCTCAGCTGTTTTATGTAGTTTATTAAATAAATTGAAGTAAGATGCTTGACTTAATAACAGCTGATTTAATAAGGAAATTCTTTGTTGCTATTGTCTATAGAAATACTTGGTAATACAAAAATTACATATTTGTACACTGTGTTTTATTGATGATTCTTTATTTTACAGGCTTACCCACTTCAAGTCACAAAACTAATTTACTGTTCAAGAACTGTTCCTGAACTTGAAAAGGTTTGTCAGTGTAAAGTTTTAAAATGTACAGTGGAGTTTGACTTATTTGAGCATTTGAGTTAAATGATTTTTAAATGTCCATACATAATAAAGTATGCATGTGCTTGTGAAAATAAATGCATTTTTCAAAGTACTTGTAATAGTATGTTTATTTATGACTGATATATATACCTTTTTTTTTTTCATTTAGGTTGTTGAAGAGTTGCGATTCTTGGTGTTGTACTATCAGAAAGAAACTGGAGAGTTTCCTAACGTCATTGGATTGGCTTTGAGTTCTCGCAAAAATCTTTGTATCAACCAACAGGTATTTGATTGAAATAATCACTATTTTATAATAAAACTTTAATTTTCAGTATTTAAAAAAAAAAGAAAAAAAAAAAAAAAGTCTTTTTGGGTGTTTAGATATCTTCTTATCTTCTTTATTTAAAATATAAAGTGTCATATTTTGAATAAATGATAGAAAAAAAATTAAAATAAAGGAAGCAGACAGTAGTCGTTCTATCATGTGAATACATACATATTGCAGCAGCTTATGACAATAAAAGTTTCTTTTTATTTCAAATGACAAGTAAAATACAAGGTTTTTGTGCACTATGTGGTATATTTATAGCAAAAAATAACAATTTTTAAATATTATGACATTATTACTTAGATTGACAAAGTTGTTTTTTTAAAGTTTTTTTATTATTTATTTTGCGTCTCTAGGTAGCTCAGGATCAGGATGGGAGGACTGTTGATGGACGATGTCATGAACTAACAGCCTCATTTATAAGACAACGACATAAAACTGACTCATCCATACCTGTGTGCAAATACTACGAAGTAAGTATTTCATAAGCAGCATGTAAAGACTATATATATGTTATAAGACAGAAATCTAAGGCTGGCCCAGCTATATCTGTGTGCATATATATATTTATATATACTGGCTGTGGATTCCTTATCCAAAATCCTGAAATCCAAAAATCTCCAATAACCTAAACTATTTTTTGAGAATCTGATATAATGATATCTTAAAGTTTTGACTTTGTTTAACATAAATAAACTTTATTTCATGTATAAAATTATTAAACATGTTGTATAAAAAATACTTGTAGACTATCTGTATAAGCTGTCTATAAAATGTAAACAGGTTTCATGTTTTGACTTAGATCTTATTCTAAGACTATACTTCCAGCCCCAAGCATTTCAGATAAGAGATCTTTAATCTATATATATTTTAGACACAAAGACCCATGCCCTATATAAATATTATTGTGCAAGTGTAATGTGTAAATTTAATATATGTCTGTTCAATTCTGATACAAGCATTATATGTTTAATATATTTGATTTTGTCCAACTATTCAATTGTTTTCTTTTCTTCTTTTTTTTCTCTCAGGATTTTGATGCATTTGGAAGAGAAATTCCTCTTGAACCTGGTATTTATGGATTAGTAAGTTTATTTAAAAAATTTATATTTCAATCATTTCAAATTAAATCTGTAGGCAATATTCCCAGGATTAATTTTCAGAAATTAATACAACATCAACAATTGTGTACTGAAAGTAAAGAAACTTCTTTCTGTGTAATTAAATAATTTATAAACCATGTTATAAATTTCATGTAATAAAATAAATGCTTTAAGTCCTTGGTATAAGTTTCATTTAGTAAAATTATTGTTTTAAATCAATATTTTAAGTTTCATATGATAAAAGTCTTGTTTTAAATCCATGTTCATAAAATGCTCACGTTGTGAAAACTAATGTCTTCAGTGTTTCACATTATACGATTAGAATTAATTTTTTTGTTATTATTTTCAAGGATGAACTGAAGGATTTTGGAATGAGAAAAGGCTGGTGTCCATATTTTCTAGCAAGATATGCTGTATGTATAAGTTACCCTTGTTGTCATTATTCACAATTGTTATAGTCATAGACAGGAAGATGTGGGAACAACATGCTGAGGCTTTTGTCCAGCAATGGGACACTACAGCTGCACTTAATCATATCAATAGGTTTAAGTTAGAAGAATCTTGTATATTTGTGTTTAAATTTTGGAAATTGATGTAGAGAGAAAGAGATGTTTTGATAGCATCTCTTTTCTATATTTTGCTTGATTTCCTTTCAGAATAAAATCTCCATTTTTGATGTGTGATCTGCAGTAATTTGTATTTTATTTATTTTTTAGTAATTACTCCAGGTGAAATGGCTAAATCCGAAAGCTTTATACTGATAATTAAAAGAATATAATAATAAAATAATAATCATCAACATATTTCTAATCTGTTGATGATGTAATATATTACAATTTTAGAATTAAGACATATTGTTTTATTTTTCAGTTGTCTCATGCAAATATTATTGTCTACAGTTACTACTATCTGCTTGATCCTAAAATAGCTGAGATGGTTTCTAAAGAATTGTCTAAAACATCAGTAGTTGTGTTTGATGAGGCTCATAATATTGGTGAGATTTACATAATAAAAAATTTTGTTCTTGATAAAAAAAAAATAATAATAATAATACCAGTAGAACAATGTACATTATTCTTATTAATTTATATAACCAATTGGCCAAGTCTCAAATTCACAGCTATTAATCACACAAATAATTTTTATTTGATGGTGATTTGAAAAATGTAGAAACTAAATGGTACAGTGTATTTAATAGGAATACTCAAATGTAGACAATGACTTACGGAAACTATTATGTATTTTTCTTATTTATTTTGATTTGATAAAATTGTATTAACTTGCTGTGTTCATGACAAAGTATTCATAATTAGGTTTGACAGATGTTAAGATAATTCACATTATATATTTATAAATCTAGGTTTATCATACTATTTTTAATTGATTATAAATATTAAAACTATAACAGTAAAAGATTTTGTTATTTACATTTATAAAGTTATATTTAAAAAATACTGTTCTGTTTATCTTTGTCAGATAATGTGTGTATAGAGTCCATGAGTGTGAGGATGACTAGAAAAACACTGGACAAGTGTAGCCAAAATATTGACCGTTTGGATAAGCACATTGAAAAGCATGTTTTTGTTTTCTTTGCATTTATTTTTTTTTAACTTTTTGAATTTTTCATTCTCTTTTCTTCTTTCTTTTACTGTGAACTTGTTCATACGCTATTACATATTAAATATTACGGAAATCTGAAAGTAACTATTTTAAATTCATCTTCTCCTTTTAAAATGCCAAACCTATATTATCATATCCATTAAAAATAAAAAATGATAATACATTTTGTAAAATAATTTGAATTGTTTTTTCAATATTAAAAATTAAAAGGTTAATTAAATTACTTTTTTCTTTTTGTTAGTGTACTTAAATATATGTGTTAATAAATTAATTTTATTTCATATAACATTTTAATATTATTATTATGTAACATGGACTACTTTGATCATTTAGCAGTAGGGGATTTTTATAATCTCCTTCCTATAGATTCGTTGTTGCTTTTGATAAACCAGTTATTGTGCAGCACTGTCCAGATTAAAAAGCATTACTGAGGGGTTTATAAATATCAATGAGTTCATTCTTTTGTTTAAATATTTCTCTGTATGTTTAAGAATCAAGGACCATGATGCTGACAAGTTGAAAGAGGAATATCAGAGACTTGTGGAAGGACTCAAAGATGCTAATATTGCCAGGGAAACTGATGTGGTGCTTGCCAGCCCAGGTCATTGTACTTCAACATTTTTAATTTTCAGTGTTACAGTTTTTCTGTCTGAGTTAAAGGTGTCGAATGAGAAAGAATTACTGGTACATATGATGCCTTGCAGACCTAAGATTTTTAAAGTTTACTTTCAGTGTCTTATTTTCTTTCAGATAGTAATTATAATACTATTCTATGTAAAATAAGGCATAAGAAGAGTTCTCAGAAAATATTCTTCAATTCAGACACTCGCAAAATGATTAAAAATCCCGATTAGAAATAATCTGAATGTTTGAAAAAATATAAAATAAAAAAATAAATATAATTTTGATGGCAAAATTATTGAAATAATATATGTTTTCGTATTTCACATTTTACAGATTTTGTTATTCATTCTTAAGGTTTGTAAATAGAGTTTTGTATTTTGCAGTTTTGCCAGATGAAGTCCTGCAAGGTAAATCAGATGGTTCTAATTAACCTGTACAGTCTGACAACTCTTTTTAGATACCTGTCATTTCTTGTCATTTACTGTCTGAGTACACATACCCCAGTCTCCATACAGTATTTAATGTGTTTATAGATCTGTTTTTCATTTGGTCATCATACATATATCTTTGTAATAAGCTGATCGGAATAGTATTTTTTCAAAGGATGATTTTTCAGTATAGTTATTTATCTTTGTATATGAAAATATACTGTAAAATCACTACCCTGTATGATATGCTGATATTACAAATGTTTATAATTGTTTGAAATCATATGGTATGTTTCATATTGGTTATGTTTAGATCACAACCCTGATATTTGCACATTTATCTGTTATCCTGTTGTTTTCTTTGTACAAAATTTTATATTACATGATTCATGATATCTTGTTACTGATTTAAATTATTTCACAGTATTATTGTTTAAAAAAACAGAGTGACTGACAATATTTCACTGTGTCTTTATATTGTTTCTCACAGAGGCTGTACCAGGCAACATTAGAACTGCCGAACATTTTCTTGGATTTATTAGACGTTTCCTGGAATACCTAAAAACACGTATGCGAGTACATCATGTTGTATCTGAAAGTCCTCCATCTTTTCTAAAAGACTGTTCTCAAAAAGTCTGCATAGAACGAAAACCACTGAGGTAATTTTTGTTAACTTTTGTTCTTTAACTGTAGTCACAAGATTACTATCGCATCTAATTTTCAATAGAAATAGTAACATATTTATTTGTGCTTTCTGAATAATTAAAATAAATAGGATTAGTGCATTGTAATTTTAAAAATAACTATTGCTATTTCCTTTTTTATTTTAAATACATGTTTGTTGTTGATTTAAGTTTGTGATGTGTCAGTATAATGAAAAGAAGATAAAAATTAAATGTAAATTAATACAAATATAAATTATAATTTTGAGTATCTGTCATTACTTAAATTATTGCCAATATAAATTATTATACATTTTTATTTCATTGAACTCAACTCAAGACTTCAGCATATAGCATGTGGTAATTTTAATAATTTTTGGTTTAATTTCTCAGATTCTGTGCTGAGAGGTTGAGATCATTGTTGCGAACTCTTCAACTCACAGATCTTCATGACATGTCAGCGCTTACCCTTGTTTCAAATTTTGCCACACTTGTCAGTACATATGCCAAAGGTATTTTATTTATTTATTATTTAAGATAATGCAAGAAATAAAGCTTATTTGAGAAGATTAAAGAAAACTCTTTTATTTCCAAACATAATTTCAGCATAGCTGTCCTTTACATTCATTAAGGTTCTAAGATGTAATTTTATAATGTTAAATTTACTTTAGTAGAGTGTAAGAAAGTTTGTTGTATTATTAGAACTTAGTATTCTTATTATTGATTTATTGATTTTTATTTTTGTTTTTATTTTATTTTTATTTTTTTAATCATAGTGTAGAATATTTTATTAATTTTTCTTAAAAGTAATTTTCTTGAGATGATAAAAATTGCTATTTAATATGAAGATTAAAAAATAATAATAATAAAAAGGTATGAGATTTGACTGCAAGCAAATAATTAATATCTTAGTAAGTTCTTATCTCAAGGAAAAAGATTTAATATATTTTCAGGATTTGTTTTGATCATTGAACCATTTGATGATCGTACTCCTACCATCAGCAACCCAGTCCTCTACTTCAGCTGTATGGATGCCTCCATTGCAATAAAACCAGTATTTGACAGGTTCCAAACAGTGGTTATTACATCAGGAGTGAGTTTAAATTATCATTTTCAAATTTCATTCATCATTGGAATTTGTTATTGAAATTGGTTTAGCTCTGTGAACATATCTATGAATGCATACGATTGTTTTTGTGTATGTGTTTGAGTGTGTGGGAGTGTTTTGAAATTTAAAAATGGTATTTTTTCTTTCTTATATGATATCAAAAAAAGAAAGCATTCTTTGGTTAAAAACAATAATGAAAGTTTTATACTGTATTTTTTTTTTATTATTCAAAACTAATTTTTTTAAATTAATTTTCAAGCAGATAAAAAATTTAAAAAAAAAACAAAAAAAAAAAAACTTTATGAATATTTAAAGAACTCTCCCTCTTTTTCCATATATGCTTCATTACAAAACTGTTCAAATTTTGCTAAAACTAAACTATTCATTCATTACTTTTCAGACACTTTCACCACTGGACATGTATCCTAAAATTCTAGATTTTAGACCTGTTACCATGGCATCCTTTACCATGACACTAGCAAGAACATGTCTTTGTCCGATGGTAAATTTAAATATTATAATTTATTTATTTATTTTATTTTAATTAATTTTTTTCAAATTGTGACAAAACTGTTCATAATGTGTTTTTTTTGTTGTATTATTCATATAGGTACTATATATTTTAAGCAATAATATACTTCGAGTCACCAAAAGATTAAACAGTATCTAGCAAAATTCAACTGTTTCACCAAAAGAAAAAACAGCATGAAGCCCCAACTGGTTGGTTGTATATGTCTCCATCATCATAAATAAATGTTTGGATATTTTCAGATTGTGAGCAAAGGAAATGATCAAGTAGCCATGAGTTCTAAATTTGAAACCAGAGAAGATGTTGGTATGTAATGCAAAATCATTGTCTTTTTCACCTTTATAATTAATTTGTTGCTTATTTTTCAGAAAAAGCTATGCATTTTCATTTAACCTGGAGTAACAGTTTGACATATTTTTTTATTATTTCATTGTATATGAAATGACATTTTGTAAGCAAAGCATATAAGTGTTTGTTCTTTTTTATTTCAGCTGTTATACGAAACTATGGAAACCTTTTAGTTGACATGTCAGCAGTGGTGCCTGATGGGATAGCTTGTTTCTTCACCAGCTATATATACATGGTAAAGAGATGTCTTATTTATTTATTGTTCTAAATCAATGAATGCTTGTGTATGATGGAAACCACAAATATGATAAATTTTGTATTTCAGTCTTCTCTTTTTCGCCAATTTTGTTTAGGATAAAAAAAAAAAATGTTGGACTGATATTAGATAGTTTTAATAATTTTAAAAAAAAGCACATGATTTACACTGTTTTATGAGGAATAACTTATTTTTAATTAAAAGTTATTATTATTATTTTTTTTTTTATATAGGAAACAATTGTTGCTTCATGGTATGAACAGGTAAGAAGCGTAATGCTGAAATTTTATCAAATATTTATGTATTAAATTTCAAGGTTTTAAGATATGCTAAATCCAAATATAAAGGGAAGAAAATGATATGGGCAATATTACTAAAAAATGTATTATTATTTATAATTTTTTCATGTATTTTTTCTCTCTTTTTTTTTGTCTCTGTATCAAGTTAAATAATCTCTGAGATGCTGTTGTTACTGTTATATAGTATTGAGAGAAAAATTAAAACTGAAATAAAAACAAGAAGAAATATATTGATCACAGATTTAATATCCAGCACTAATGAATTAAGAAATGAGCCAATTTAACCCTTTTAGTGCCACCAGTATGGCAAAGAAGAAATAAGAAATATTGCTATACATATAGAAGGAAAAAACAATTTGTTGTTTACTAAAAAAAAATGCTTAAATAATTGATAATAAAATAAAGTACATGATAAGTTAAAATTGACATACAAGACATAACAGAAAAAAGAAAAGAAAAAGACAAAACATAATACCAATGTGACAAGATACTGGATACTGGTGACTGGTTAAAACAGTATAAGAAAATGTATGTATGTATTTTTAAATTTTTTTTCTTGAAATAAAAACTTAAAATAAATGTAAATATTATATAAGTTACAACACTGTAATGTTTAATTTTTTAAGTTGTTTTTTTGGACAATATGAAGTTGTATTGATTATGGCACTAAAAGGGTTAATGTATAATATATGAGTTCATTGAGACGATGATGATGATGATGTCTTGATGCATCTTTTGTACAAATGGAATGTGGTTATACAAATACATATTTTTATATAGCTTGGTTCTGCACTGTTACATGTATCACATTATTGTGAAAACCAAAACATGTTTGTCAAACGAACCAACCAAACAAACAAAAAGAAATATTGTACAAAATGGAGCGCACAAGATCTGAACAAAGAAACCAACAATATAAATGAGATAATGGAAATGGAAAATGTGAAAATGGACATATTGCACTATAAATTTCAACAAATGATGTTTATATATACAACTGGTAAAAAATAGCTCCAGCAATGTTCAACACATTGTGTTGTGTCTCTATGTGTGTGTTTTCTGCTGGACTATTCATTAACAAACATATCATTTTTTTTCCCCCCCAACTAAACATCAAATATACATAAAATAATAAATTTTTTCAAATACAACTGAGGTTGTAGCACATCAAACAATTACAAAAAAAGACAATAAAATTAGCTTCTAAAGACTTCAAAAAGCCAACAAAAGAAAATTGAAAAATTGTTTTTGTTAGGTCAAGTTATTTAATATACAGTCAAATCAACAGTCATGCTTATTGTAGAAAACTAAGAATGAAATAGAAATACGAAGTGAAATTTATCAGAGCTAATTGTTTTTGCAAATGACACACATTGTTTGAAATATATTTTTAAAATAAAAATAAAAAGGGGCAATCAATGACTGCATCATACAGGAAAAAGGGAAATAAGGAAATGTTACAAGAAAAATAAAGATAAATATTGAACCAAAAATTTGAATCATCAATAGGAATTTAAAAAAAAAAGAAAATGTATAAATATGAAATGTTACTGTAAATGCAGTAATTTCACAACAAAAACGTCCTGAAAAATATATATTTGTACTAGAATAGTCTAATTTGCTGAACAAAAGTAAAGGTAAAGACAAAACTGCAATGAAGTAAAATAATCGATTTTCTGTTAAAATACTGAATTAATCATGGAATGTTTTGCAACCCACAAACACTTTGAAATATATTTTTTAAAAACCCATTAAAAGACAACAAATTATTTTTTCTATGTTTTAAGATTAGTGTATGTGATTATGAATTTTTTTCAAGGATAACATGTATTGTAGATTACAAAAATCTGAATGGTTTGTTAAAAATTTTGTCCAGCAAATTGTGTGTAATCTTTTGAAGAATTTTTAAAAATGTAAATATAAATAACAATTAAATTTTAACTAATATTTTACATACAGCATAGGATAGTAAAAACAAACTTGAAAAGAATATTAGATCCATTCATCTTCAACAAAGAAAAATTGCCATCAAAGAAAAACACACAGTTGCTGTTTTAAGATACACATCATACTTATGTGGCAAGATCCAGTAAGTTAAAAAACATTTTTAGTAAATTTTCACTTAAAGTTAGTAGATTCTGTGGGACAGACAAAAAATATATTTTATTTGTAACAATCAAAAATAATAAATTTTGTAGAATCTCATAATTTAAGTTTTTGTGATTATTTGACTCAACAACCAAAAGAACAGATAAACTGAAAATGTTATGCTGCCTTTCTGGACAAATTCAGAATCAAAATGGCAGCATTTATTATACAATACATTTCTGATGAAATATTTAAAAAAAGAGAAAAAAAAAAGAACAATAATATCAACATTTAACAAGATGATGTTATGCATATAATATCACAGCCAAAGAGAATTAAATATTTATATTAAAACCACCAAACAGTATTTATATACACAATGATTAACATGCAGGATTTCTCTTTTTTATACAATTTTCATAAAATCATATCAGTCACTTTCCATTATATATTTTTTAGTGTAAATATGTACAATTGCATTTTCTAAAATCTTTAATAACTGATTGAAATAATTCTGTCAATCTGAGCTATTAATGTATTATTTGTTCAGATATTTCAAGACGTATTTCATTCTACAGATATCCTAATTAGTGTTTTTCTGAAATATAAAAATTGACAAAACGGGTTTCTTTTGATTACCACTTTTGTTTACAGTATAATAGAGCAAGATTGTGGTGAAAAATATATAAAAAAATAAGTTTACAAATAAAAAAATTAAAATAAAAAGAGGAAAAAACACCAAGAAATAAAAAAACATCCAATACAGTACATGCAATGAAAAGTAAATATGGAACTGGCACAGAATACTGCAACTTCTACAAAACTCAAACACACACACATACACACACACAAAAGATCATCCTGTTTATCCAACATTCAAACGATATCACAGTGATCAAATTTATGGAAAGGACAAGTGTGTAATAAAAACAACTTTCATATGACATTTTACAAGATCAAAAATAATTTAAAAGTATGTTTTCTATAAGATCAAAAAATTATTTAAAGTATGTTTTCTATTTTGTTATGGCAGATGTACCCATATATTTTTAGATTAATAATCCCAGTTTTATCTCACAATATATTAATACAAATACAACCAGATTGTACTTATTGCTTAGGTAACTTTAAAATATACTGAACACAGAATACAGTTTGTGGATAAAGTACAGAAACTAGTTTTCATACCCTTGTGTAGCAGTGACATATTGCTAAAAAATAAAAACAGCTTGTAAAGAAAGTATTAAAAGTTTCTACATTATAGTATCATTATGAAATATATTGCACATAGAAAATCAAATTGTGAAATACAGAAGTTAGTTTCCGTATAAAGCATATAAATAAAAACTGCTTGTATCATCATGAAGTAGACTGCACACAGGAAGAGCTTATGTGGAAAGTGTCAAAACTAGTTTCCATACTTCTATATTACAGTGAAATGTATTGCATGTAAAAAAAAAAAGCTTGTATAGAAATTAGTGTCTGTACTACTATGAAATATATTGCACAAAGAGAAAAATAACAGTATAGAAAATAGTTTCTGTTTATCTCTGAAATATATTGCCATAGAAAATATATATTGTGAAGGAAGTTATAGAGAAACTAATTTCCATATAGTCTATCCCAAACAAACATACTGTTTTTCTGTTTCATCCTAAATAATTTACTGTTGGCTTGTGATAATTCTTTTTTTACTGAAAAAAAATGAACTCACAAAGAAAAAAGGATGTATATAATCATCTAATAATTTCTACATCTTATCTTCATATCAGTAAAAGAAAAAAACTTAAATTGAAGACTTTATAAATAGTTTGCTTAATCAGTTGTTTTCAATGCTTTAACCTGTGCCTAAGTGTATAGTTTCTAATTTCGTTAAAGGTAAAAATAACATTGACTGATCATTTATGGCACAAACTGAGTTGTTAATAATGACTATATTTTTATCCATCTTTACTTTTGATATTTGAGATCACAAATATTCACAAATTACTGTCCTTCATTTCAAAGGTAAGAAAAATAGTGATAGTTGATATATAATTTATTTTTGGAAAAATCGGGAAATCACAATTTTTTCTTCTGTTTCAGAATAATTATGAAAATTATAATATTGATTTTGCAAATTACTTGAACACTGGTACAGTGAATTTACCTAATTGTACAATTTAATACAACACTTCTTTATGCAGCATTTCATCATTGACACAAATAGTAATGATAACAGTAGACAGTGGGATTTATTCAAGAAGAAAAAGATGAACTGGTTATGGAATTACCTATAAAAATTTCCCAGAGCACCAGTGAAAGATAATAATAAAATGAAAAACACGAGTAATAAGTTTTGTATATTTTTAAAATAGCACTATAGTGTGTACAGTGACTTGTAATTCTTATATAATATAATAATTCCATTCAAAATACATTTACACTTAAGGTAACAAATGGAATAAATTTCCACTCACCTATTAAAACACTTTCTTCCCACATTCTAGTATTAATTATTTGTGGTAGACATGGATGAACTTGTGTGAGTGTTTATGATGGAAGAAAGCTGGTTTATGATGTAGGCATTACTTGCATTCGGTTGTTTACTGTCCCTGGCCAATGTCTGGCAAATGTCCAACAGTTTCTCTTCCATCTGTTTCTTCTGAACTTTAGGTCTGGTGTTGTTTGTCCGGTTCCGTTTATTAGCAAACCAAGACTTGACCTGCGTCACACTGATTCCTCCTTCCTTGGCTAACTGTTCTTTCTGATTCTTTGTTGGGTATGGGTTTTTCCAGTGCTCTTCATACCAGTGCATCATCACCAGAACAGCTTTGTTGTTTAAAGGTTCATTGTGTCTGGATTTCTTTTGTGGCACTTCGTTGTCTTTGGAAGTTTTTGGAGATGTGGCTTTTCGCTTCTGAGAGTTTGACTTTGTGCCTTTTGCTTTTGTTTGAAACTGTTTGGGTGTTACTTCAATGCTCGACACAACAGGTCCACCACCTGACTGTATATAGTGTGTCATGTCTAACATGTTCTGGTCAGAGTTAAGCATAATGGATGGGGCTGGGGTGGTATATAGACAGCCATTAGGTTGCTGGGATTTAGAACTGAAGTCACCTTTGACTAGTCTTTGTATTTTTGGTGGATTGATGGGATCAGATATTTTCTGATTTGAATTATTCTGAACAAACCAATTCCATGAATTGCTGTTTGGTAAAAATGTTGGAACAAAGCTTGGTATCTTCATGTTTGTATTTGAACATGTCTGAAAGAGAAGAATAATTACTTTGACAGTGTTTTAAAATTGTTTAAATAGTGTGTGAGCAGATATTGCTGACATTATTAAAAAATACTTTTCTTTTCATGAAATAAAACAAACTTTGATCAAGCACATACTGAAGATGATTCAAAACTAGAAAAAAAAGGTGGAGTTCAGGATTTTGGAACAGCTATTTGTAATTATATTTTGATGAAATTTCAACAACAAAAAAAACCCCTTAATTTTCTAAAGCTGGTAAAAGTGATACATAGATCCAATACTGCATGGAACATAATTCAGCACTAGGGAGAAAATTATTACATTCTTTATTATTATTATTATTATTATTATTATTTGTACTGTTCTTTCTTTGATATATCTTCAGAAACCTAAAATTTTGGGTCAGAAACATACAAATTTTAAACAAAGCACATGAGAAAATTAATATATTTAAATGAATTACCTCTGATGTTTGTGGATGGCAGTAAAACTGAGGTGATGGTTCTTCTGAATAGTAATCACTGTCATGATGATGTGAGTCTGGACTTGGCCATGGTGATGTTGCTGGGCTGCTTGCTGGTGTTAACCACAGTGATGCCGACCTACTGTTCAGAGCCTAGGTTGTCAACAGAAAACAACTGTTCATATATATTGACTTGATTACAACCAATTACATAAAATTAAAGAAATCCATCTGATTTTTGTAAAATATAGTCACCCAGTTATGTAAAATCATCACATAGAACAGCATTTCTTAAACTGGTGAATGCTTTAGCTTAAAGTAAATGACACTGCAGATGAAAATTACCCAAAACATGAGAAATTTTTTAACGTTTAATAGGTGAATGAAATGTTATAATAAAGACTCCACACTGAAATGGTTGAATAAACACAGAAATTCATTCAATTTATATAAAAAAATGTTACTGAAATTCTCTTAATTTATATAAAATTATTTTACTGAAATTCTCTTAATTTATATAAAATTTATTTACTGAATGTCACTCAATTTATGTAAAATCTATTTAAATCTTAGAAGAATTCACCTGGTTTTCAAACTGCATCACTGACATTAACAGATCTGGAGTTTTACACTGATAGTTGATGGAAGAGGTGTCTAGCCCTGTTGGTGTTTCTGATCTGAAGGTCACTTGGTTGTTGCAGGTGTTTGTTGTTGGTGATGATTCTGATCCAAAGAAGCTTTGGTTGGTGTTTGTTTCCACAACATTCTGTGAGATGAAGTTGTTCTTACAAGTAGTTGTTTTATCTTGTAGACCATACACAGCAAGCATGTGTTGAGAAAACCTGCAATTAATTAATCAATTGATATTACTACTAATAATAATATATCAGTGAAAAATAATAAGATGTTGTGAAAATTAAAGACCTGGTAAAGTAATCTGACTGCAGAAACAAGAAACAGGTTGGGAAAATAATATTTTACAGGGCAAATATACTTCCATTACTTTTCTTAATAGTAAAAAAAGTAAATAAATTCTAAAAATTGGTTTTATATGTATTATGGAAAAAAAAGAAAAAAATCATTTTTTTTATATACTTAATGCAAGTGATGTCATTAAAGACATATTTCTTAATATATTATCATAAAACTTCAGATTCTTTGACAGTTTAGCATAAAGCCATATTTATACTTATTTTATGAAACAGATGTATATTTATGTTATGAATGACTTTTTGTTGAAATTATAATTTTAAATTTTGATGATGGGATTTAAAGCATATTCAGAAAGTCAGTAAAGAATCTTGATGGCTTTAATCCATTGACCTCTGCTGCTGGTTTCTAAATGCACTTACAACAGTTTTTGATATGGTACAGTTTTTGTTGCAGTTGGAATTAAGGACACTGTAGATAAAGTTAAATCCATATATATAATCTTTCTGAATGTTTTGTTGTGCATTTTTTCATGTCTCATTTGCAGATGTGACTTCATGTGTTAAAACAAAATTTAATTTTATTATCTTTATATAAATTAATATTAGTATTTATTTATATATAATTCATATTTCAGCACATGAAACAAGTAATTTAATTTGTTTTTAAATTTAAAGTAATAGCATTATTGCATCATTGTTTTATATTAATTTTATTAAAATAATTGTGTGAAGGATATAACAGGATTGCAGATATCTTAAATGAAATAAATCACATTATTTCATCACGCAGGAATTATTGTTTGTATTTTTTCAAAAAGGTCTTGATAAATATAAAATTTGGGCAGTCTGCATGATTGAGAAAACAGATCTTTCATGAAAGACCTTTCTCACTTCACTCATCCCCTTGGATGTATGATGGAATAGATTGCATGATAGTAAAAAGAGAAATAAATAAAATTAGGTCAGATTATGTTGTTGTAGAGGAAAATAGTTTTTAAAAGCAACTTCTCCCTTCACTCAGTCCCTAAAAACAAAACAGTTGATGAGAGAGGCAGTAATGTTGTAAAGAGAAATGTTTTTCTAATGTTAATTAAAAAATAATAATAATAAATAAATAAAACAAAAAAATGTTTAAAAAATTAAAATTTAAAAACAAATAAAGCTTGCAAATGGCTTTCATCAAAGATGATCCATGCTGATATCAAGGATGGTATATTAAAGCACTGGAAACAAAAGGTTGGGACAGGTTATAAAATTATGAAGAATGATCCTGAAAAAAACCTTCTTTTTTCAAACTGAAGACAAAATCATAAACAATAATAATAATAATAATAATAATAATAATAATAATAATAATAATAATACATAATTAATAAATAAACAAAAAAAGTAATAATAATAATAAATAAAATGTACCAGGTTTGGAATTGACTTTCATCAGACACTCTGCATGCCGACTTGAGGGGTGGTACAGTGATGTATTCACAAATGGACTGAGGCATTTGATCTTGAGTGACATTTACTGCTGTGTTTGCCTGCTGGGGAGTGACATTCTGTAATCCCTGCCAGAGGTTGTTGAGTTTATGATGGTGGATGTCTGTGTCTAGTTGATTGTAGCTCATCCCTGCCATACTAGAGCATAAATCAGGAAGTCTGCATATCTCTGTCTGAGCTGATTTAACATCATCACCCCCTTCGTCAGCCATTGCTGTTGTATGCTCAATAGGATTAATTTTTATAATTATCAAACACCATCTAATTTTTTTACCTGACAGGGCTGTTGTAAATGACAAAACACCTGTCACCTGTTTATATACTGCCACCATGCCAACTAAAATGGAGCTGTCTGATTGGTCAGTGTAAGCCCCACCCTCCAGTTAAAGTGACATTAGTCCATGCTTTCTGCTTGACACTGCCATCATGCATATTGCACTGCCACTGTCACAAGTCAGTACCCTTCAAGTGGAAAATACCTTTAGCATGAGGTAATTTGTCTAAAAATAGAATCTGTGATTTATTATAATCTGGCTTTTGTTTTGTGTCACACTTGATTGAGCAGGAGCCTGCAAAAGTTTTGTTTAGCTGCAGATTTTTCATGTATCACAAATGCTGATGAATAAGATTTTTATTTTTTTATTTGTTTTTCATAAATTAATCTTTTTAATTATTTTTGTGATAGATATTTTATAATAACTCACTTTCATTATATTATTACTAATTTTTATTTTATTTATATATTCATTTACTTATTATTATTATTATTATTTTGTTTTTCTGTCTCTTAATTCAATACAGCTGCAAAACTTACTTACAGAATTTGTAAATGGTATGTATACATCCACTATATGGGTTAGTTACACAATTCAGGAGTTATACAAAATGGGTTTGCTGTAGACAGTGTTAGAAAACTGCAGTCTTCTGTAGGTTTCAGTACTGGGATGAGAACCTAGTATCTACTAGTTTTAAAGCAGCTCATTAAGCTGTTGTATCAAACAAGTGATAGTAATAATTAGCAAAGATTTTTTGTTGTGATTTATTAGTACATTATATTTTTATTGATACACATGGTAGCATGCATGTATAGAGACAAGTAAAATATACATGACACAAATAGTAATGATAACAGTAGACAGTGGGATTTATTCAAGAAGAAAAAGATAAACTGGTTATGGAATTACCTATAAAAATTTCCCAGAGCATCAGTGAAAGATAATAATAAAATGATAAACACGAGTAATAAGTTTTGTATATTTTTAAAATAGCACTATAGTGTGTACAGTGACTTGTAATTCTTATATAATATAATAATTCCATTCAAAATACATTTACACTTAAGGTAACAAATGGAATAAATTTCCACTCACCTATTAAAACACTATCTTCCCACATTCTAGTATTAATTATTTGTGGTAGACATGGATGAACTTGTGTGAGTGTTTATGATGGAAGAAAGCTGGTTTATGATGTAGGCATTACTTGCATTCGGTTATGCATAATATATAAACAAGTGATCCAATAAATTAATAAAATCCTAGACTAATTAAGTCAAGTAATTTACAAATAAAAAGATACAAATACAAATCATTTTTCTTTTTATATTATTTTTCTTTCTTTCTTTATTAATTGTTACTATTTTTATTATTAATATTATTTACTATTTTTGGTAAATCGGGAAGTTTGTTACAAAACTGAAAATTGTAATATAATTTGTATATTTATTTAAATATTTTCAGGGTATTATAGATCAGATTCAGAAACACAAATTGCTGTTTATAGAAACACAAGATGCTGCAGAAACATCACTGGCATTACTTAATTACCAGAAGGTAAGTGTCCATTGGAGATTCAGGCATGCCTGTCTTGCCTCAACAGCCAGTATTTTAATGTGTTTAGTTAGATGTAGAGAGTTGAAATATCTGGTATAGTGAAATTATTTTTATGTTAATATTAGGAATTTTTTTTTTTTTTATATTATTTTTTATTTATTATTATTTTTTTTTAGAGGTTACAGATGTGATTTATTTTTTAATTATTATTATTTTGTTTATTGATTTTTAAATTTTGTTTCATATAAAATCATACTGATTTTGTTTGCTAGTTTAGATGAGGAATTATTTTCTGGGCTATAATCTGTTTTGTAAAATTCAGTAAGGCAAAAAAAAAAAAAAAGAAGAAATAAAAAATTAACATTTGTGGGTTTTTTAAGGTGTTTTTAATACCACACAAAAATGATGCACAATAAATGAGAAAATGTTGTTTATAATATATTTAATGATAATGTTAAGCAGGAGTGTTGTCAGATTTTTCCTAGAAATATATCCTGATTTTAAAGAGAACATATATTTTCCATAAATTGTTGCTCACACTCAGCTAATTCAATTTTGTTCTATTCCATTTGTCTCTGTAATGTTTTCAAGTGATATTTTAATTTCCAGGCATGTGAAAATGGAAGGGGTGCCGTCTTGCTGTCTGTGGCAAGAGGAAAGGTGTCAGAAGGGATTGACTTTGGTATGCAGGGATTAGAAATTATCTTTTTAATGAAATGTGTTTTTACAAGGTGGTAACAGCACATTCTGCTCGACTGGGTTGTATGTTCAGTATGTCTTGTTGACTAAATATGTTTTCAGTATAACCAGGTCATTGAAAAGCAGAGCTGCAATACATGGCTAAATTGAGAAATTAGGTTCATATAAAGAAAAAAGGGATTATTTTTGTTACGTTATAATAAACATATGCTAAAGAAAAGGGTTTGTTAAATTTCTCTACTTGTGAAATATGTATAATAATAATAATAACAACACTGACTATTGCTGTAAAACTTTACAAGAAGATATTATAATGTACTCTTAGTTAAAAGGTTAAACAGAAGTCATAAGTATAGTTTTACATTTTACTTTTGTTTTTGTATTTTGTCACATCTGTTAATTCTGTTAAATAAGTATTTTGTAACAATTATTTTTATATATCTGTTTTAACATTCTATCAAAAAATACTTATTAACTTTTCAGATCACCATTTTGGCAGGGCAGTTATTATGTTTGGTGTTCCATATGTCTATACACAGAGCCGGATTCTAAAGGTAATTTATAACTTTTCTTAAACTGAGAATAGTTATCTTTTACCATGCTATAAATAAAAGGTATCTCTGGTCTGTTCTTATCATTATTTGAAAATCATAGATAAAGGAAAACTGAAATGTTTCTAAAGAGTGCAAAACTGAAGATAATTAAACTGTATATATTTTATAAGATTTTTATTTTTATTTATTTTTGTTTTTTTAAATCATCTTCATCATTAATATTATCATTATTATAATATTATGTTGGTTGTAGTAGTAGTCAGAATAGTGGGAGTAATAAATGTAGTAGAAATCCTTGTGTTATTATTATTATTATTACTATTATTATTAATAATATTGCTATTATTATTATTAATATTATTATTAATAATATTGCTATTATTATTATTATTATTATTACTATTATTATTATTATTATTACTATTATTATTAATAATATTGCTGTTATTATTATTATTACTATTATTATTGTTATTATTATTATTTTTTCTATTACTATTATTATTATTATTATTATTATTGTTATTATTATGTTTCTGAATGACTTTCAGGCCAGGCTGGAATATTTGCGAGATCATTACCAGATTCGTGAGAATGACTTTCTCACATTTGATGCAATGAGACATGCTGCTCAGTGTGTGGGGCGAGCTCTGAGGGGCAAAACTGACTATGGCATCATGGTATTTGCTGACAAGGTAATGAAAATGTTTATTTTTAAAAATTAATTAAAAAATAACTAATAACTAATTAATAAAAACAAAGAAGAAAAATACATTTTTTTAATTATAAAATGTTCACAAATAAGGAAAAAGTAATATATATAATTTATATTTGTAAAATAAATGTGAATTTTTAAAATCTTTTAGATATTCCATCTAAGACTGAAAAACACCCACAAAAAACAGCAAACAAACTTATGGTCATCTATTTTAAAATAAATAAATTTTCCACAACAAGTAATAAACTGGTTACTATATTTTTATACAGATAATAAAATAAATAGACATAAAATTATAAAAATAAAAATTTCCTAAATACTATGATAATTAAACAACAACAAAAAAACACCCCAAAAAAACAATTTTCTTAAAATAGTCTGAACATTTTAGCTTTACTGCAGTTGTTGAATTATAAAAGAATAAAGAATTTTCTTACAAATATATCTTTTACATTGTTATTATCCATTCTTCAAAACTTGTGATAAAAATAATATTATAGTTCTGAAACCTTTATGCAAGAAATATATGATGTACAAACAATAATTATAATTTTACATTTCAGAATTGCTGCCTGTGTTTAAAGACAAATTAAAATCCCTCTTGCAGCTAAATGGCAAAAAGAACTTTTGGAATGACATTATTAGGTTTTCTCTCTCAGAAAATTCATGTTTTGACATTTAATAACAATTTATATATATTACTGGACTGAAATGCTAATATAAAAAATGCTCATTAGTTTATTTTATATTGACAGAGGTTTGCCAGAGCTGACAAGAGAAGCAAGATACCACGTTGGATTCAGGAACATCTCACAGATAATCTGTGCAATTTATCCATTGATGAAGCTGTCCAAGTGGGCAAACGTTTCCTCAGACTGATGGCACAGCCTTTTAGCAGGGTAAGAACTGCCATGTCATTCACTCAAGTAATAGTTAATTTAAAATTTGTTCTTTCTGAAAATCTCTTTAGTTATTTATTATGAAAATTATAATAATTCCTACTACTACTGATATTTTATGTCTAAGAGCAAGATTTGTTTTGTTTTGGGTTTTTTATTTTTTATTTATTATTATTATTTTTTTATTTTTTATTTTTTAATTTTTTTGATAACTTATTGCAATTTTATTTTAGCAGTAAGGCAATAAGCATTAAGTTGTTTCCATTTTTTCCTTAATTCTTTTAATTATTATTAATTTCAAAACATTTTTGTTTAAGATATTACACATTTGAAATTATTAGGATGATCAATGTGGCTCCTAAGAGAAGACAAAAATGTCTTTCTGTTTTTTTATTTTATTTTATTTTATTTTATTATTTATTTATTGTTATTGTTTTTCTTTGTTTCAGTTTGTAATATGTTTAATAATTTCAGGAAGATCAACTTGGCCATTCATTACTCACTCTGGAACAACTTCATTCTGAAGAGATGCAGAAAAAATTAGCTTCACAAATGCAGTATGTGTAAAATAGGAAAATTCTAAACCAAAGAATACTGAAAGATTTCAGAAACGTTCTCCACATTCATATAATTGGAGCAAGGATAATAAACTTATTTTGAAAGTGATACAAGATGAGAAAAGAGAGTTACTGGAATTGTAGTTTTGAATTAAGAAATATATCAAATAATACTGGAACTTTACTCTACATCTAAGAATATTACAACTAAGTTTTACATTTCTGATTATTAAATTTTGTTGAATATTTTAGAATTACAGTATAAGATACCACAAGATACTAGATCTGTGTAACACATTTTGGTGCATTAGAACTATGGAACCACATACCAGCACACTGGACCTCTGGTTTACACCTTGGATCTTTGGTTTATGTGTTATATTGGAATTCTGGTTTACAGAGCAGCATATTGGAATTTATTGCATTTGTCAGAACAATTTTTTTCCATCAGAAAACTGAAACTGTATTATAAAGCCACAGATGTAGAAACATGAGTACCCTGAAACAAGATTTATCTCCCTTTACAATTGCTTTAAAATGTTTTTCAAAAAAGAAAAGAAAATGGATTATTGAAATAATAAGTTAAGAAGTTGAAATTTTGTTTAAAGAAAATAGTTACTGAAATTTAGCTGTTTGTATCAAAAAACAACAACCACCCTTAGAAATACTACCACTGTAACAAATACCACCAATGTACAAAACAAAGATCACAACATTAACCTCATTGCTTTTACATGACTCAGATGATTCCCATGTTTATTAACAACAAAAAGAAAAACTAATTATTATATAATTGAACCACTGACATGTTATACTTTTATACATTCGTAACTCATATTGAACAGATAATCTTAGGTCTGTAACATGTTAATAAAAGTTTGGTAAATTTCAAATTTTGTTGTTAAACTTTCTTTCTTTATCTGTTTCTGATATTGTTTTAGATATATCTGTCTTTTTCTCTGTGTCTAACTCTCATAACTTATGTCTCTTTTTCTTGTAATGCAGTCATTTTATAACACTGGATTTATGACTTAGATGTCTGTTTTATTTAGAATGATATTTAATATTGTTCTTCATTTCCAAAAAAAGAACCAAACAAAATTTACATTTATTGAACAGTTTTTCAGCAGCTTGTCAGAAAGGTTAACATATGATAACTGAAATGAAAAACCAGAAAACCAAGATTTATTATTCTCCATTATCTGGGTTTGTTAAGTAAATTTCTAGAAATGAAAGATAAAATGCTATGGCAATCATGATTTTAATTTGTTTTCATTTTGTTTTTAAAAAAGAAAAACAATTTAAATGAAACAAAATATTTTACTAACTTTTTATAATAACATTAATAATATTGATGATGATGGATTGCAGTTTTAAAAAGTAAAAAATCTATACTTATAAAACCAGTTGACTGTTTATTTTTCTTTACTTATTATTATTTTTATTATTTGCGGTTTCCAACATGATAAAGATTATGTTTACCAAGTTCATGCTATAATGTAATTCTAATAAGTATTCATTTGAGGTATATTTAATTACATTAACCAAAGACAGTAAATAAATAAATAAAACTAAATGATAATTCAACATTACTTTCATCAACATTAAAACAATGACCCAGAAAGATCATTTGAACAATGTAGAATTTATGCATTTAATTTTTTTGAACAAAATTGTATATAATTACTTGCAGTGACAGTTAATAAATAATTCAGTACAAAGTTTATTAAGTACATTATCTTGTATACTGAAAATATATTTTACATTTACACCAGTTGCACTTGAAGCTACAGACATTTTATTTTTATTTATTTTAATAAAATATAAATATAAGAAAAGAAATGTAATGCTTCTAATTCTATTTGATTATTCATTGATAAATTAAAAATATAAAAAATAAATTATAATAAACAAATAATAAAATAAAATAAAAACATTATTCCGTGTTTAATGATTATAGAATGCCAGAAGATCTAACAAACTAAATTAGGCCGGTGGCGATAAAATACAAAATGCTCCCTCGAATGTTCTCGCGAGACATACTACAGCTGTTGCCGCTAGTATACAAAAAAGATTGTTTCATAGTTGTTCATGGTTTAGCTTTATACTTCAGTATCCACGACTGTCACAGCAATTATATGTTTTATCAGATAGATGATAAAACTTTGGGGCATTACTGAATATTTCAAAGGTAAACCGTGATTATTATTACTTTTTTTTCTTTCTTTCTTTTCTTACGTTGATTATTTTAAATTAATTTTTCCCCGATACACTGAGTGATTGACAGTCGGCGTTATTCATTTTTAATTTTAATTTTATGTTGTTTATTTATTTATTTATTTATTTTATTTTTTTTTTTTTTTTTTTTTTTTTTTTTTTACATTAAATAAATCGTGTTTTTATTCGAACTGTCACAAAGCCCTATCGATGACGCAAATAGTTTGTCGATGATTTTTAAACAATGTTAGTGATTTATTAAAATGTTCAAAAAGATCATTTATCAGCTGCGTATTAAAATCGTTATGTACGAAGTGTAAAATACCACATTTATTAAAATCGTAATCTCTCTCTCTCTCTCTCTCTCTCTCTCTCTCTCTCTCTCTCTCTCTCTCTCTCAGATTAATAACAATAAATATAAAACAAATGATGCATTCTTTGTCCCCATACATAGTTATTATTAGAACAACTAAATGTAAGCCCAAGCTTAAAAGTCTATGTTAATTTTCAAAGACAAATTATTTGATTTATACTGTATCAATTACTGTAAATTATTAATTTTTAAATTACAATTTAATTGTTAATTATTATTATTATTATTTTTTAAATCCTGACTTGTTTAAAGGAAATAAAAGATATTTAAATAAGTTTAATACTGGGGTGGGGGAAGTTTCTTTTATTACTTTTTATGTGTTATTTAAATTATTTTAAAATCTCAACAGATACCAAAAGCTGGCAGTATTTAAAACTGTAATACATGCATGCACACACACACACACACACACACACTTGGTAAATACACTGTTACTCCACAGCTCCTTTTCAATCACAGATATTACAAAAAGAAGATTAATTCAGATTTGTTATATATTAGATTTTAATAATTTTAAATAATGTGCAAAAATTATTGCTGAAGTCAAAAAGATATATTTACTAGTTACTAATATTTGAATTTTGACTTAAAATTTGTGAGTAGAATCAAACTTGCTTCAGGCAACTGTATTCTCAGACTACCTACAACAAATAAGGCCACATTTTTATTTTTCTCTAAATCACTTGACACAGTTCAGACTGAAGTGTGTATGTGTAAGCATGCATGCGAGAGAGAGAAAGAATATAGGTTTTGTTTTGTGGGGTTTTAATTTTTATTTTTGTTTGAAACTTTCTTGACAAATGTTCTATGTTTTATTGCATAATTCAGCAAAATCAGTTCTTTAAGTGCATGTAAAACTTAATACATATTCATTTAGGATGTGTAGAAAATATATTTTACATAAACACATACACATGCAAACCTTTTGGCTATCCCTACTTACTATATCATAATGATCATCATTCAAGATCATTTCTTCAGTCTGTTTTTCTTTACAACAAATAATTTAAGAAAATAACAATGTGTATTTTGTTTGATTGTATAAACTGACAAACACATAGCTGCACTGAATGTTGTGTTATGTTTGTGTTGTGCAGTAACAAATACATGCTACATTCTAGAAAGCTGTTGTGACAGTCACCTTTAGGACCATAAGACCAGCAAAACTGTTGTATGTGAGTTTCTTAACATTTTGGATCTGTAAAATGTAATATTATTTGAAACATTTTTTGATCATTATAATTTAATTATTAAACTGATCTATTTTACTAGTTTTTCATTCTTACATTATTAGGAACTTAGAATGGTACCCGCTAGTTTATTTATGTTTTGTGCTGTGGTGTCATTAAACATTCATTCATTCATTCTTTATAGTATTTTAGAAGGTAAAATACAGATTTTAAAGAGAAGTGTGCAGATAACTAATTATTCCTGTAAAATAATGGAATGTCAGGCAGAATTGATTTTGGTATTCAGTTTTTTTAGGAATAGAGTTAGTGAGCATATTCCAAAACTTAAAATATATTTATTTTCCATGTTAAATGCATCATTATTCCCCAGCTTAACTTACAGATCAGTGTTTTACAACATTTGACATGTAGCCTCTATGGGGGCTATTTGAACACATTTTTTTAGACCTATTAATTTCAGTGACAAAGACATCATGCATTTCAGAATAAGTAAATTATTAAATAAAAGTTTGATTTGTTTTAGGTCAAGTGCACAGTCTAAACATTTTTGGAAGTTGGTTGGCTTTTGTGCCGAAGTGGTCTTCAAATCTTTGAGGTGTTGATGTATTGTTATAGATTATATATGTAGACACTTAAAACTGTTTAAAACAACGTTATGTAATAATACTGTTAAAAAACACCAAAATAAAAACACTGTTACAATAGAATTAATTCTACTAGCTTGTTTTGAAAAGAGTAATGTTTCTGATATAAAAAAAATCAGTGAATTTAATGTAATACAGATATTTTTTTATTATTGATGAAAATGTATGTTACTATATCTCTCTCTCTACTTCTCTTTGCTTCTTTTGTTTTGTCTGGCTCTCTTCTTCTGTCTGTATATATGTATGTGTGTGTTTATGACTTAACTGAGGTTAAAATGAGTTAAATATATTTATTATGGACAGAATGTTTTATATATAATTATGTGTGTGATTAAGAAATATTTTTAATTATCTGTAATGTGAACCAGTGTAAGAAATTACATTTCTATTTTGCTATTTGATAAATATCATGTAAGTACTTTATTCAATATAACAACAGACTGAATAGTTGACCAGCAAACTCAGTAACACAAGTTTGATCTGGTATCACGCAGATACAAATAACAGATTAACTTGGTCATCTGCCCACATTGTCAACAGCCTAAATTCTCATATATATAGTGGTAAATAAAACTGGAGCCATGTATGGTGGTAAACAGAGACTAGTTCATGTATTGTGGAAATCAGAGCCTGGGGCTATGTATAATGATAAATAAAAAGATAGTCATGTCTTTGTGATTTGTAACTTAGACCAGAGACTTAAAAGGTATGCACAAGTGACAGATAGACACACTGGATATTCCTGGTTTATTTTATCACTGGGAGGGGCTGGGCTGTTTTTTTTAATCTTGTTTTGCTATGGTAATTTGAAGCATTGTGATTGGGAACTTAATGGAAACATAATATTAATAAGATATAAAAATAAATATAGAAAGTACTAACTTCAAATGCTATAACTACGACTGTGCTACTATTGTTTTTACTACTACTGCAGTTGATGGTACTGCTTTTACTAATCTAACTACTACTGAGCTTCTTTTATGTGCTATGCTATTCTATTCCTACTACTAAAAATAATTATAATATTTAATGCCATATTATATAAGTTAAGAAAAGATAGTACTGGGGTTTTTTAGCAAATGAAAAGATAAAAGTAATTATTCATATCATGACTGCCAGAATATATTGGTAAAAAATTAATAATTATCAAGTTACAGTTTACATGTGGCTGTAGGAATGAATTTTCTAAACATAATTCTCTGTTCTTTTGAGTAACCTAAAATCATTAACACCACATTATGACAGTGTAATAATACTATTAGAAAACATATGAAAACCATTTTACCCCTTTACAAGCACTTTTAATCACTAATATTGCTTTGTAATTTGTTCATGTGAATATTTGAGCTATGTAAATAATTTATGATTATTTAATTATCTGTATTATTATTATTATTTACAAAGAATAAATATTCATACTAACTGTCAGTACGATGTCAGATAATCAATGAAATCATCTAAACAATTCACATATATATTTAATAAAGCTTCCACACACTACTTTCCATATTGTCACATGTAATAATTAAAATGTCACTGATTAGTTTGATTTCTTTTTTTAATATCTAACACTTATAGAAATACAAGTTGATTATAGCAAGCATAACCATATTCTAACTAGCAGTAAGTATAAAAACTGAGCTCTATGGTGTATGTGTTCTGGCTATAAAGATACCAAGTTTATCTCGGAAAATTCTGACTCTAGATTCAAAGTTTCAGGTCAGTGTGCCATGATATTGTACTTGAACCTTAGGTATGTTGCTAAAGTATATATGTGCTCACAGTTGTTGGCAGGCTTAATAGTAAAAGACAACATTTAGGCAAGAAGGCATGCAGGTAATATGATTGAGAAATTCACAGACAGAAGCAACATATGTGGAAATGCTAAGAGAAAAATGATAGCAGAAAAATGTGAATATATCTGGATAGCATGAGAAAGTGGGTGGACACTTGTTATATTTCTTCTCTTGGCATTTAACTTTTACATAATAATACCATGATTATCAAAGCCACACTCTTAATACATCTAGTAGGTAACAGATGCAGGCCATTCCTTGTCTGCCCTCAGTAACTGTTATCTTTTCTTCACAGATAAAGACTGTGGTGTTCCAAGAAATATATATATTTTTTTGTTGGTTTCTTTTCAACTTTTTTCCTGGCTGTAGCTAACCTGTATGTAATTTGTGTTACAGCTGCTGCTGTTAGACTAAATGGTTTACCTCATACAATGTTCTTGAAAAACGATCCAATCACTCCCAGACATGTCTTCCTTTAATAGAACAGTCCTGATTATTACATAGATTTAGTTATGACTGCTGCCAAAAACAGTGAACAGACAAATAGCTTTACCACTTGTAACAGTATACATTCAGTAGCCAAACTATCATCTTGTTCATAAGAGGAATACACATTTTAATTTTTTTATATATATACTTGTGTGTTTAAAAATAATTGGGATTTTTGACTTAACCAATCTGCGGCAGGATACATGAGCTGTTTGTTGAACTTTTGGAAATGGAATGCTGTTTTCTAAAGATAAGAAAACTTCTAAACATCTTACTGTGTGTTGAATCGTAAATCCATTTCATTTTTCATCCATGTTCAGGCTGTCAGGAATTAAGTCTGCTGAAATGGGCATATGCAAAAATGTGATGAAACAAAATGGAACTGTGACATTTTATTTTTGCAGGTTTCCCAAGAAGGGAAAAACTAATGGAGAAATGAACACAGAAAATGAAGCTAACATAAATGCTGTTGTTATAACACAGATGGATGATGATATGATTGCAGAAGAACGAAAGAGAAGTGTTTCATTTGAAAATTGCAGTGGTAAGCAGTCTGGTGGTGTTTTATTTTTTTTTTATTTTTTTTTTTTAGATTAACCTGTTTTAAGACACTGCTGTTGACAATAAAATTTCAAACATTCTTATATGGCTTTTATAAGGTTTATTTTAGTTTTATTTTTTTTTATTTTTTTAATAATAATAATTATTGTTGTTGTTGTTGTTATTTTTATTTTATTCTGATGAAAAAACTAAATCATTTTATGTGTTCTATCATTAGCAGTTTTGTATCCAAAGAAAATTCCCACTACATTATGTTTTTCAATTAACAGCAAGAATGTTTCATGTGTACTTTAAAAGTTATGTAGCAAAACCTTTGACTACTAATCATAGTACACAGAGTGGAACAGAAAATGGCTTAGACAATGTGTTGCTGTGTTGCATAAGATTGATTCTGTAATCTTCCAGAATTATGACTGTGTTGGTTCAGAAGGGCCTTGAATGATGTCAGTTTTTTGTTTCAGGTGCACAGATGTAAAAATGTTTTCATTTTGACAAATTTGATGAGATTGAATTGTTGTATTGTCTTAATTTCTGAAATGCTAGTGATGGTTTACTCAAGGTGAAGTTGAATTAGTGTCAGAAAACAATAATGTTCAGTGTTTTCTTAATTTAATGAGTTTAAATGGAATGTGTCACTGCAGATAATAATAATAATAAATTTAATAATAATAATAAAAAACAATAATAATAACAGTAATAAATTATGAGATAAAATTATTTTTACATTATATTATATTTATTTATATATTTATTATTATTATTATTATTATTATTATTATTATTATTATTATTATTATTGAGATCTCTTTATTGTTAGAAATGTTTTTATGTAAAACAATTAATAAATTATAGACAGAAAATTTCTTCTGATTAAAACATTATAATAATTACTATTACAATAATAATAAATTAATAAATAAAAGCATCTGAAATTTTTTTTATATATAATAGTGGCTTTTTAACAGTATTAAAAAATAACACATTCTAAAGCCTTTTTAATTTTTTTTTTTTTTTTTTTTTTTTTTTTTTTTTTTTTACAAAATCTGAACCTACTGTGTTTGCCCCTTTTTTCAGTTATTATTGTTTTCAATATTTGCCTGTTCCCATCATTAACTGATCTACAAAAACAAGGCAGTGTTTTTTTTTATCTATTACCAGACAGTTTATTCATATGTTTGCTGTCTGGAATGAATTTGTTTTCTTCAACTTATTTGAATTGGCCTTTTATTAAGATTTAAACAATGTCCTGAGCATATAGCCAAAGATTGCCATGCAGTTTCTTCAAGCATCCACCAAGTTTGACAATGAAATGCACACTGCCAACCAAACACTGCCCAGCATTCAGTGAACTGACTTGTTTTTCATAAATGTTGCAAATTTGTCCTCTAAGCTGTGAAAATATATGGCTTGGTGGAAGCAAATTTCTCACATTCTACAGAGGAATTTAAACAGTGTGTTAAAGAAGTGATCAGTATTGTCCTGATTCTTCTGTGCTTGTTTACCCCACTCTCTCTTGTCTTTACTTGAGTGAGGATGTCATATATTGGAAGTTTTGTCACCTGAGTTTTGTTTCACAATTAATGTGTACTTATTCTTCAGTTTTCATTTATCCTTTCACAGCACATATTGTTGTTTTTTGTTCTATGCTTGGACAAAAATGTTCACATTTATATTGTAAGTTGTTCTGCATTTCTTTTTGTTTTAAATTATTGTTTTTTTAAAGGGTTTTTATTTTATTAATGTATGTATATATAAACATGTATGCATTCTGTGTGTATACCATGTACTTTAATTGAGGTTTTTTAGTTTGTTTAAAAATAAAATTATTGTGTAATAAATTTAGTCAACAGATTTATTTTACTGTCTTAAAAACTAAGAATACAGCAAAATTTATTTAAATTTACATAAAGCAGTCATAATTTATCTTTTTAATAAACTTACTGTTGACACATGTTTGTTGATCTTTCCTACGTAGTATTTTATTTGTCTCATTTTCACTTTTTATCATTATTCAGGTATTTTTAGCAATTTATTATTATTATTATTATTATTTTAAATTTATTTTAATTTCATTATTTTGTTTTGTCTTTCACTTTATACAGATAAAATATTTTCTTATCCAAAATATATACACTAATTTAGTATTTTAACGGTTGTCATGTTACGATGTAGATTAATACTTTGATAATTGTTTTGTTTCATTAGTTTCATATTTTGGTAACTGTTTTATAGTTTGAACAAGTACATCACTTCCTGACAGTTTCCATATTGTTATTATGACTCATATATTGATATGCATGATATGGATCATGAAAGATACAACATGTGTTTCATATTTTCTGTAGCCGATGGAATTCAGTTCAATATAATGAGATAATTTCTGAATGAATCACCAGCAGCAGATTCTATCTTCTATGCATGAAACTTAGCAATATGTTTTAAATGGAGAAAATTTTATGTTTCTAAGGAAACCTATTTTGCCTGAAGAAACTGAAAATACTAACAATGTATAATGTTTAACGATACATATTAAATAATTAAAGATACCTATTAAAAATTAAAAATGCTACATTTGCTTGTTACAGATCAAAATTTAGAAACATTAAAGAGTCTATTAATAATTAAAAATATATTTGGTTTTCAGAAATCCAAGATTTGTGTTACTTGGAAATGCTGATATAATCTGAAAATCTGAAATGTTGAGAATTTAATAATTATTATTCACAAATGCCAGTATTTGCAAAATATTTGTACTACGAGAGGTCAGATATTGTAATAAAAATAGCAAAGAAAGATTGTTTTATAAATGACATAAATAAAAGATTTTTGTTGCTTTAACATTTTATTTATTATTAATTATTAATTGTATATTTAAGTTTATTTTATTTAATATTATAACTTGTATTTGTATTTTATTTAATATTAATAATTGTATTTTTAACTTTATTTTACTTTTTGTTTTTACTCACTGATGCTCAAAAATGTATTTCATTTACTCATTATTTCCCAACTTTCACTTAATGACATATCAGTAATTTTTACAGACTTAATAAAGTATTGAATATTTAGCACAATAATTAATTAATTACTTATTTTACTCTAGACAAAATAGATAGATGAATTACAGAATACCTAAGTGCATGTGTGTGTGTGTGTTCATTCCATTGTTTTCTAGATTTTTTTATTTTTTATTTAATCTTCTGATACCGTTAAAAACTCGTTAGTAGCTTTATGTCCTACAGCATCAGTTATTTTGAGCTAACTTTTTTCATTTTAATATTTATTTTTAATGCTTTACCAACCATTATATTAGTGTCATGCTGTCACATAAAAACATGAAAGTCACCTACAGCCAACCACAGTGATACTGCTGTAAGTTTATATTACCCTACTGCAAGTCAGGTTGTTTTTACACTACCAAATTATGTATTGAACTGTAGGTTTGTTTATTTTTCTTAGATGAAATATAAAAGCACTTTATTATACCCAATGTCAGAGAAAACTAGACTGTTATAGTCTTATATTTAAGATGAATTTACTTTGAAGTTATACTTTTGAGTTGAATCACCTTACCATTTATTCACATGTTTAATTTTGAATATATATATATATTTTATTGCATCTTTAATGATAAGTGTAATGATTTATGGGGCGGAATAAGTATTGAATTTATTTCGGAATGAATAAAAATGAGTTTATTTGAGCAGTTTTTGTTAAGTGATTTAGTAAATACATATATGAATATTTTAACTTAGCTTTTCTCAGTTCTTAAATTTCAGTTTAGAAAATTAAAAAATATCAACAAGATTTATTTATTTCGTTATTATTATAATATATACAAGGACACAACACACAAATTTGCACTTGTTCATAAAGGGAGTATGACTTAGTAACTAGACTGATTAATATAGTTGGGAAACCTACTTATCAGTCAGAACTTGTGTTACATAATTGTTTGTTATATGGTTATTTCAGCAAGCTTTCTTTTGTGTGTTGACTACTAAATATTAATTGTGCATGTTTGTATTATATATGTTACACCACATGTTAACACAACTATTATATAATATTCTGTCTGTTATTGTGAATGTGCTTTTTAGAATATATAAATTGAGAGAGAGAGTGAGTTTGGACGATAAAGTTACAGAACATGAGCAGATGAAAGTATATGAGTGAGAGTCCTTCTATTCTGTTTGTTTCTGTTTTGTAAATACTGGTTATATGTGTTTAATATATGCATTCTTGCTGCTGCTGCTGTTGTTGTTTTTAATTAATTTATTTAATTTATGTTTATTTTTAAATGAATATATTATGAAAGAGAAATCCAGCTGCCATCATTCCATTTATTATTCTTATCAATATGCAGCAAGATATGTTTAATTTATACCTTCCGATAGACATTAATAAACATATTTGTAACACTGTAGCACTGGAATTGATCCTTTATCCTATCATGCCTCAGGCTAGTTCTGTAACCTCTGAGCTAAAAGCAGGTAACCAATTGATCTTTTTTATCAGTATTGATGTAAGGTATTAAGTTGAATAACTCTTATTTTGTTCAGCATTGCCTGTGAAATAACAGTAATAATTATTATTCTTTGTTTGATTTTGTTATTCTGTTATCATTGTCAGTGCTTCAAGTCAAGCAAGTTAGGTGAGTTTGTCTTGGGTGCCAACAGGGATACCATGAAATTAACTGTGAAAACAATTTCAGTGAAAAAGATGGAAGATACAGAAACCAGTAATATAACAAATGCTTTTGAAGACTTAAATGCATAATTCATTAGTGAGAGCTGCTTTATAGACACAGTGTTAACTATATGACAAGCATTTATTAAGGCGAGATAAACATTTTCTCAAACTGTCTTTTTCACTTTGTTATTACAATAATCATGTACAAACAAACTGACATAATATAGCTCAGCAGCTGTACATTTTATGTGTTATACTTGTAAGGTAAGAAATGCTGTGGTTTTTCCTTGCTGCGTATTCATTATAAGATGTAGCATGATGAAAAAATATCTCTTTGAGTTCTCATGTAACAAGCATTAGTGGTATAATTGAACAGAGGAACATTCTTCCTTATGATTAAGTACTTTCTGAGCTTCAATTTACCAATTAAGTTAGAGGCATAGCTGAATAGTTGTGACATTATGATACAAATGAGTACATTTGAAGCATTCACTAGTGAAAATTAGTGCTAGTATTCTACAGACAACAGTGCATAGTTGTACAAAGTAATCTGAGAACTTAGTGCAGAATTTTGGTAAGTTCTGTTTGCAATTAGGTACAAAATGGTAATAGCACCAATGCTTACAAAGTATGATATCAAAGATGTTGCAGTATTTCACATTTGAGCTAATATATTGTACAGCAATAAAGACAAGACAGTTTTGTATATAATAATTCTGAGAACTGAGTTTTCATTTAATAAAAATTAACAGTGAAGGTATATAGTTGAAATGCACCATGAGTGTAAGCCAGTATACATTTAAATACACTGGTTCATTATTAGCACATTATTATGTTTTTGTATTTTCTACACTGTTTAATATTTTTTTTAAATGTTCTCGTCTCAGGTTATTATATTCTGAAAATGTGTGTATGAGAGAATGTATTTGTTGTGTGCATATGCATACAAATATCCACATACATATATTCATATTCTACAGCAGCTTCATATACGTGTATGATACATCTGGTACTGTCTGGCGGGAAGTTGTTAATATTAAAACAGTCATGTTTACAAACACTTAACTAAACATACAGACATGCTAAACGTTTCATAACATCATAAAGACATTTTAAACATTTGGTGTTATTTACCATTTTTTTTTTTTTTTTTCAGTGTTTGTTGCAAAGCCTTAACCCAGACTTGAAATGACTTCTTGAACACTGTAACCCATAACTGATATTTTATGTTAAATACATAATACATAATTAATGTTACATCTTAAATTATTTAATGATGTCTGGGTTGAATCATAGATTTCTGGAAATGGAGCAGTATTAGTTCAGTGCCTAAACAAGTTTTGTTATTTCACAAAACTAATAATAATAGTAAATATATATATAAAGTGTGTGTGAGAGAAAGTGAGATCAGACAGCAAAAATAGGGGCACACAGCTTTTACACCCTGCCTCGTGGATGCATATCTGGACATGTTTTCTCCTTTTATGTGTTGTTTCTTGACCCTCTGCTTCTGTTATCATATTGACACAATAGTCTGACAGAGCTTACATATTTACATTACTGTAGTCTTGTCTTGTTTACTTGTGATACATTTTCTTAAAATTTACTTCAACAAAAAATAAAAAATGTCTGGCCTCACCTTTAATATTAGCTGCAGTGTGTGTGTGTGTGTGTGCATGCGTGCATGTGCGCTTGCTTGTATCTGTGTGTGTGTGTGTATTTTTGTGTCTATCAGTCTGTGTATTTGTGAATATGTCTTGTGTTTTAAATTTTCACTATTGATTTTATGAAGAGGTGATCAGTTTGCTGTGTTTATTTATTAGACAGATTAAGCTGACTGGGTGTGTGATGTGTACATTTAAATACTTGTTCATGTTTATCACATTCCTTTAAACATTTACAAGTTATGTAATATTTTCACAGCCAACGAGAACCACCGTCTAAATTTGGTGTTCACATCACTGCATTAACAGCTATGTACATCAGTAATTATTTAAATTATTATTATTACTCTTACTACTACTACTACAAAAACCACTCCTACTGCTATTGCGACTGCTAATACTGTTTGTGTTATTATTATTATTATTATTATTATTATTATTATTATTATTATTATTATTTATTAGGCAGATGCCGTTTGGTTTGAAAAAGGAAAATGAGTCCTTGTTACAAACAAATAAAATTTTATTACTTGATACAATATTATATCATTTCTTACTAGATATTATTCAGTGTTTAATTTATTAAATCTGTTCAAAATAATTCATTATAACAAATTACTTCAACATTACATTATGTTTATGCTATTTATTTCTTGTATTAATCTGCTACAGCAATATTATATTATGTTTTAAATATTAATGGTCTCAGCTAAATAGTTTATTACATGTTTTAACCTATTTTGATATTTAAAATAGTACATAATGTCAGAATTTGATTAATGACATATTTTTGAGTCTGGAGTACAATATTATGTTTTTCAAGTCATAAATATGTTAGGATGTTAAAAGGAAAGATATCTTTTTATAAAAAAATCAGCCACACCTTTTTTCTTTTTTTTCAGTACTGAAAATAAAATTCATGAATACCATTTTCCATATTAATAAGGATTATGACCAAAATAATGTTTGAAAATTAATGCTTTGCTATATAATAATTTCCATATTATCGTAAAGTATTTTATCAGCACATATATTTGATGTTCCTACTACTACTAGTGCTACTCTTAGTAACACTATATCACCACCACCACCACCACTACTACTACAGTATTTTATTACTATTACTGAATCTATTACTATTACTACTTCTATCACTACTACTACAACTACTACAATATTTTATTACTATTACTATTATTGATTCTACTACATTTACCACTTCTGTCTCTATTTCTATTAGTATTTATACTATTGTTATTGTTAATATTATTTTTAAAAAATCTTTTACATATACTTACTATGAAATAAATCATTATTTAGTTACATGTATTTGTGAAATTTTGCAGTGGCAGTTAAGTGTTTGAACTAGATTCCACAATTTGTTGGTTTACAGATAAGATTTTTGTAAAAGCCCATTTGTCCTCATTTATTAATGTAATATGCCTGCATGAAATTACTGTTGACACTTATTGGCAAAACAATGCATTCTATTTTTCTTTAAAAAAAAAATTTAATAAATAAATAATATATCAATTAAAGAAATAAAAAGTTAATTTAAATAACCCATAAATAAAATAATAATAATAGTAATAAAGAGTATATAGATATAAAAATAAATAAGATTTAAACAGAATTATTCTCAGAGCTCTACAAAAATATACAGTGTATAATATGTACAGTAATTTAGAAGTTTTATCAGTGTTTTGATTTGCTACATTTAATTACTCTCCCCATATTAAATGCTTCATTAGGTGAAATAGCTAATCTGCTTAATCATTTTCTGAGATTAAAACCTTGTTAGTCAAACTAACACTGTTATTTCAATAAGAGCTAATTACAAGTTTAAAAACTAAACCTCTTCCTATGATAATCATATCACTGTTTTAACCAGCAACAATAAAGAAAACAGACTGATCTGTAACATTAATGTGTAACTTAAGAACAAATAAAGAATCTATATATATATATTACAGTATAATTAATTGTTGCATACACCAGGTGTGTTTTATTATATACATAGATTAGGTGAGATTATACATATCACCAAGCTTGTTTTTCTTCACACTGAATCCACACTGGGATAATTCTTTCTGGGAAATCTTCTTTGTGGTTCAAAAGTACAAAGTGTGGTGTTGACAGAGATATTTAGCATATATGTCAAGTATTGCACTATTCTCATTCCGTGAGTATTGTACTACTATCATACAGTAGATATTGCACACTGTAAGTGTATGTAACCTAAGACAAGCACTTGGCTTGCTTTTAAAACCTGTGAATGCACCTGTAACGTGGAACACAACATACACAGGTACAACTACATGTATAGAATAAGAAACCTGGCTTGCTGCACAAGAGGTTTGTCCCACTAAATGTTAACTGAAATCTGAATATTAATTAGTTTAATTAATTCATTTTTAAAAGTGCTTGTATCCTATTTTTAATTGATACAGTACACTGTGTTCTCCGGATTTTAATACACCAGTAATTACAGTTATCTTAGAATGAACTGAAATTAATTGGAATATAATTAACGTAGATACATTTTTTCTTTTTTTTCAGGTTTTCCTTCTGTAAAAAGAGTTACTATTTATTTATTTATTTATTTATTTTTGTTATTGATATTGGCATTGTTTCTGTTTTGATTTTTGTTGTTATTTTTATTATTATTACAGTTCATAAACAGTTTTGTTGTTTTATCTTCATTATAGTGATTAATGTTTTAATTATTTCTCTTCCTGTTGTTATTGGGGGAATAAATATTATACAGAAACAAATTTGATTTAAAATTTATTTTGTTATTTTAATATTTTCAGATAATTCAGACTGCAGTAGAATTGGTGGGAACAGAACAATGGAACAACATTTTTCTGGGGTAAGTGTTAAATATCTTATTTTCTATTCCCAAATTAAATTAACAATACTGCAGTTAATTGTTAATGTTAATTTGAAATTTTGTTATGATACCAGGTTTATTTGATGGTGTTACTAATACTAGATAATATTAGTTTATACAAGCCTGTTATCTAATTATGTATATGCAGTTAGTTTGTGTAAAACAGCTGACACAAGTTAAACCTTTCAACAACTGATCATCATTCTTCTTCTTCTACTTATTATTATTACCATAATCATCATTGTTATCCATGTAGTTTCTTTTCGTAATTTTTATTTTTTTATTTTGGCCCAAACTAACGTTTAGCACTTGATTTTAAAGCCACGATTTTAAGCTGTTTATTTTAAAATGGCTCAAATACTATAATTTAGCACTGCAATGTTAAAATTCTTTCACTATAAAAGATGGGTCTCTTTAGGACATATTTCAAACATGTGTGTTTTTGCTAGAAAGATTGGATGAATAGAATTGTTACAACAATAAAAGATTCCTTATCATCACCTCTTTACATTTGGAAGTTGGCCTCTGAGGCTTGCATATGCCAGATAATCTTGAAATACAATAACTGTATGTACACTGAGATGTGAGTAAATCTTGAAAGTAACACAAAATTCTGAAAAAACTTATAGTAAACATATCTTTCACACATGAAGTCCTTAAGCATTTTCTCTTCATTTTAAAAATTATTATCATTTATTAATTTATTATTATTATTATTATATTTAAATTATTAAAATTTAAATGTTTTCTTAGTCATTTTGTTTTCAAATAGGGATCTATCTTTTGCAAATTATATTTTTTTTCCATACCTGCATTTTTTATATTTTTAAAATACAAGATTCTCTGCATAATTCAGTTTATGCAGTATTAAAGCCTAAGGCTTAACTGTTTGTCCTAACTGTAAGCTACAGTTTTGTAAGCATGACCAAATATTTAATAAGTTATGTATCAAACCCTTACTTGTAAAAATATCTTAAGGAAACAGTAATGATGCAATTTTCTCTAAAATCTAAAAAAAATAAATAAAAAAAATAACATTTTGCTATGGGCCATTTTATTAATCTGTAAAATTCACATTCAGTTGGTCGGTCATTAGAAATATATCTATTATTTTTTATGCAATTAAGATTTATATATCCCAGTCATGAAGACATAAATTTGAATTCTGGTTCTCTTATTTTATTCATTGTTAGTATAAAAAGTAAGTTAAAATTTTATTGCATCCCCTTTGCTAGATTGGAGTTATAAGATATATAATCCCAGTGTATACTACATATCATTATGGATTGTATAGGACCATAATCATGCCTCTTAATACTTAACATAGTTTGCATCCTCAGTGGCCAATGTTTTCATTGTTCTGGTGCATTTTCAGATATCAATTCATTGAACTCTAACAGAATGTTGTTATATTTTTTCTTACTAGAAAAAATATCTTTGTTTTTTTTATATGCTAATGGAAATTATTTAAAGTTTATTTTGTACAGGATGTAACATCATTCATAGTGATTAAAACTTAATTACTGAAATATCCATTTAATCACTAGAGCATCTTTAGTGGTCACAATAATTGTATTACATTTGATAACATCATATCACATTTTTGCTGGGCCTGTAAAGTGCCTGAGTTTCTTCTACAATGATGAAATGTTTTGGCTTTAGGTGGCAACATCCATCTTGGTAATAAAGAGAATAATACTGTACTAGTAGGGCCAAACATGCTCTCTAGTTACCATGCTATTATTTCCAATGCTAATTTATGAAAGCAGTCTTAAATTTCTTATTTAGCTTTGTGAAATCGCTAATTTGAGTCTAATTTTGGTTTACTGTTTTTCAGCAGGTTTTCGCTGTCTAGAGATTACATGCTATATTCTGGCATGTTTGTTAGTATTGGAATAGACCTGACTCTTCTGTTTGTGTATAAACATTCATTAAAACATTGTTATCACATATATTGTAATGCTTGGTGTAAAACAATATTTTCAGAAAACTGACTTTGTAGATTAGCCAGAGTCTGACAACATTAACAGTCAGGAAAAACATTACCAGTAAAAAATATTATAATATGAAGTAGCTGTAAGATATGATAGATAAAACTATAAACAATGTTACAGTTGTCTGCACATACACAAGCAGTCAGTCATGTACTTAGACAGGTGTACACACAGGTAAACAGAAAGAAAGAAACAATTTTGGCTAGGAAAAAAAAGAAACGGAAAGAAAGAAACAGTTTTATTCACAACGAATTTATTCTCATAAGTACTTGGTAGTATGAATGTTGTGTCCGACTCCAGCCAAAAACTCAGGAATGGACTTGGAACTATTGACACGGTCCTGGCACAAGAATTTGAGTCTCCTCTGGAGGCAAATATGGCACTTGTTCTTGCGCTTCTTCGGTGGGTGCCAACTGCATCCTGTTGAAGAACAGTGTGTACAGAGGATTCGTCATGCTGGAACCACTAGATAACTTTCCAGTCAGAAGGATGATGATGGCCAAACGTGCTGAAAAAACTTATTGTTCCACCCTTCACAAATCTTTTTCGTTCGGTGGCCGTCATTACAGTGGCCTCATGCACAACTTTTTGATCCACCTTTCTGACTCTTGATGACCTCCATAATAATTTTATTCATATGTTTGTGATATTTATTCTAATGATGGCACTAATGATTCTGAGGAATGGTGCTCCCTCAATCTTTTATGTTGATATCATGGGTAATTAAGTTGGAAGCCATCTGGGAAGCCAATTTTAGGATAAGATAAAGGGATATATCTGAGGACATAAAGATAAGGGATTATCCTTTGAATGGGTTAGGTAGAGAATGGCTTTTTAAATGGCTTCTTAAAGAAAATGATAATTGAGACATTTAAAGAACCCATTGAATAGGTCAAGGACTCAGTGACAATTAAAAACTTAAAACTCAATTGGGTAAGTTAATTAGGAAACTGTCTTATGTTAGAGAGATGTAGACATATAGACTGACATAGTGTTTATGGTGAAACATATGGATTATCAGTTGCAGAATGATAATTAATGGGTGAAAGAGCATATTTATGATAGAATATTTAAGAAGCATTAAAAATATTAGTTTGGCACAAAATAATTTTTAATACCTTTAACACATTTAAAATAGGAATTTGAGTAAAAATGTAGTGTTTCTTTCTTTCCATTTCTTTCTTTCCTACAACCGTACACACACCCATGCACAGAGACATACAATAACACAAATATATATCAAAAACTCACTTTGTCACTGTTGCCTTAAAATAATTACAAAAATAATATTACATGCATTTACTTTAAGAAACTCAGAACATCTTTCCATTATATTTTTTTCTCCATACACATGTTTATTTTATATCTTTCCATTATTTTGATTTTTCTTCCACAATGTCACATAACTGTTACAATGATCTTAGCACAAATTTGAAATGTCTCATAATAATATCACTTCTGAGCTCTTTTCTTTACAAGCACACAGTTTGTGTCTTAGCAGCTGTGAAGTAATACTTTGTAAATCTGTCAGATTAGCTTAGCAAATGCATTAGGAACAGTGGGAGAAAAAACTAATTTTAGATTTTAATTATATGAAAGCTACATTAAGCAGGGGCTTGGACATAATATTTGAAAAACAGTTATAGTGAGTGTTTTTATGTATGTTTATGTTGTATATGGGTTTGTTTATGTTGTGTATGTGTGTGAATTTGTTTGTATTACAAATGTCTTTGCCACTGAGTTGTTAGTTTGTAGATGTGTGTGTTGTGTGAGCAGACTTAAAATGATTAAGATCTGTATTTTGACTTGGTAACTTGAAATGAAGTTATTTCATTTTAAAGATAGATAAACTGATCTTTTTGTGACATATCCAGGCAGATATGTTGACATTCTGTGATTTCAAATACATATAGATCTCTCTAATTTAATTAATCTATACAAACGTTAATTTAAAAATATATAAATAAATAAATAATACCTTGAATAATTGAAAAATATATGTTAAAAGCTGAAAATTATGCAAAGAAAAAGTCAGAATAACAGTGAATTCTAGAATTTCGGTGACAATGTACATCATAAATCTTTTGATTCATTTACATTTCATTATTGCTTTATATGTTTCGTATCTGTTAATGGGCTTATTTTAATGGAAATGATACTGACCTCATTAAAAATACCTTATTTCAAGGTACACATAACATAAGAAGAAAATTAATACTATCTTTAATGGAATATAACATTAATGTACTAACTGATTCTTATGTCTTTATTGTGAAAAGATAAAAAGAAAAAACTCATTAAGTTTTGCTGTAAAAATAAATGATTTATTCTTATTTCTTTCACGTTAGATTAAATGACCTTATTTAAACCATTATCTAAATCTGGGTGAATACAAGAAGGGATGAATACTAAACTGAATGAATAACTATATGAATAATGTTTGTGCTTTGATATTAATAATCAAGTAACAGATTTAACTGAAATACATAAGTGCATGTATCTCGCTGTGTGTGTGCTTGTGTTAAGGAATTATTGATAGGCTCAGCACATTTTGTTATTAATAACTGTGTCAAATTACACCTTATTTTTTATAAAGCTAATTTCAAATGCTGTTGCCATTTCAGCTAGATATTTTTTAATTTAATATGTACATTCTCATATACAGGAAAATTTATTTTATTGTTATACAAAAAAAAATATAATACTCGTGAAACACTAAATATTGGTTTCTGATAAATCATATAGTGTTTTCTTTCTTATAAGTAATGCAATTTAAAAACAAAAATATTTTTAATACTGATTAATATTTAGTTTTAGTATTTTTTAATTTAAATTAGAAATGTAAACTATTGAATTTTGTCCTTATTCATTAGTTTTCAGTTTTACTTAAATATCCTTTTAAAAAATCAGAAACAAAGAACAACACACAGAACAAAAATGTGGTTTTGCTTATGAATTTATTAATTCTGATGATGTGTTTTTTCATACAATTAAAGCATTATAAAAAGGACTAATGTTGCAAGGATGTTTTAATTTAATTTTTTTTTTTATATATAATATTATTATTATTTTATACTGAAATATATGTTTTAAAAAAAACAAAAAAACATCTGCTTCATTAACTTCTAAGCACTGACTCAAAGATCTCTGAGTGAAAATAAGCAGGGTTAATGTTTTTTCTTTTTGCCCTAGTGCCAAATGTTTTAGTCATGATTGGTGGATTTCCTTACATGTGTCGGAAATCATTCATGTTTGACACTGCTATACCTTAGTAATTTATTACTGTTAACTGTATACACTGTATCTACCAGTGTGTGTGAGATAACCTACTTATACATCATGTGTGTGTGTGCTAACCAGTTACATTAAGATAGTCGTTCTGATAGACCAGTATTGTCATTCATACTATAAGTCAAATGATATATGAAATAGTGTCAGTCAGTCTAAACAAAGAATTCATAAGTGGATGTAGTTGTTTTGTTCAAACAAAATGGTGATAATTTTTTTTAAATATTCCATTCAAATAATATGATTGTGTTTAAACACACACACATATTTAGTGTTGGGTTAGTAGATAGGTGTGTATTTGAGTGTGTGTGTGTGTGTGTGTGTTGGGGGTGATGTACATGTGTGTCTATTTATTTATGTTTGGTTGTGTTTTTAAATATTTAAATATTCTAATTGTGTCCCTTTACAAAACAAACATTGTTCAGTATCCCTTCCATTACAGGCATAGAAAATCAATACACTTTTTTACTTATCTAATAGCATTAATTTGTTCATTGTTATTATTATTATTATTATTATTATTATTATTAAAAATGGTGAAAGCTTTTACATTAAAAATAATATAAAAATACATGATAATATAGTAACATGAATGATGACAATTAACAATATTAACATATTAAATAGTTTATATTTGAATCAAGTTTTCCAAAATCATTTAAAAAACATGCCTCTTTATTGTAGATCTGGTTTAAGACTGGTTTTCTCAGATACTGCCAAATGTCAAATTGAGAGATGCCATAACAATTCTGAAATTTTGTGTATGCAAATAATGTGTTTCTTAGAACTTAAATACTGTTTTGTTTGATATGACCCTTGTCTACATCTAATTGAGGATTTGTAAAACAATTACACCATCTTGTTTCTTTAATTTTTTAACACATTAACACTCTCTTCAAATAGATAACTAGTTTTGTATATCCATGACCTATGTACTGTACTTTATCTCCATTAAAAGGTCATTTCAAATAGTAGATTACACGACTACACAGTTTTTTGTTCACACTGAATATTATGCTGTGACAAGATGTTACATAGACCTGAAATTTAAGTTTTGATTTAAATGAAAATAACATTAATGATGAAATATCCTCGGTAGGACTGTAATGAAAAAAACAACTATTTTTAATTTATTTTTTCAATATGGTGTTAGTTTCATTATACTTGTATTTAGCTTTGCAATCTCTTTCATTAAATACACACTTTCAGACTGGCTGACTGGTATTTGATGGGGCAGAACATTTTCCAGATTTGTTAATGAGAATGAATTAATGATGATTTAGCAGTAATATCATGTACAAATGTAATATCATTAACTAATGGTGGTTTAATAATGTTACATGAAAGAGGAAATATATGGCTTCCACCATTTAAAAATACTGCATGTTTGTAGCTTCCAAAAAAGAGAAAACACATGGCATGCTATGATATACCAGTTGTGAAGTTGTGTCTGAAATGATAAACAGCTAAAGGTAATAATTGGAGACCATCTTGCCAAAACTAGATCAGTTTCATCAGATTCTTTATATTTCTTTAGGTGTTGAATAAACCCAACTTTTCAATGGAATATGTGTTTAGCCAGATTATTTTAATTTGAAAACATGTTTTAAAAATCTTGAAATATTACTTAGAATCCTTTTATAATGCACTAACAATATGGTTATAAATATGACACGGGAACTGAAAACTGGTGTTAATATAAAAAAATAATAATAATTCAAGAACCAGTGGAAAGAAATAGGTATATCTGTTAGATTAATGCCAAATGATGGCACATAAGACAGTTTAAACTTGCAGGCAGATGAATGGTATCTAAATACTCCTGAGATGAGATTCTGTTTGGTTTCTACAGGTGTAAATGAACCCTGCTGAGTTTTTCTTCTTGGACTGTTGAGAGCAGCAGGCAAGTAAGACAGATTTGAATGCCTGGAATGTATTAAACTAAATAATATGTTTAGAGTTATAAACTCGGTGATAAAATTCCCATTGACTCACGTAAAATGGATATGGTCTGTTGTGTTAGGTGTACTAGGTTATTTCACTTTGTGTGTGTGTTTTTTCTCCATTTTTTTTTATGTATGTGTGTTATAAGTAAAATGGATCTGGTCTGTTGTGTTAGGTGTACTAGGTTATTTCAGTGTGTATGTATATGTGTGTGAATATGTGTGTGTAGATTTATGTTTACTTTTATGTATCATAGTCATAGACACAAAACCCCAAATTGTACTTGTATAAACACATTAACACTTTCTTCAAATAGACACACACACACAGAAAGAGAGATTATTAAATATTAATGTCGTAGTTGGCATTTGTTCTGAGGGGATTTATCAAACAAACAAACTAAACTATTTGTATTTAAATCATAAATCTTCAATATTTAAAAAAAAAAAAAAAAAAAAGTAATTATGTTCATTTCATTATTATAATTAATAATAATTTCATTTACTTAGATAATCGCCTTTTTTTTTTCAGTCTACATTGCTTTAAGATTGTTTTGGCTGTTGGCCAGAATCAGACATTTTTTACTGTGTACAGAAAAGTTAAATTAAAAAATGTGTAAATCTAATATTAAGGATATGTCACAAAAAAACAAAAAAATGTAATGCCTTGACTATAAGCTAAAAATTATTGATGACTGTGCAAAAACAAAACAATCAAAACATTTTTGTCACTGACCAGATATGATTTTTCTAATATTACTTTTATGGAGTACCATTGGATATTCTTTGTATTATACCTGTCACATGTTATTTAAAGAAATCGGATCTGTCACTCCTTTGACAGGCCAAGATACCTGACTGATTAGCTCCATGTGTGCTATCCTAGTTTGGTTTGTTGGAGACCTATACAGAATGCACTAATCTATAGTTTAGTATAAAACAGTTTAAAAACAAACAGGTGAATTTAATGGGTGTTAAGTTCAGTGCACTGGACAGTGAGTTTTCAGTTTAATGGAAAAATAAATACTTTTTTTATTTTTCCTTTTAAAGAAAAGAAACCCTTTTGATATGCAATCAAGTTAATTTGTGTGTGTGTTTGTGTGTGTGTATACCGGTCTATTTCTACAAATGTTAAAACAGTCTAATCTTGCAGGAGAGGTTTAGGCATACTACCTCTGTCATACCATCTATACAATAGATCAGTTATCTTTTTTGAGTGTGAATTGTTTCATAATCTTAGAAGTCATCTGTTTCAAGAGATTAACATATGTGTAAATCATTAAACGCAAACAACATACTTTGAATGAAAATTTCTGGACATATAGCATTAGTGAATTATAAAAAAAATACCTTAGCCAGATTTGTCTTCTGAATTATTTCTGGTTTAATGACTTCACTACTGGACCATAACTCTTAAGATCTGAATTCACTCAAGCCATCAGGTCTTTATAATATACAAAATCTAATTTCAGACATTTGTCAAGAATATTCTGATAAGCCTATTTCTGTAATTATGTATGTGTATTTATGCTTTTATAAATACAATACTGGTTTGGCTTTTTAGTCTTTGTAATGACACCATCCTTTCACAAAATATCTTACTCTTTGAAATGTAATAATATTCATTATTGTACCAGAATATGATAACCAAGATTCCTTTACAAAGCATCTACAATATATTTTTGTTATCACAATATATTAAGTGACAACGAGGTTTAGATAATCATTGAGCCAAATGTTTGTTCTGATTAACTCTTATCATGGGGGACAGTTACTGTTATGCATCTTGTAATCTTTTGTTAAATACATCTTTTTATCTGCCACAACCTTTTTGTCAAGATCCTACAATTCATCTGTTGAATACATCACACTTTCTGGCCACTTTCCAAGACATAGATATAAATAAATATTTCCATTCCTTTTGTTATCTTCATTTTTCTTTTGTCTGGATTCACACTAGGTTCTTTTTTTTAAGAGATTGTGAAGTGGAATTATTTTCCTTTTGTTTTCTGTTAATGTTGTTTGACTGTGCTTCTTCAGAATGTTTAGATATTTGCCAAATGAATTCTTTGTTTAAAATTGAAGAGAACCTTTAGGTATATTCCCACTTTATACTTATTTTTTCATGTTTTATCCATAAAAAAAAAAAGATCAATGGCAGAGCACTTTTCTGTATTTTAGAGGGTATACTTTTTTTTATGCACTTGTGAAATCTTGTTTAAGCAATTTCCTTTTCTGATACCTGTGCCATAAATTTATGTAACAGTCCATGGTTATTGTTAATTGACAGGTATGTAGTTCTGAAAATGGCAGTTACGATAATTATACATTTTTCTACATTATGAGCTTACAAAAATGTATAGATATTAATTAATGAATACTCCCAATTTTTTTCTTTCTTTTCAAACTGGTTAATAAAATAAATAAACCATTTAAATTATATACAAATATTAAACACACACACACACACTTTTCAAATATATAAACAAACTAAAATTTGTAAAGAATTCAATCTTTTTAAAATTTACATTAATGCTGGCAGTACAGAAAATATAAAATGAATAGTGATATTTCATTTCTGGATTTTTAATCTTGACAAAGAGACTTGCTAACACCAGCGATAGTGGAATCTGTCAGAAGAAACATAAAACCAAATACCATTTTAACAAGCATCTGCCTCAGATAACATCTAGGTAAATATCAGTTGATGATATGCCAACCAGTTGGATACTTCATAATCTATCTGGGACAGTATTTTGATAGAAACAAGCTTAACGTTACCCATACCCATTTTACTAGTAGTCTGTCTTGGCTAGTTTTTGAAGGAAGCATGACGAACATTTCCTCAATTTACCAATTTATATATTTTTTTGAAGTAGCTATGCTGAACCCAAGTCATTTTACTAATAGATCATCCTGACTGGTTCTCTGAATGAACCTTGCTGAAAGTTGTTTTGCTAGTAGCTTGTCTTGGACAGTTTTCTGAAGGAAGTATGCTAAACATTAACCAAATTCATTTTGCTAGTAGAATAATCTTTAACACCAGAATAAATATCTCTATTGTCACTGGCAGCTTGTTCTTGTTTCTTTCAAGCTGGTTCAGAAATGCAAAGTGGCTTTATTTATAGATAAACAACAGTCCAGTTAAACAGTGCCAAAAGTACACTGTCTGCCTCATGATAGATTTGGAAAACTTGCTTCTTCTTTTTTTCATTTTATTTTATTTTGTTAAACAGATAGAGAAGATGGTTCATGAGTTGAAGCAGGGCTTTGTAGATGTTATGGAAGCTTTGTCTGCTATGCAGGATGATGACACTGCTGTGAAACAGGAACTGACTGACATTGCAAACACTCTGGAAATTGTGAAGGTAAATGTGTGACTGTTAACTTAAAAAAATATTAGTGTGTTTATGATATCAATAAATGTTTCATTATATACAAAGTTTTATTGTTCATTGTATGATGTAATGTAATCCAAGCTTCTGTAATAGGTATAGGTGATGATTATTTTAAATTTTTTAATTAATTAGGCAAATAAAGTTGAATTATTCCATGTAATATATGGGGCATCTAGTATATATATAATTTTATTATTATTATTATTAATCTTTTAAAAATATTTTACTGGAGAAATTTATGGGTTGCTTGGTATGTTAAGTACCATTTTTTAGTATTCAAAAAAATAGATCTATCTTGCTATAGATATGTGAAAAATTACAGGTTTTAATAAAGCTAATTCAAGATGCCTGTTACTATTCCTGGCCTCTTACCAAATATTTATCTTTGTGATTAGGAATTGATTAATTGATAATCATTAGTAGGACAAGATCAGAGTGTATGGTAGCTCCAGAATTTGTTACATAATGTTCTAATATACAGTATTTAATATATAGTTACTTATGCAGATTCGAATTAACAATTTCTTTGTGAAGATAGATTCCATCTACACCTGTGCAACATTTAAAAGACAGTTTGGCTTCATTTATTTTTTTTACTTTTTTCTTACTGAGTATGTATGTGATATGACTGTGGTACACTCACAAAAGTACTGTTAGAGAATTATAAATATATATTTATATGTAAAAACAAAATCAACACACACACACGCATGCATGCAGGCAAGCACACATGCACATACTGTATTTCAATTTTTTTGTTTTTTTGTATGTAACTGGATACTTTCTTAAGATATTGTCTTTGTTCTGCTAAGGTAAGACTGCTGATTTGCAGTGAGTATATGCTGAGCAACATCAGGTTATTTGATTATATCAGTTTAAAGCTGAAATCTTAATCTTAACAGTAACCAGTTATTTCTTAAATCCTGCAATCCTAAATAATAATTTTAAAAAATGAAAAAATGAAAAAGCATTAAATGAAATTAGCAGGTTAATTTCTGAACTCATTGAATATATGTATGTAAATAACAAATAAATTATTGACATAAATACAGTTTGGTCTCCAAAATGTATCTAGTCATCATATTTTCAGCTACATACAGTTATTGCAGGATATATATATCAGTCAGTATGCTGCATTTTACTTTCTGCAGTTTGCTATCATGTACAAAATGTGTGCTTTTCAGACAGATCAGGAAGATGTCAGACACAGACAAGTGACAGATGAAGAGACCAGCACAAAAAACATGTCAGACATAAAGTCACTGAAAGTAAAAATATTTCACTTGTGCATAAACTTTCTGCATCATTAATTTTTTATTTGTTATTTTGCCAGAACTTACACAAGCAAATTGAAAAGATGGATAAAAGGATAAAAGTACTTATTCTTTTGTTTTTATTTTGGATGGATATGTGGATGGTTGGTTTCACTAATTTTGGGTCATGAATTATTCTTTCATGATCAGAGGATTGCATGTTTTGTTTCCTATTTTTATCTGACAGTGGTAGTCTTCTTTACTAAACATCATTTTGTTTATTTATCAGTTATATTTTATTTTATATTATTATTAATTAATTGATTTTATTTATTTATTATAATTATAATAATTATTATTATTACTATTACTATTATATATATTCTTATTTTTTATTATTATTTTTTTTGATGGCAGATTTCAATAAATGATTTTAATACTGATAATTTACACAAACATATGCATGCATGCACATGTGTGTGTGTGTAAAATAGTTAAACTAATTTAAATCTAATCATGATACAGATGCAACACACAGTTTGACTTGTTATCACATTTAAAAAATCATGAAACACAACAATGATAAAAATAAGAGAAGTTTGTTTTTCAGTCTGAGGTTAGTAATTTGTCCAGTCAGTTGACAGCATCTCTCCAAACACAGGAACATCTGCAACAGAAAGTGAACATTCTACAGGCAGAAAGAAACCTGTTAGTGGAAGAACTCTTTAGAAGTGGAGCCATTTCAGAGAGAGTGAAGTGAGTGAGAGTAACTCTTATTCAAATACTGTAAAACATGAAATTAATGTAATCATGATATTAATGTATTAATTGCAATCCCGTATTATACACATTAATAACATACATTGAAACTTCAAAATCATATAGTATTGTGACCAGGTATAAAGTTTGGTTAAGAAGGGGTATTTAGTGATGAGGTTTTATATTTAGAAACTTGTTAACTTTCAAGGACAGTTTAACTTATTATAATATTTAATGATTAATACAGAATACATTTACATGAATACACATCTGTTTCAGAACACACATATGTAGGTCAGTTAATTGTGAAACAAAATAGTTTTATTGAAAAGTACAAATCTCAAAGGAAGGGCACATGCATTAAATTAATGTTGCATTTTCATCTGACATTAACAACTAGTATAAATTAAGTTTCATGTTAATTTCATGATTTACAGAATTATATTATTTCTAACAGAATATTTCCAGTCACAGAATAATTTTTTACATATTCCTTTCTTACATGACTTCTATACTCCTTTTATAATAATTCTGTTTTTGTTACAGACTTCAGCTTTGTGATATGTATTGTATTTGTTAATTCTTCTTTTGCAGACATAAACTTTCTGACAATAAACTGTCAGAAACATCCAGCACCTGGCCAGGTCATGATTCTGACAGTTTTCTTAACCACAGCACAGAACAAATGAGACATAGAGAACATGCAGGTATGTCAAGATATATATTTCTTCTTTTCTTTTCTGTTTTTTAAAACTCTTCACTACAGAGGTGGTTACTGCCATCATGAAAACACATTACTATTATAAACTATATCATATAACACAGATGCTGTTATATCTCAGTATATTGTGAGACTACTAATTAGGTCACTATAGGTACAAATTTTAATTGAATTTTTCAGGACTGTATTATAATACTAAATTATTTTAGCATCTTTTATGTCTGTTAATAGTTATAACATTTAAAGCCAGTAAGAATTTGTGCATTATTTATGAAAAAGTTTTATTCTTTTTCTGCATGTGTGTGTGTTTGTTTGGATTTAATGTCATGTATCAGTCAAAGTGTCTAAGTTAAAGTACTACTGTATGTTTTGTACTGTCTAGGTAATGCTGTGGACAGTGGTATAGAAGATGGTGTCACAGCATCAGCATGTAAATGTCTTAGTCTGCTTCAGGCTTTAGAAGAAAAATGTCGTCTACCTGATTTACCTGACTCCATTGATGAAGATGCATTTCAGCAATGGTCTCAGGTCAGTCTTTCTTTTTCATAAAAATGTATTGTCATTGTAATGGATTTGTAGTTTTATTACAAATCTGTCAATGATAATGAACTTACTTTAAAAATTAAATAGAAGAAATGTTGATAATTTGTTTCAGAAATAGATTTAGCTATTAATTTTTTTTTTTCATTTGTTTAATGTTATTTTAAGTGATGTTAATAGCAAAAGAACTTTTTTTTTTTAAAGTGAAATTTTAAAATTTGTAATTTTATTTACATATCTTCTTTTACCCAAAATGTCTGTATTTTAAACAGATTATTTTAAATCTTATTTTTTTCTAGTTTAAATTTGAAAAATATTTAATTGTCAAATGCTTTTTATTTTTATCAGAGTCTGGACAGTGGAATGTACAAAGATGACAAGTCTTCCAGCCAGCAAAGTTTTCCTTCTCCAAACAGCAACCAGACAGAACAACAACATGCAGATGCTGGTAATATTTTCATTATTTTCAAAGTATAATTTATTTCCAATAGTTAAAATACTTCCATTTTCATTTACATTTCATATCAACCACAAGCTGATGCTAGTAATATTTTAAATAAATTAACTTAAAAATAAAATCTTTCTAATCTGTTTTTGCCATTTATTTTAACCAAGCAACCAGGATATTTTTCATTCTCAAGCAATTCACTCAGTATATTTAGTTATTGGTAATGTATAACAAATTTAAAGTAATCTTCAAAACTATATTTTTTATAAGATTAGACACACACAAACTACTTCTGTTGATTGTTAAACATAATGAAAAAAATAAATTATGATTATATATTTATAGTTGTCATTAATTGTTGTAAATAAACTTTATCATTACAGGCATTTTAACAACATAACAGCATACTGAATATATATATATAAACAATGACATGTAACTGAAATATCTGAAAGACTAAGATTCAACTATATATAAAACAAAAATAAATAAAAACATAATTCAGCTGTAATTTCTTACATATTGCCATACTGCATGATGTCACACAGCATTGATAAAGTCAAGTCTTCATGCTTGTAATCTTGTTGATTGTTTTGCACATTTTGCATGTAGCCGTAATGTGTCTGTGGAACCATTTCTTAGAAACAAAATAATAATTTAGAAGTGTGTATACATATTGAAATTAAACTATATCATTACACAAAAACTTTAATAAATGAGATATTTAATTTGTTTTCAGCAGAGAGACAAGAGGCAGTTCAGGCCATCATTGACTCAGAAAAAGAGTATGTTGGAAAACTGTGGTCACTTCTGGATGGCTACCTTGGGCCATTACAGGATGGTCATGTGATTAGTTCTCGTGAACTTAGTCTCTTGCTGCCTCCTTACCTACAGCAGATGTATGATCAGCACTGTCAGATCCTGCACCTCCTACAGGAGCGCCTCCTTCACTGGAACTGGAGTGGAATTGTTGGAGATGTGCTTACAAGAGTCACGGACACACAGAAAGTATGTTCTTTTCATTTTAAATTTTTACCTGTATATATATTTGTGTGTGTGTGTGTGTGTGTTAATGATGAAGATATGAAAATGTGTTACTTCATGAGTTGTTTTAACAGAGAGACAGATTTACATGTAAAAACATGTTAGGATCATACACATAAATTAAAAAATTGAAATTCTGTATTATAGCATTGTTTTTAAAATGACTGTTTCTGTATAACATTTAATCTTTTTAACATTTCAGGACAGTTTGATGAACTTGTACAAAAACTATCTGGCTGACTTTCCAGGCATTATTAGCTGCTTGAAGAGACAGCTTTCACAGTCAAGAAAATTCAGAATATTTATTAAAGTAATATACTGTGCTTTTAATAAATAGAAATAATTGTACCTGATGCTTTTTTTTTTTTTTTTTTTGCTATACCTGCAAATAATACTACCCAAATAGGGTGTAATTCAAATACAGTTGAGTTTAATAACAACAAAATAAAATAAAATAAAATAAAATAAAATATAATTCAAGCTGGCACATTGACATTCAGGTAAATCAGGCAGATGGCATTTTCCATCTGAAGCATACTGAGACATTTACATGCTGATGCTGTGACACCATCTTCTATACCACTGTCCACAGCATTACCTAGACAGTACAAAACATACAGTAGTACTTTAACTTAGACACTTTGACTGATACATGACATTAAATCCAAACAAACACACACACATGCACACACACACAAGAACACACACACAAGGACATACACACACAGAGAAATATAATAGAAACTTTTTCATAAATTATGCACAAATTCTTACTGGCTTTAAATGTTATAACTATTAACAGACCTAAAGCTATATCAAAATAAAATAGTATACTTTGCTGTTTAAGTTTTATCATAAATATATTTTATTGTATTGGATGTTCTGTTTTCAAAATCTGTTTCACTGAACTACCAGCACTATTTTATAATTATATAAACTAAAACATTTTTGTTATTGATTATTAATTACATTTTGTATTTTATTTAGGAAGAGGCAAATTCAGAAGGAATTGTCTCGCTGCTCACAGCTCCAATTCGAAGAATTCCAAGATACTCACTCCTTTTACAGGTAAAAATGTCTTCTTTTGACTTGATTCAGTCTACCAATTACATTCTAATCTTTTATCCAGTGCACACTGCTATCACCATAAAAACAAAGGTTTCTGCTTAAAACCTTGCCAGAATTAGCATATGTGTGAAATTCTATGATAAAAAAGAAAAAATATTTAAATAAATAAGTTTAAACATTTTCTATAACAAAACTGAAAAATTGTATTTGATTCTGTTGTAAACACATACATGTATAGTTACTAGTCAATATTATAGTGTACTAATAATATATTTATATAATATAAAAGAAATATTTAATAACTACTTTTTAATGCCATATAAATATTGATTAAAATTCTGAGGTACATAACACACTGGATAAAGACGTTGTTTTAATCCTCTGTTATTTTCACTCGTCTCCCAGCAACTGCTGAAACACACGCCCACAGTGCACCCTGATCACTACATCCTCCAGTCCTCCCTGTGCACACTTCAGAGTTTTGTTGATAAATTTAGTGAGCAGATCAAACAGACACTTTGTACTGACAAAGATAACAGGTAGTCTTACAAAGACAAACCAGTTTTCCATTCATTTTTTTACATATTGTGTCGTATTATGTTACATTATTTTTTATATTGTATAGAATAGATATGTATGAATATTATTTATTTTATTTTATTTTTTTTTAAGTTTTTTAAACTTGGTTTCATTTTTATTTTTATTTTTAAATACATATTATATATGGGATTTGTTTTTTAATATTTTGCATAATTTATTTTTATTTGATACTCTTAATATCATTTTCACTGAATTTAAGAAGTAATCATATTTATTACAGTTAAATATTTTAAAGACAATAATAAATCCTGTTTTATTATTTAACTCATGCAAAAATGATAACATTTATTTAATTCCTGACAAAATGTTTTAGAAATGGTGCACTGTCTTTCCGATCAAGTCCCAGTGGTAGTAGTTGTGATGCAGTGATCTTGCCATGCAGTGCTAGAGAAAGTATCCTTCATGAAGAAAACAACCCTGAGTTGAAGAGAGTTTTCCCTGACAGCAGAGAGTGAGTGGACTTTCATAAAACTTTAGTGTCTGATGTTAATTATTACTGATGAATAAGAATTTGACCGTAGACAAAAAATTCCAGGGGAAAATAAATGATCCACATTAATGTTAATATTATAACAACTTAGAATTATTTTGAGCTTACAAGAACTGTTAAGAAGTAAACTGCTGTTAATTTCAAAATTTACGTTTTTTTAAAAATTATTTCTTAGAATGTCACTCAAGAAAAAATATTGAAACAGGGAGAAAAGGTTTCATTCTTATTGCTAATAAATTATATATTTCATGAATTAAAACAGAAGAATATTTTTAATTTATTTGTATATGAAATGAAAACATTTATTTATAATGAGACTGAAGAATCAAATAATTTTACAGGTCTTTTTCAATTCATCCATTCCATGAAATAATGGACATGAAAACTATTCTCTGTTTTATTTCAGGAACTATTTGCCACAGTGGATTGAAAGCTCAATCTCTGAGAGACAGGAGTATCAGGATTCCCGGATTGCTTCATTAAGTCAGCCTGACTTGGCTTATGGCAGATTCACAGCACCACTGGAATGTCAGAACCAGATTTACACAGCACACAGAGGTCCACCCATCATAGTTGATAAACCTAGCAACCATAGAAAATACCGGATCAAGAAGAGACAGGATAGAAGTGTAGTAGCCAGCCATCAAAACTTTAGACCTTCTGGTCATGCCAATTTACCTCCAGGATATGGAATATCATACAGTGCTGCATCTCTCATCAACCGTCCAGCTTCTGCTGTGGATTTTATGCCAACATATGACATCCCAGCACTAAGGCCTGCTCAGAACCACATTTTCAGAAGACCACAGTCAGCAATGGGAGGTCTTCTTTTCAACGATACTAGGAACAAGTCTCTGCACAATCAGTTATTGAACAGAAAATATTCAGATGGTTTTAGCAACTCTCATGATATGTTTCCAGGATCCCAGTCATCTCATTCTGTGACACCATCACCAAGAGACTCGCCGGGAATTTTGGTGAATGGGAACATTGAGGATATCAGAGAGTACTGTGAACATCCTGGGAGTCTGTTCAGAAACAATGAGGATGTTACAAGAGCTGATTCAAGTTTGGCATATGGGTTCGACAGCTACAGAGAGTCAGAGATTGAAAATGTTGAAGAATTGAAGCTTGCAGCCTCTCTGGCAGAAAGTTTTCAACATGATGATGATCTTGATGATTCTGTTGTTTTACATGTCAGTGAGCATTCACATCCCAATGTTAATGGTCCTTGCAAAAATGTTAGCAATGAAAACAGAGAATATTTGCAGAATACCAACAGGGATCATTTGTGTGAAGCAGGGGGAAACAATTCCAAAGGTCAGATTTCTGAACTGAGACTGGATATCAAAAACAGTGATGATAACGAGGACTCCATTTCAGGAGGAAAACATTCTATGCATTCTGACTCCACATATTTACCAAATTCTACTTTTGAAGAGTCCATGAGATCAGATTTGAACAATAGTGGAAATCAACCAGGACAGGACAGAAGGTTGAATGATAATGGGAATAGAAGATTTACTGAAAATGACCAGAAACATTCATGTGATAATTTAGTTCTACAGACAAGGAAACAACAAAATAACTCTTCTCAGGTGAATGAGATGAACTCTCAAATAAAGGAACAATCAGTAAATCCTTCTAATTCAGTAAATGTTGTCACAACAAATGGAGGTGTTTCTGTTACTAATGGTAAAATGTGCCAAGATGATATTGTAAGATCACAGCCAGTAACTCTTCCAGTAACTCACTTGAGAGATTTTGAAAGCAAGAAAGGAAAAGACACATCAGTTTTGTCCTCTGATGAAAGTTTGTTGAAAACTTCACCAAAGTCTGACATGAAATCCAGTCTTGAAAAGATTATGTTTGATCAGGACTTCAATCCTTGTACTCAGCCAAAAGCTAAAGTCAGACAGACTTTCACAAATTCTGCTGAAATTCAAAACAGCTTGATGAAAAATGATGATAAAAAGAAAAAGAAAGATGGAAAGCGATACAATTCTTTGGAAAATTTGTCAAAATCATCTGAAGATGTTGGCAAAAAATCTACATTAAAATCTCTCAAACATTTCTTTGGGAAAAAGAAGTAAGTAGTGTTCATTACTTTTGGGGTTACTTTTGTTTCTAACTGAAACATGAATTTAAATTTGTCTATTATTATTGTTGTTATTGTTTGTGTGTATCTTGTATGTGTGTGTGCGTGCATGCATGTGACATGTACCTCTGTCAGCATGTTAGTTTGTGAAAAAGAGTTCTGAAAGTCATTGTTATTAATTTCAAAACAGAAAGTGCTTTAAACTGATGTATTTAAAAATGAACATAATATTATTATAAAAATGTATTAGAAAGTATATTAACAAATGCAATTAATGCAGCTTCAGTAATTTATCATGTTCATATTTCAGAATGTGCATTATGATATTTTTAACATTACAGTTAGTATTTTTGGTAGAGTGCTGTCCTTTGGCATGTTCCATTTGTGCTTTTGTTTCATGGAAGCAGAATATTAATATTTAATACTACTTAAAATATAATAATAATAATAATAATAATAATAGTAATAATTTTCCTACTGCCTTCCAAGAAAAATACTGGAAAAGATCATGAATTTAGAATGATTGGAATAATGCATTGTTGTTTACCAAAATAACCTTTGAATTGTTTAAATTATTTATTTTAGCATTATTTAATTTTTGCTTTCATAAAGATTATTATCAATTACTAAATTAACATCTATTAAATTATTTCAGTTTAGATGTCATTAACACTGTCTACTTGTTTTTGTATGTTGATTTTATGTACTGTTAGGTGATCTTCTGATGCCAACACCAGTTTTTAGGTATTTACTTTATTTTATAGTTAAAATCAAAGTAACTTTCTAAAAATTATGAAGTACAGGTGTAAAAATATATTAATTAAACAGATAAAATATGTTGTGGTATTACATTGTTTTGCCTTTATTTTTTTAATTTTAATCAGTACTATGTAATTTTTAATGCTATACCACTGAACGTAAATTTTATAATAAAAAGTATTTACCGTATATACTTGTGTACAAGGCGACCTTATGTATAAGTCGATGTGTATTTTAAGACCAAAAATTGCGTCATTTTAGGTATTACTTGTGTATAAGTCAACTGTAGATTCCAGGCACCATCACTATTTTTAGACCAGTGTGACAGTGCCATGAAGGCCTACATTGTACGCCTACTGTAACATAACTTGCACGAGCTGTAACTTGCACGTGCAATTCAAAGTAAGATAATTTCGGAACCTCAGCAATATTTGTTTCTATTGAAACTCTGCTACAAGACACGCCCCCGATCCTATTCCTAGCGCGCTAATTGGCCGAGGCTTTGCGCACTTGGCAACCGACTAGAATAACAAATATGGCGAGAAGTTGAACTGATTTTTGTTGCAGAATGTTTATAGAAATTTAGTTTGTTTTCGATTTGTCGGTAGTGGATATTAATGACTATTGCAATATTATTTCACCAAATTCTTTACAATAACACAAGTGAGTTTTGTTTATGAAATTAGGACCGATATTTAGTGCAATTTGGCAGAGAAGTCTGCATTCCTAGATCATTGCAAGACGCTGTACTGATGGTTTTCTCACTTTAAAATGTATTTTTATGTCATTAAATGGAAGAATATCATGTTTTACATTCATATTTGGTTTTGTTATTTAATTTTTCAAAAAATTTTATACGATAAAATTATATTTTTGAAAAGCTGAAAGACCGTGATTATTTTAGATGCATCCCGTAGCAAAAAATAATCAAAATGGCGACTCTTCAGCAACAGCTACAAAAGCATTACCTATGTATAAGTCGACCCCCCCAAAATTACCTTAATATAGTCTCCCAAAAATTCGACTTATACACAAGTATATACGGTAAGTAAATATATAAAACTTTTAATTTTGTTGTTAAAAGAGTGTTTATTTCAGTTTATCCTTGTTGCATGTACTTCATGATTTTAACAAAGTGAAAATATTTTGAAAAAAAAGAAGACTATTTCTATAGTTCTTTCTTTTCTGTCCACTAAACACATGGACTTGCACAAGTTTATTTTGAAATAGAAACTTCAGTCTGCACAAATATCTATTTTCAGTCTATCAGCTGTTTCTGACAAGCATGGTTAGTTTTTATTTATTTCTCTAGTGTACTCACAATCTGTGTGTATTAAACTAGCACCTATTTATTCAGCCCTGGATTCCTCACACTGAAAGCATGTTGATACCAAGTGAATAACATTTCTCTGACAGTAATACCCATTATTTAATCATGAACTCTATCATAAAGGAAAATATTTAAACATATATTTCTTAAACATGGCTTCTTAAATAACCCAAATGCAAAGGATTTAAAAAAAAAAAAAAAAAAAAAAAAAACTGATGTGTTCATCACTGTGTTTGGAGTTTTGTTGCTTTTTATAAATTTTTGTTTTTTAAGTTTATTTTAGATTGTTATTTATTTATTTATTTATTTATTTATTTATTTTTGTTTTTTTGTGGTTTTGCTTTTTAACAGAGTAATATAGTGTGAAAGTTGTATTTCAAATAAATACATGATTAATTCATTATTGTTGTGATAATGTAGTGGGCTGTTGGCAAATCTACCTTTATCAAAGGTGCACCATCACTCACATCCTGAGCAGTAAGTATGTCTATGGCACTGCAGGTGAAGGGAGATAACTCATTAAAGAATGCACTTCTCTGCCTTTCTTTCCATATTTTTATAATCTAATATTTAAAATATTTTCCTATAAAAATATACTGTATTTTAAACTTTGTATTATTATGGACATTTTATGGTATTTCTTTAAAAAATGTATTTGTTGCATAAACGTTATTCTTAAATATTCCAAAAAATTAAAAGTATATTTTAAATCATTTCAGTTTGTAGTTCTAGAAATCAGTGGAGTTATTTACTTACTATAAAATGTCCACAATTATTTTGCTCTAACACATTTGCAATAATAGTAACATTATGTATACTAATATAATTTAATAAAATATAATTTTACATAGTAAAATAAACTGTAACTTATAATTACAGTGTAACCATCGTGTATTTTTATAATTTATTAAACAGTCATAATTTTAATATATGGAAAGGAGATCTTTTACAGATTTAGACTAATATATTTTAAACATCAGATTATTGATAATTCTTGTTCATGGATGGGAAAAAAAAAAAAAAAAAAAAAGAAGAAAAAAAAATATTGGGGTTAATATTAAATTATTGACATTTTTGTAAATCTTTTTTCCCCATCATTTAGAAAAATTTTGCTATTCACTGGCTTGATGTATCTGTATAACAATTGTTTTATTATATATTCATTCTTCACCAATCTACCTGTCTGTATTCTCACATATTTGAATAATTTTATATTTATATTAAGTTTGATTATATACGTAAATTTTAAAAATGTATATATTATTCCATAATTTATTTAATGTACTAGAATTAACATTTTATTATATTTCATTTAATGACAACATTTACTGAAAAATAGTAATAAAGTAAAAAATAAAATTTTGTGAGACATATTTAAATACATTTTCATTGCTATTTTTACATTAATAAACTGTTGTAACAATAATTTTTGCACATTTATCTAAAATTAAAAATAAAGAAATTGTAGTTTCTTGTAAACTAATTTTTTTATAAAAAGTTATTACTTTTGACTGTTTAATTATAAAATTATCTGTTACATATTTAAGGGTCATTCCGTGTCAAATCACCCAATGGTTTAAACCCGACTGTCTCAGATTTTTATAAAACTTGGTATACTTGTTGACTGGGATCCTGAAAAGGCAATCTGCCATTTTTGTTCAGTTTGGAAAATATTGGAGTACATTGACCTATTGACCTTTGCTATGACCTTGAAATTGAATGTGTGGATCACGTGACCTTGAGATGACCTTTATTGAAATTTAATCTCCCACATGTTAACTAAAACACATAAAAGTTTCCTGGGTGTAATATTTTTTGTTTAGCCACAATATAGATTTAAAAAATGCACATACATGAAAAAAACACCTTTTCAGCCATTAACATCTGATTAACTAAAACCTGAATGATCAATACTGGATGCTAGGAATCACCATCTTTCTTGATCATCGAGTAAGACATTGTAGGCCTACATGTATGCATAAAGTTCACATATAAAAGTTTCCTGGGTGTAATATTTTTTGTTTAGCCATAATAGAGATTTAAAAAATGCATACCTGCATGGATGATTGATACAATGCATTACAATGTACATTTTCTCTGAGACCAAAAACTCATCTTTGGAGTTAAAACCCTCCTGACATGTCTGAAGGAATACCTGAAGGATATGAAGGGCATGACATGTTCTACACAATCAGGCTCAAAGGGTTAACAGGAAGTGATGCTTCAGGCAGGTCGGGAACTCCTTTAGATCCCCTCGTGCAATCCCCATTGAGCACATGGCAATTAGATGTTTAAGACAAAGAAATTTCTTCATCTGCATTTCTTTGACAATCTGAAGCTTTTTAAGTTGGACACAATGTCAGATGTTGATAAGTAAGCATTGTTTTCTTCATAAAACCTATGAAGTCATTTTATCATGTCATGTGGCCTTGCCATTGGTTTTGAACAAGGTTTCAGTCAACAACAGTACAACCCAGTCTGAAATCAGACGTCATCAAGTGATGCACTGCATAATGTATTTGTACACCCAGTCTTCAGCACAGAGTATGAACAAGGTCTACCTTCACCTTAATAAACAGTGATTTATACTTGAGAAGATTGACATAAATGCCCAAGACTTGTGGGCCTTTGGCAATAACACATATACTCTGCTGCCATTTTATGACCTGCTTAACTTAACTGAAAGGGTTTCAGGATTTGATTTGATATTTAGGAAAGCACTGACTTTATTCTATTGAATTTAAGATGCAGGCCAATACTGAAATTCCTTATTTCTTCCAGGGCTAACTGCAGCTTTAACTCTCCTGAAAATGTGTGTTATCAACACCATCATATCAAAAAGGAGTTGTTGCGAAGTGTATGGAAAACTGAGGAAGTTGAACTCCTCACTCTTTGAAGTGGGATCAAAACATGGGACATCAAGAGTATCTGTTCACATCATGAACAAGAACTTTTAATCAAATTTTCAACATTGCGGAAAAACTGTTGTGATCCCCTTAATCGCCATCCTAAGCAAGCACGCACTAGATATTTAAGAATTGTTAGCATGGGCACTAACAAATGCTTAGTAAATCCTCCAAAGATATTAGTGCCAGGAGACAAGTTGTGCTGTGTTTGTCTGATTACCCTTCAGAAATCAAAGGTCCTGCAGAGGATGGCTTTAGTATGGGTGGTATTACTATGGGAGAATTTGATGATAACTTGCCAGACAAACCGCTGGTTGTTGTTTCCCCAGAAAAGGACTTTGATTTGAATTCTATCCTGTTTAGTTTAGGCGAAACTCCTGTCAAACTCCATTCACTAGCACATTCCAGTAAACGAATGAAAGGACAGAAAAAAACTAGCATCAGCTACAGTAACATTAAACTGACATCTTAATGTCTGAATCCTACCAAGAGCGTGTGCAAATCTTGATTTTGTCACCCTTTACCATTGAAAGGACAATGAATGAATTTGAAACAACGAATTATCTTATGAAAAAAAGCTGTGTGGTGAAGAAAGAGAAAGTGATTCTATCCCTCTGTGATAAGAAACAAGGGAAAGTTCTGTCAAATGAATTGAAGAAGGAAATAATCCAATTTTATGAAAGTGATGAGAACAGTAGAATATGTCAGGGAATGAAGGATACAGTGAGCATTTGAAACAAAGATGGTGAGAAGGTTAAGCATCAGAAACACCTAGTTCTCTCAAATTTATGTGAACTTTATGCATACATGTAGGCCTACAATGTCTTACTCGATGACCAAGAAAGATGGTGATTCCTAACATCCAGAATTGATCATTCACGTTTTAGTTAATCAGATGTTAATGGCTGAAAAGGTGTTATTTTCATGTATGTGCATTTTTTAAATCTATATTGTGGCTAAACAAAAAATATTACACCCAGGAAACTTTTATCTGTTTTAGTTAACATGTGGGAGATTAAATTTCAATAAAGGTCATCTCAATGTCACGTGATCCACACGTTCAATTTCAAGGTCATAGCAAAGGTCAATAGGTCAATGTACTCCAATATTTTCCGAACTGGAATCCTTGTCATATTGCCTTTTCAACAATACCAATTTTATGAAGATTGGCTCAGTAGTTCCTGAGATATGAGGGTTCTAAGGTTGGTGGTCACGCCCATTTTTGCCAAAAATCTCAAAATTCGGTGGACCGTATCTCCCACACCACTGATCCAATTGGGCTAATATTTCAGATTTGGTGCAGTGGGATCCCAGTCAACAAGTATACCAAGTTTCATAAAAATCTGAGACAGTCGGGTTTAAATTATTTTTTTTGGGGGGGGGGGTGATTTGACATGGAATGACCCTTAAGAATATTTCACATTCCTTCTAATTTTATCCCTGATTGGTGAGTTATTTTTATTTTTTTTATTTTTTTAATGCAAACTTTTTCAGAAGTACAAAAATGTAAGTAAATTAATATTTTTAAAACTTTATTATATTAATATATATATATATTTGCATATTTATCCCTGTTTTATTGTTACAGAGGATCTGTAAGACTTGATCAGTTGGAAGCTGCTTATTTCAAACAACATGGCTACACTAATCAAGCTTGTGACAAAGCTCGTATTGTCAAAGGAGATCAAATCAGTCTAGAAAATTCTGCAAATAACAATAATCGAACAAAAGAGCCTGTAATGAAGGGAGACCAAATTTATGGCAATTCTGATTGCAAAACAAGTCGGCCTAATGAACTAACCCATCAAGTAGACAACTGTGGTACCGAAAAACAAGTTACAAACAATGCCAGTGTTGGTAATGTGACCTATGTTGGAGACAGCAGCATGAAAAATGAACAGATGAATGCTTTTTCGAGAAAAAAGAAATCTCCTTTATTTTTTCTCTTCCGAGATCTTGATGGACAGAATAGTAGTAATGTGTAGAAGAAATGTTTTTTTTTTTTTTAAATCTATATGATAAACAATTAGATACAGTATATTATCATTTTATTCTATTCTCTGTTTATCTGTCCACAGAATCTAATACATTTATTTAAAATGTTCTGAGTTTTCTGTAATGGAAAACTGATATGAGAAACAGTTACGAGGATCAAATACAACTAAAAATAGACTCAGTTATTGATAATTCTTTGAAAATAATTACCTTGATTATTTTCTAATTTTCTTTTAATGTACATATTTAGAGAATATTTAAAAACTGTTTTAGACTCTGAAATATTTTTAAGATTATTTTAAAGTAGTTTAATTCTTCTTTTTAAATATTTACTTTCTTTTTCTTTTGGAGGGTGTGTGTGTGAAAGAACTGTTCTGTAGCTGATTCTGAAGCTCTGACTTCACCCCCTAGTAAATACCATTACTGATAATTTTAAATAGCCATTCATGCCTTATAATAGTTGTACTGTCTTTTTAAGATGGTACAGCTACAAAAGTAAGTTTAGATATTACATTCTAGAGTTCAGAAATATAAATAATTATGTGGCTAATACTGCCTTTAATATCTAATTTACTGAATGTTCTTTCTAAACATCCTTATTTCATACATCTGTAAGTGCCTTAATAATATTATTGAAATATCGTTTATATGTACAACTATTATTTACACAAAAGTATTTTATGTATATTTTGATGTCTCTCATTAGCTTTTAATTTATTTGCTGTATAATAGCTTTTTATGTCTTTCTAAGTTTCTTATTTTATTTGTGAAATCTGTCTGCAGGTTCAGATGGTTATTAAGTCTATGCAGGATTTTTTTCTTTTTCTTTCTTTTTCACTGGACTGGTGCCAGTACTTTGTATTGACATTTCATTTGTTTAATATACTTATTTGCTAATTTTAATCAAAATTTAGCCAAACATAAAAGTAAGTCCTCTGTGAGGAAATGTATTCTTTTAATGGTGTTCTTACCATTGGATTTGACATCCTTTATAGTATTGATTTTAATTATTGTTATGGCCAGTAGTGCAGTTTATTTATAGAGTTTGCTTGTTTTGATTTCTTCCAAAACTAAAAATAGTTTATAAAAATTAAAGAAGTTTATTTTTTACCATGAATAGAACCATTATTTATTCAACTTATTGTAAAAGCCTTAAAAAGTACAAAAGTCCAAAACAGTAACATTCCACCAGTCTTTTTGTGTAAATTTTAATAAACATGCTAGCATTTTGAGAATAAAATTTATTACAGCAAAAAAGAAGGCAAAACACAAGATATATGGGATAAATTACTTTCTTTAAAAATAGAAGAAAAGAAATAATTAAAGCTTTTGTTTTATTTCCTTTAATGTTTGGTGAGTTAATTTCAGTCCTAAATTAGGCTGTATTTTACAAAAACAAGTACAAAATTTTACTGTTATTTCCTTTATTATTGCATCCAAAAAATACACATAGGACCATTTCTATAAGATTGAGAATTAAATTACATTTTTTATTTATTTTTTTGAATCTGTGTTTAACAACAGAAATTTTAATTTGTGCTTTGTTTAAAGATGTTTTTATTTTTTGTAGATATTTTTATATGACAAATATTTCTCATATTTACAGCATCTTTCAATAAAATGTTTATTAATGTCTTTTAATTTTGTTAATTGTCCTTGACTTTGATGTTTGTATATTTATTTGAGTTTTATTTAGTTTTTTGTTGGTCTGGTTTTGTTAAATTTAAAAGAATCTAAAACAAAGTGGCCTCTTTTTGTGAGTAATGAAGTGATCAAAAATCTTCCAGCAATTTTTCAATTGCTATAATTTTCACTTGCATTAATTTATTGTCAAATTCATAAATCCTCTGTGCATTCTACTTCTAACCACAACTCAGTTACTGGAACACATCTGCCATTTTTATGGGAAGTTTATGTAACATGTAAGGTATGGTTCATTAATTATTAATCGGATATTTATCACTGGAATATACTTCTGTATTGTTTTTCCATGTTACTCATGAACTATGGAAGCAGAAAGGCTGCAAACTCATGATAATAAGATATGCAATTTAGTAATGCTTATTTGAAAACGTACATAAAAAAGAAAACAAGAAACAATAGCAAATATTTTAGCTTTTATTACACAAATAACTAGTCAAAAATTCAGAACAAATGTGATGATCAAATGCAATTGAAAAAAACAAATGCTGTTAAGTATTAAAAAGCTAAAATGGCTGCAACAGAATTAAAACCATTTCATAAATATAAAAACTTATTATTAAGAGAAATATGTTCTTAACTTAAGACAAATTACGTTCATCAAGTCTATATGTTTATTTAAAGTAAAACTTACTTAGTAACAATAAATCCATGTAATTGCATATACATATTAGTCAATGTTTTACAAACAAGAATACTGCAGAATTAAAATATTTATTATTTACCTATTTAGTTTTAAAAATTTCATAAAATTTCATAAAATATAAATTAAAATAATAAAATAAAAACATTTAAAAATTTTTGCTTAACAATTAAAACATTGTTAAAGTACTGTTAAAATTCTAAATATTTAATGAAGTAAAAACGTATCTACAAGTACAAACTTATTCACATTGTCAGACTGTATTACAAGTGACATCAGCCTCTAGTCCTGTAAATCGTACTTTTTGTGGTTTTCTTAAAATAATAATAATAATAATAGTATGTAATTATAATTATAAATTGCTAAGAAAAATTGGCTTGACTTGTTATTTTAAAGGTCTGCCTAACTGTATTATTAACTTTTCAAGGCTGAATGGAGTAGAAAAGCTACTAAGCAAAAAGAAACAATAGTTAATATTGCAAGAAAAAAAAAAAAACCTCTATTTCATATTTGTAATAAAGTTTGGTTAGAATTTTTATATTTTCATTGTGTTCTTAAAATGTATTACCTGTACTGGACTTACAGCACAGCTTATATCTGCTTTGTAATAAAGTTAATAATTGTGTGTGTTTTTTTGTTGTTGTTTTGATTTTTAATATTTTCATTGTTTTAAACTGAATTCGCTGCCAGATTAATACAAACGAAAGAGATTTTGCAGTATTGCAACAAAGATATATACACATATATTAGAGCACCTTGTACCATTCTTCAATGAATGTCCTTCAATTTTGAATCCACATCTTATGCTTTAATAACGGGATGAAAGGAGACACAGAGACTGAATAAATCATTGAAGAAGTTGCCATCATTGTCACCACCTCCAAACATCAGTACTTCATCTTCTTCCTGGTTTTCATGGTAATATGGCAAGCACAGACATATATGTCCTGTTCTAGCTCCAGGAGCCGAGTCTAGCATTATTTCAACCCATGAGAGAGTTGCTGTAACAAAATAGATAAAGGTGTAAAATGTGGACTTGTTTGTAGAAACTAAATAAATATGTGTTTCTTTTTTATGTGACCCCCCCTCCCAAAAGAAAACTTCACACAAAACCACAACCCCCACATCCAGATAACGTTGAAATATTTATTTCTATAAGATAAACAGAAAATGTAAGATCAGTTGGCAGTACTGAGATAAACTCTAGATATTTTTATAAAAAAAAAAAAATTGATATATTATGTTAATGAATATTTGGGTTGATAATAATTATGGTTTATTGTAATAAAATTTTATTTATGAAGTTATTTATATTTTTTTCATTTAAAGAATTTCAAAAAAATGTAATATGATCCATTTAAAGTACCGTCATGAGTTGTGGAATTAAGTATATATCTTGATCTAGTTATATATTACTTGTAAGATGTGAAATAATATTAGAAGGTCAAAATGTACCAAGGTTAAAAATGTGAGTATCACTGAGTGCATCGTTTCCATCATAGCCACCATGAATGAGAATTCTCTTGTTACTCAGAGCACATGAAGCATGCCAGCTGAATAACAAAGACATGAATGTTTGCTATACAGGTAATTTTAACATTATTATTAATCAAAGCATATCAGTTTATTAGTTAGCTTTACAAAATCTTTTATTTATTCTTTTTAACTGATAGGAAAACATGATCACTGACAAATTCATGTCTGGAATGGAAAATAAATATAATTGTAGATATATTAAAATGAGGAGTTAACTAATATAAAATTATTATCAGGTTATTTTTAAAATACAGTGTTATCAGTTAAGGTAATTTTTAATTTTAATCATCATGTTTTATCTGTTTAAGGAGACCAGAACATGCTAATAAAGTATATAACCAAATGACCACACTAAGAAAACATGAAAGAAAATACTTCTCTTGCCTGTTAATCTAACTGTGACATCAACATACTGAGAGAAATGAAAACAAAGCTGGAAATGTGAGAAAAAAAAAACAGTTTGTGATATTTTATCCTTAATAATGATCAGAATGTAAACAAATGAAATTAACCTTCTTGGTTTGGGTGGAGTTCCTGAAACAGCTGGTTTTGACCAGTCCACTGTACCTGCAATAACAAAGAAAACATTTTAAAAAAAGAACAAAACAGAATAAGCACAAATGGATTCAGAAATAATCTACTAGCAGAATGTTTTAAAATGTCTATTTTGGGGTTGTTGTTTTTTTCCAAATGATTAATTAAGAAAAAGTGAAAATAAAACACTGATTACCAATTAATTGAGTATTTCATAATATGACAGAATACTATCAAGTATGCATATCTCTTTCTGGTTCACAATTCCAGTAAATAATAACTGTTGTTTTTGTTCAAGATAAACATTACACAGGGTTTGAGATTCTAAGTGAGAAGAAATATCTGAAATAACTCACTCATGTCCAGTATAAACAGATCATTGTAAGGAACTGGTGCATCCCATCCACCAAAAACCACCAGGTGACCATTAATCAATGTAGCTGAATGACTAGGAAGAAAAAGAGCACAAGGAATTTATATAATAGTATTATTCATAAATAAAAATACCTATATTCTTAAATCAGCAATCAAGAAGCTGCTTAGCTAGTGTTATATTACTGATGAAAAAAATGTGACAATAGTTGAAAGAATTAATTTTTTCACTTTTGGTTTTTCTATTTCACCAGATTATAAACATCCAATTAAGACATTTTTACAGATAAGTAATTCTGAAATATTATTTTAAAAAAAAAGAAAAAGAAACAGAAAAAACCCACAACAATAACAAAATATTTTGTTGTTGTTATTGCATCATCAAATTCAATTAATCAGGTGTTTGTACATAACTTAAACAGATTAAATTAGTTTATACTATCATGGAGAGTCTGTGTCTGAATTTAAGTACTTTTTATCCATTTCACTTCAACAAATTAAACAGATATACCCAGATCGAGGTGAAGGTTTTTCTCCTGTAACTATTGGGCTGTACCAACTTTCCATGACAGGGCTGAAAATATGGATTTCATTGCTGCAACCATCAGGATGGGGATCAGGTTTGGGGAATACTCCACCAAATACCCAGAGTTCGTGACGATACAGGGTTGCACTGTGATATGCCCGGGTGGGAGGCTTTCCATTTACCTGTTACAAAATGAAATATGATAAATAAAAAGAAAGAATAGTAAATTAGTAAAACATTCAGCATTTAAAAATAAGTTGGCAAATGTTGTGTATGTGTGTGTGCATGAACATTTGTAATGGTTGTACCTTAACAAGAGTCCACTTCCATTCATCAACATCCAGAAAGTGGACATCATGAAACCACTTGCGGTTTTTTGATCCACCATAAACATAAACTCCACGCATCATGGGATCATAGACTGCTGTATGGCCCATCCTGTATTCCACTTTAGGCCCCTCATTAATGACTTTTGGATACTTCCAGCGACGAGTACCTAAACAAAATATAGTGTACATATATAACAGTTTAGTACAATATTACACTGATAAATGATTTAACAATTGAAAATAAACTTAAAGTATATATTAACATCTCCAAAAATACTATATCAGTATACTGTCTCTGAGACAATTTATTCTATATTAACAAAATAATTTTTAAAAAGAAGCCACTTGATAAAAATTAAGTTGCCTGGGTGCCTTTAGCTAGAATAAAATGTTTGCCTTTGTGCCCTAACATTTCTGATTAAACCCAAGGCAACACTTGCCTTGACCCAAAGAATTAAAAATCTGATCTCTGAAAATATATCAACCTGGAAGACTCCCACTAAATTAGCTTTATCCATGAATATGTGTACCTGGATTGAGAATCCAAACTGCATCTTTGCACAGTTGTTGTTTTTCACCTTGACCTCCAATCAGCACTGCCTTACTATTATGAATCATGCACAGTGTCATACCCCAGCGAGAAGTTGGATTGGGTACTAAAAACAAAATCATTTTCAGAATTCATTACAGAAACAAGAGAATATAAATATATATATTCCATTTAACATTCAAAAATATATGTAATTAAAATGTACGTTTTACCTCCTCATCATAGCTTTATCACATATGTAATTTTAAATTCTGAGATATATTAAATTAGATTATTTCATTTATACAATATTAACAAAATAGAAAAATAATACAAAATCAATATTTCTGATTAAACCCAAGAGATCATAATAGTTCAGCAAAGCATATAGCAACTCCTTTTGGTATCAAAGAATCTCTGAAAACTGATACATTTTAGCTTTATATAATTTATAATTATTGCAACTGTTTTAAACCCAATTATGACACTATATTGTTTATTACAAACGTTCAAAAAATATTTTTTTTACCTCTTCCAGAAACATCTTTGCAATATGATAGCTTTGGACTCAATGCATTTCTTTCCAAAATATTTTTTTGTGTTAATACATTGGAGCTGTTGTCATTTTTATAATTTTTTGGAGTGTAAAGTTCTTTCATTGATGTCATTCTTGTCTGTTTCTTTGTCTTTGGGTCATCAGATTCTAATACATCTGAATTGGGTCTTTTTTTCTGTTTGTTAACCTTTTTTGGTAGAGGTGAAAATGTTTCAAAAAACTGAAATTATTAAAAGATGTTTTAAATAGTTTATGATTTTAAAGACAATCTCTGTGTTTCTGTGATAAACCAATTGTACATTTCAACTGACATCACATATTTCAATTTTTAAAACTATAGTCACATAATAGTGGTAATTACAAGTTATGAAGAACCAAACTGATGAAAATATTAAAATAAATGTTAGTTTTCTTATTATTTTCATGAAATTAAAACAAAATTTTTGCTTCTTTAAACACAAATGCAGTAAATATTAATAATATATGAAATACAACAAATTGCATTGTTTTCCTTTTTCTCACATTAAAAAGAGGTCCAGTATAAGTAATCTCAGACCTGTGAGTCAGGGAATTAGCTCTATTAATTACCAGTTAATTATTTTACATTTCTCTGTGTAAATACAAGCTATTAACCTGTGGAGTATTTTCATTTTCATCTTGCATTTTTTCATCCAGGTCTATTTCTTTAGTGAGTTCTGGCATGGTGATGTTATCATCATTGTTGGTGACTTCTTTATCTGACTGAGATGTGTTCTGCACCTCTACGACCAGTTTGCCAAGCGAAGCACCAGTTTTGACTTCAACTTCATTTTCTGATTTCTCCCAAACCAGACATCTGAAAATTTATATTAATTTATTAACTCTGTCAACAAATGTATTCAAGGAATTTAATTTCATTTTGGTTTTACAAATGTCAAAACTGATGAAGAATTATCAGTTTTTGCTTAAGAATATTTTTAATCTTTTAATTCACACAAAAATAAAAATAAATCTATAGTCATATAATCGAAAAATATTTACATTTATAAGAATTTTAGTAAGTGGATCACACTGTAGATAAAAAACGTAAATCTGTATTGGCCTATTTTACCAATTTTATTGATATATATATATATATTAACATAATGATATATATTTTTATAGAAATTTTTATGATGAATGAAAAAATCAAAGAAAAAAAAAGAAAAATAATAATAATAAAATAAAAAAAATAATAAGAAATTAAAAGAGAACCTTAGGAAAAATGTTGATTGTTTGTTTGTTGGCTAATTTCGTTATTAGATTTTTCAGAAAATAGTTAAAGAAAGACATTTTTTTTTTTTTTTGGTTTTGTTTAAAGTTAAAACCTTTGTTTTCTTGTTATTATTCCAAGTGGGACATTTATTTCGTTTCCAGTGTCCACAAACACATTCAGTGTTACTTCCTTATCCTCATTTGACCAGTCTCCTAGCGTGAACAATATCACTTGATCTGGAAGTGGTAGTGGCACTCTGCTATAAAAATTTGAATCACCATCACGTCTGCAAGGAAAAGCATAAACAGATTCATCATTAATGCCATAATTTATGTATTAAATTATAAACTGTAAAGAATATCATTATTCATGTGTCACTAGCAACCATACAGGTTCCAAAGTATCCTAAAATTTACATTGTTTATTATAATTTGAGGAATTGTATTCAGCTTCCAAAGCTTTGTAAATAGCAATATTACTTACTAGTATAATAATAACAAAAGAACAAAGATAACTTACTTATAAAGACTGATTGGTGGACACTGCAAATCTGCGATACAGTAAATTGTTATGTTTTTCATTCTGCCACTTGTTATACAAATTTATAATTACTTTTTTCTTCTTCTTTTTTTTTTTCTTTTGTTTGTTTTATCTGAGTTTTATCCAACAATCTCAATGAACAAAAGCAAAATTGGCGCCAAAATATCGATAATTGTTATCAGAGTTATGTCCCTTGACACAGCCATTAGCAGAAGTTGCTAGAAACATGGGTCTTAAAGTACATGTAATTTACTGGTGAGTTTGATCGACAGAAATAATCAATTGGAGATTGTAGCATAAGTTTAGTTATTTTTTGCTGATAAAAATGTATTTAATTTTATTTCTGTCCAAAAAAGTGATTATTGAAAAGTTGACCTAACGTTAGTGGCAATGAAGAATGAATGACTAAAAATAGGAAGTATTTGTAGAAGATAATTTAAAAGTGCAGACGTGCTAACAGCTTTATTTGTATTTGGAGAGAGTAATACTAATAGTAGCACCATCATTTTGTTAACGAGTAAAAACAGTTCATTATTATAGTGCTGTGACCTTTGCTTTATTTTCATTAACTATGATAATAAAATCACAAATTGTATAAAAATCTTCAAAAGTATAGCACATTAATGAATAGCACTGTTATTTACTTATTAGTATTAAAAAAGTAAAAAGTAACAGTGTCCAGAAATTTTCAAATTATGAGATTTTAACTGAATGATTAAAAAAAGAAAGAAGATAGAGTACAGGGGCTGGCAACCTTTTGGAGAGAGGGACACACAGACTCTCTCTCTCTCTCTCTCTCTCTCTCTCTCTCTCTCTCTCTCTCTCTCTCTCATTGATCACGAAAAAGGGAGGCAAGGCTGCTTTGTTCTGGAGCGTTAAAGAAATAGCAATAATTGATGTGTAATAAGGTTGTTGACCCCTTATGTAGTTGTTGTTCAGACTGTTTGGCTCTGGAAATGCAGAAGCTACAGATTACCGTATATATTTGTGTATAAGTCGAATTTTTGGGAGACTGTATTAAGGTAATATTTTTTTGGGTCGACTTATACATAGGTAATGCTTTTGTAGCTGTTGCTGAAGAGTTGCCATTGTGACTATTTTTTGCTACGGGATGCATCTAAAATAATCGCGGTCTTCCAGCTTTTCAAAAATATAATTTTATTGTATAAAAAATTTTGAAAAATTAAATGACAAAACCAAATATGAATGTAAAACATATTCTTCCGTTTAATAACATAAAAATACATTTTAAAGCGAGAAAACCGTCAGTACGGCGTTATGCCTTACGGCGTCCTGCAGTGATCTAGGAATGCAGACTTCTCTGCCAAATTGCACTAAATATCGGTCCTAATTTCATAAACAAAACTCACTTGTTTAATTGTAAAGAATTTGGTGAAATAATATTGCAGTCGTCATTAATATCCACTACCGACAAATTTTGTAAATCATAGAACGGCTAAATATAACGGTAAGTTAGGTGTCCATGTTAGACCTATTACATTAAAGAGATACTATTTATGATACATTTAGGCTATAGCTTGTGTAATACATGCATTTACGTTATTATGGTATGTTCGTGCAAGTTATGTTACAGTAGGCGTACAATGTAGGCCTTCATGGCACTGTCACACTGGTCTAAAAATAGTGACGGTGCCTGGAATCTACAGTCGACTTATACACAAGTAATACCTAAAATGACGCAATTTTTGGTCTTAAAATACACATCGACTTATACATAAGGTCGCCTTGTACACAAGTATGTACGGTATCTCTTCTTTTTGTTTTCTGGTCAGTGCAAATAATGTATTACTTTATATTAAAAAAAAAAAAAAAAATGTCCAATGAAAATATCTGCACTAGCCAGGTTATAAAAGAATAATGTACATTTCAACCAGTCACTGTGCTAAATGTGCAGAATTCATTGTTTTTAACATTTAATTTAGAGTTAGATTACAAGCAAATGGTAACATGAATTGCATCAAAATAAATATGAAGTTTTACTCTAACACTGTGTCTTGTTCGATCATGCATTATTTAGTAAATTTGTACTCTGCATTTGAAAAACGTGACATTTCAAACTCAGCCAACAGCACATAATTTTTCAGACTGGACAACTTTTTCAGCTTTGTGCCCTGTAATTGGACGTACTGGATTAGGTTTTTTTATGAATAAAAACTAAGAATTTTTTGTTGATAAAAAAGAACAAACAGAATTTCCAAAGGCACAACTTCAAAGTTGTGTTAATTACACAGTTCACTTAAAGTTTTTTAGGTGTCTATAATTGTTTATGGAGCAATTACTTTTGACTGATTATCAAAGCATATAATGTGTGTCAGGTATAGGTATTAAATACAAATTACAATATAATTTTAGGATAACTACTCAAACATTATTGGTTTAGGTTGATCAGACTTCTAGAGTATGTATTGTGTTTTGTTACTTTTTTGTTTAGCCTTTTATCATTACTCTGCAAGACTTAAAACTGACCATCAAAGCTTTGCAAAACGATTTGAAAATACAGCTGATTTGAAATTAAATTTGTTATTCTATTTCTTTTATTAATTTATCAGATTCCCATTCCCACCCAGATATTTACACACACATACCATAACCTAAAATAAAATAAAAAATTCAGTAATAAAAGAACCTAAATGTTTCTCACTTTATTAGTGAACATTTGTCCGTACATCGGACATGCTATATGGGATCTGGCAAGATGGGAATAAAAGAAAAATCATGTTTTTCTTGAAAAATCGGCAACATAAATTAAGCTTATTGATTCATGATTGACATGTGTTTTGTTGTAGATTTAAATGACTGATTTTGATTGTTCAACAAATCAAAGCAATCTTTAATTAATCAGCTAAGACTGCAAGTCTGCCCTACAGTAAATTGTTATGTTTTTCATTCTGTCAGTTGTTATTATTATTTAATCAGACTTTTATGCAAAAATCTCAATGAACAAAAGCAAAATTGGCGCCAAAATATCAATAATGTTATTGTAATTATGTCCCTTGATACAGCCATTGGCAGAAGTTACTAGAAAACAATGGGTCTCAAAATAGATGTAATTTGCTGGTAAGTTTGATCGACAGAAATTAATGAACAAGAAATTGTGGCATACATTTATTATGGTATCAGTGTTTAGTTACTGTTTGCTGATGAACATTTATTTAATATTATTTGTCAAAAAATGACTATTGGAAATGTTGAAACGCCAGCGGCAATGAATGACTAAAAATATAAAGAATTTCTAGAAGATAATTTAAAAGTGCAAAGACATGCTAACAAATTGATTTGTATTTGGAGGAACAACAAAAACAGTGGAGGCAGCGGTACACTGTTACGTTTCAGCCAGTCACTGAACAAAATCTGCAGACTGTAAATACGAATTGCACGGAAATAACGAAATTTTGCTCTTGAATTATTTAATAAACTCGTACTGTACATTTGAAAAAAGTGACGTTTTAAACGCGGTCAACAGCGCATGTTTTCAGGTTGGACGTTTTCGGCTTTGTTCCCTGTAAGTGGACGTGCTATATGTTATGTGGCAAGATGGGAATAAAAGAAAAATAATGACGTCTTTCTTGAAAAATCAGTTTCAAACACAACAGTTGCGATATATTGCAGTGAATGAAGGCGCAGCATTTCTGGTATCATTCGAACTGTAGTTCAATTTCTATTTGAATGGTATTTTAAACTAAGCATAACGTTCACTGGTGCAGCGGCATTTTCAAATACAACGTCTGCTACCAATGACCGCTTAACGATTTCTGAATTCAAAATGGCGTATTTGATCTGGTTTCGTGATTGAATTTGGTACCATCTCAGTAAGCCGATTATTATGTTCATTTAATTAATATTTCTTTTAAACTTATTCAAGAATTCATTTAATTTTTATCAAATCATTTTGCATATATTCTGCTCTAAATTTTTTAATTTTTTTTTTTAAATTGCATCATCGGAATGTAACAGTAGCATGGACCAACAGGAACGAAAACTCGTAACGGCACAAATTACGTCACGGAAAAAAAACCTCAAGAAATTTCGCCGATTTAATGGGTACAAACAATCCCTAAATGTTCTTTTCTGCTAGGTTCAGAGAGGGGGAACATTGACAACTATAAAAGTTAATATATTAATCTTATTCCGCATTATAATTTCAGATTATTATGCACGCATTTACACAAAAATAATCCAGTTTGATTAAATTAGAAACGGCGCGTGACATCATGCTTTGGTAATATGAACAACCATCCTTACCTTTATCAGTGTAAATCATAAAAAGTTCTGAAAAAAAATGGACGCAAAATAATTTAATTTGGAAGTTTAAAAATTTCCGTGAGCTCACGGAAACTTCCGATCGAAATACTATATGGCAGCGTCGAACGCCGATTAGCGTTTACAAACGTTTAAATACGTATGCCTTCATAATGCAATCAATTCTACATTTATTACTAAAAGTAATTTGGGTATATATGTCATTTAATCAATGCCTCGTATACATAGATGTCTATTACTGAGTAGAAATTGCTGAAACCTATTTCTGGGGTAACTTTGGAGTCATACACGTTTTGTACTATATATTTTTTTCAGATATTATTACGACGTCGTCAGCCAAAAAAAAAAAAAAAATTAATAATAATAATAATAAAATAAATTATTTTCACAGAAAATTCACTGGCGCGTGAATATGAAGATGACTATTCTCATTAGGTACCATAACATGGACACGTTACTCTGATAAAACTTCTGAGTACGAAGTTGTAAAACTATACTTGAAACCATTATGATTCTTTTTCTTTATATATATATGTTTGTTTCCATTTTCAATGCATTAGAGCTCGTATTTACATGTAAAAAGAAAATTGATCATGAGTTATTTGAATGATAGCCGTGATACATTCATTATAACGCTACAATGAGTTTCACAACACAACATTGTTAAAACAAAATTAAAGGTCCGTCAACCAGCCTTATCCATTTTCTTATTAAAAATTAAATTTTCACTCTTTTTAGTTAAAACAAAAAGAATTCAACTTCTAAACATGGATTATTATGTATGCAAACAATGAGTTTCCTATTTTTATTTTAAAAAATCATTGGTCAGTGCTAGTAAAAGATCTTAGCGAGTCTACGGGCGGTCCTGTCCACTTAAAAAGAAATAAGTAATTCGTTTTCTACTGCTGAAACGGATTGTGATATCAGTAGTGATAATCTTATTCACTTGTCTTTTATTTTGTTTAGGATTAAAATAAAAGAAATGCATTAGATATTTTAATAATTGAACTTGTGGGGAGGTCAGGCGATCTCGCCACGGGGTAGGTTGCTTCGATAGATATTTTAAAATCGGTCAACGGTTCATACTTCTTGCTTCACTTTCAGTGTTAGTTACTGAAACGCATTATTTTATTTTAATACAAACGATCCAAGTTATAAAATGAAAGTCGATAAACATACTTGATCTATTACGTCCAACAACAAAATGTAGATGTGTCAGTAATGTGAGTCAGAAAGTAACTGGAAAGTACGTGATCAAAATACACCTAACAAATCCCAAGTACATACTACATATATCTGACTGGTTGTTAGAATAAATAAATAAATAGTTACCTGTGAATTCTACAAGTATGTATAACCTAAATTGCAATCCCAGGTTTAATAAGGAAACTTAAACAAACACCGTAAACAGCGTAACTATCACTGTGAAAATCTCCCATAGCTTGATCGAGGCCCTATTAGGGTATGATTAAGGGCTGTACTGAGTGAGATTAAAAAAAAAAAAAAAAAAAAGGTTTACCGTCAGATGTATATATTTTATTTTGTGACAATAGCCAGAAGTATCTCCCAAGTACTATCAGCCAAATATGTTAGAAATATTGTACTTTATTACATGTATAAAGTAATTGGTTATGGTTTCAAGGGGGCAGTGGCTTCATGAACACTATAACAAATCCCCAAAACATGCCAACAAAATCCAGATAATAGATGCTTAGCTGGAAAGTTTCATTTTCAGTTAAACCAGTGTTAGATGCAGACACCCAACACATTGTGTATGGATTCCATCCAACTCTTGCTAGTCAGTTCCTTATAGTCATGTTCCCAGAATCCTATAACAAAATTCATGCTAAAATAATAATTGCATAAATATAATACATATACAGCTTTCCATACCGTTTGTGGCACATTTATATTGTTTTAGTATGTCAAGAAACATTTTGTATGGACTTGCAACTTTGAATCGGTTATTAGGCAGCTTATTCTATTTCTAAGAAATAATTGTTACTGTGAATATATATATATAGTTTTTTTTAATTAAATAATAAATCCGTTTATCTGTTTATTATTATTTTATCTACTATACAATACTTACAAGGAGAAAATAATTTAAAAAAGATATATTAATATGCCAAAAAGCCTTTTAAGAAGCCTTTTAAATGGTTGTGTTACCTTTGAACCAAACAATAATGATATATACATAATTAATTTTTCTTATTTCAGTGGTGTATGAGGATATGAACCAAAGGTAAATATATAGTTTGTGTTAATATCTTCTGTAACATTGTTAGCGTTTAACAGTTGCAAAAAAGAAAAAAAAGAAAGAAGATTTTTTTATAAGTTAGGTAAACCCGTTTAATTATTCGTCTGCTTTAGAAATTAAAACTTATGATTATAATGACATTTATATACATCATGTTTTACAAATTTTAAATTCTTTTTTCAGTATAGGAAGATAAAAGAACGCCTGGATAGTGAGTTTCCTGGACAACTGGAATTTGTAAGTAAATCCAAGACTGAAAGTTAAAATTTGTACATTTTTAATCTATTTCTTTTATATACAGTATCCTACTAGCACACAGAAGGTTTGAATTTTTGAAATAAGTGACTTGCTAAGATTAGAAGATTTAAAACAATCGTGCTAGCACTTGTGTCTTTTATATGACAAAGTAATAACACTTCTATATTATTTTTGAAACTGGCATATTTTCTATTATTATTATTATTATTATTATTATCATTATTTTCTTTCAAAAAGACCAGTTATGCTACTCCAGTCAGTACAGGATACTTGGAGGTTGAAATTGTAGGTGGAAAACTTCTACACTCAAAAAAGGCAAGATGTTACTGTATAGTTTATGGTTCGAACAGGACATACTTTTACGTTATAGATTTCATTTCTGGCTACTAAATGTTTGCAAAATAAGTTATTTAATATTTATAACTGAATGGTATTTTACTGTTTCCCATACCTTACAACAAAACATTGCTCGTTGAAACTGACAAATATATTAATAATACATAATGCATTTTTGGAAATCCCCAAATCATTTTTCTTTTTAATTTTTTATGTAAAGACATTCCTTCAAATAAAAATATTAATTAAAAGTGTTATTTTATTTCAGAATGGTGATGGTTACATAGACTCTGAAGAAAAAGTTCAGAAAATAATTAATGGTGTTCAAGAAGCTCTAGCAAAGCAGTAAACTCATTAAACAAAAACAAAATGGTGTGTCATTTTAATTTTCATATCTGATAACCAAAGCCTTTAATGTCGTTAAATATTCATTCTTTCATTTATATAAATATTCAATTTTATATGCTTGGACAATCTACATAAAACATTTCTTCTTAATCTACTACTACTGTATTTAATATGCAATGTAAATAAAATTAAATAAAAAAGCAGCTAAACTAGTTACTTGACTTGAAAGTATTGATCACAGCTGTTATTAATACTTCTTGTTTAAAACTTTTAATAACATATCCATGAATTAAAACGTTTTTATTTTCTTCTGTTTTTTTCTTCTTTTTTTTTACAGGGATGACATTTTCAGATGTTATCAGGGGATCAGCTGATAATGAAAGGTTATGACGAAACGACTAACGTCACGGTTATAATCAAGATGATTGTACAGTGGGAACCTGCTGATGACAGCTACATTTGTCTTCCTATTTTGTATTACTGGTGTTTCTTTATTTTAAAAATTTACAGAAATATTTTTAAAAATCTATAGATTGGTGGGATTTATTTATTTTATTTTATTTTATTTTTTTAAAATAATTTAATTCATTTTTTGGTTGGGATTTTTAAAATGGAAAACATTCTGATGTTCACATGTTAAATTGTTATATCTAAATAAAAATAACTTTAAAAATAAGAAGACAATACAACAGTTACATGTGGTTAGTCTGTAATTTGAGTTTAAGGCACTGTTAGAATGAACAGAATATAATAGATTTTAAGTGGGTTTTTTTTTGGTTTTTTTACTTTGTTTAGTTGTATAATAATGCAATAATATTTAATCATTGAATATTATGATTTGTGTTTTGTATCAGATAGTGGCAAACAAAACCGGAATTAAAATTTAATCAGCTGACTGCTGATAAACATTCAGCAAAATAGATAATTTTCTCCTGATCATTTCTCATCTTTCTTTTACATAATTATCAACAGGAAAATGGAAGTCAGCTTAACAATGCTAAAATATTGTGTAAAATTCTTTGCACAAATTACTGTTGGTCTGCTTTGTTTCAGGGTATATGGTTCCATGTCACATGCAAATGTGCAAAACTGTAAATGCTCTATATAAAATAACATAATTTAACTCTTTATATGTTCATTGCATGAAAATGACCCTAAAGGTACTACTAAGATCTACGAAAATACAAATCATTCATAATTAGTCTTGTTTCTTTTGCAGTCAGTAGGCACATTTCAAATGTTTTTCTGATTTTGTTTCTTTATTTGCTTTCAAATCAGAATTGGTTGAAACCTACAAATAAGAATAACCAACTATTTTCTTTCAGGATGCTAGTTTTGTTCAGGTTTTCTATTCCTGTAGCCATTGCATTTAAATGAAGTTTATTTATTTTTGCATTCAGCATGTCATACGGTAACCATTCATTGTAATTTCCTTGAAATATTTTGTCTTTTTTTTTTAATGAAATATCAAATAAATATTGAATATGTGTTATGAAATCTGTACCATAATTAATATCTTCAGATATTTGCATTATTACTTGGAAAACATTTTTAAGTGACATTCTGAAATGAATTAGTCAGTTTTTTAAACTCTTAATTGCCAAGTCAGTAACTGTTTTAGTGTACACAGACATAAATTTGACAATGTTGACAACCAGCATAAAACAAAATTGCTTATAGCAATATTTTTTTTGGTACATTAAAAGTGGAACAGCCTCTACTGATTTAATAAATAATTTTCTGTATAAAACAATTGATTTTTAAACTTGCACAGCAAAAAAGTCGTTTCCATAACTGCATTATAGTTTATTAAGCAGTATAAAAATGTCTGAAATACCTATTCAAAGATTCACAATAAACCACCATTATATTAAAAAAAAAAAAAAAGTAAAAAGTTTTATTATTATTATTTTGTTTTTGTTTTGTTTTTATCAGTCTTCCACCCATCTGAAGCATACATTTTTATTACATATTGAATACATTCAGTAGGCCTAGTTTGTAGCCTATAATGTTAATGGCTGTTCCAAGCAACTGATGGCATTTCCATGTAGTTCAGAGTTTGTAAACTTGTAATAAAATTGATGTATAGTTTAATTCAGGATATTCAAACATTCATTTTTAGCTTTTTAAAATTCAATTCAGATATACCTTCCTTAGGTAGGAGACCCATCACTGATTCTTGTCTATAAAAGTTATGTTCATTCAAAAACCTCTGTTGGTTTTATAAATATTTTTCTGTATAAAATAATTGATTTCTAAATATGTACAGCAAAAAAAAAAATTATTTCCATACTAGTGTATAAAAAACTGCATTATAGTTTATAAATCACTGTTACATTAAGCAGAAAAAAAATGTCTGAAATGTCTTCAAAGATTCACAATAAACCACATTTATATAAAATATATTTTTTTTAAGTATTTTGTTTTTGTTTTGTTTTTATCAGTCTTCCACCCATCTGAAGCATACATTTTTATTACATATTGAATACATTCAGTAGGCCTAGATTGTAGCCTATAATGTTAATGGCTGTTCCAAGCAACTGATGACATTTCCATGTAGTTCAGAGTTTGTAAACTTGTAATAAAATTGATGTATAGTTTAATTCAGGATATTCAAACATTCATTTTTAGCTTTTTAAAATTCAATTCAGATATACCTTCCTTAGGTAGGAGACCCATCACTGATTCTTGTCTGTAAAAGTTATGTCCCTTCAATCACTGAAATACATATATATATATATATTTCGAAAAAAGATGGATAAGATTGCATTATAATTTTTAAATTATGCATTGATAAAACCTGCAAACCACAGCATTTGTTGTTCAATGTTTATTTATTTATCTAATTAAATGAAATAAATATAAATAAATTATTCAAAATTTGTTTTAATTTCTTTAATGGTGATAAGTCATAGATGATAGTTTTCTAGCATGTTGAAATAGATCAAAAATTTATTTTTTAAGTTCTGATAACTAATTTTTTGTTACTGATTTATTGATCTATTTATTTTTAATGCACACAGTTGTCCAACAGATCAGAGGTTTGAAATTTGGAATGTGTTATCTTCATGAGATTTTCAACTTCATAAATGATAGAAGTATAAAATAATTGACTACCTAAGACAAAATGTCTACATCTAATTAACAGTAAATTTCTTGTTTAGCTGGAAAACAGCCCATCAAATATATCTTGGCTGATCTGAATAAAACCGATATCAGATTACTGATGGGTGCAGGTACTTTGTTCATGCCTTAATATACACATCCATTAAAATACACAAAGTAATTTATAAACATAATACAAAGAAGACAAATAGATGTACATGAAAATAATTCAAACAAAAAAATATAAAGAACACTCCTTTTGATTTCCAAAATTAATTTCCATTATAAAATACAGGCATGTAACCTTTTTTTTTTTATTTATTGGTTTGTTTATACCTGGCATTTATCAAGGGCATTTACGTTTAGCATAATTTAAAAAATATAAATAAATAAACAAAATACAAATGCTCAAAGCAGTCTTCTTTATTTTTATTTTTAAATTTGAAAATACATACATACATACATATATACATATATACATAATAAATTTAATTAATAAAAAGATGTAGGGATGCACTACTTAGAAACAATATTCAGAGATCTCCGCAGAACTAAGTAAACGAAAATTAGAAATAGTAAACTATCTTAAATTGTTTTACTTAGCCAAAATTTACGTGAACCGTATTCTAGTCGTAACCAAACAACCGTGACATTACTTATGACATTGGTGGTTCCGTATCTGTCATAAAAGTGGAAGAGATCGATATGAGTACAACATGCATATTTTTGTAATGAATATAGGCTACATGAATAATTGCACTGTATCTTACCTGCAGATGTGTTGTATTTTAACATGTACCCGTATTTCGCCCGAGATGGCGGTTTAACAAACCACCTCCCACTCCCCCCAAAAATTAAAAAAAAAAAAATTTGAACATACCACGAGAAAGGAAAGTCAACAAATTGTTATTTTGTTCTTAAAAGCACGTTCGTAAAATTCTGATAAAAGAAAATCTAAAGTTCAAGGTCACAAAGTTTGGATAATTTTTGTTGCCAATAAAATATACCTATTTCTTTAATAATAATAATAATAATAATAATAATAATAATAATAATAATAATAATAATATTATATTTAAAAAAAGAAGCAAAACAAAAAACAAAAAGAAAACAACAAACAAACAAACAAAACGAACAAAAATAAAATATATTTTATTTTAAAGTTAATATTTTTAGAGATGTTTTCAAGAAAAAAGCATAAAAGCAGGCTTTAATTTATACTAACAGTTGTGAGGTATTAAATAAATAAATAATAACAGAACAATACCAGAAGAATTGAATTCTTCGTTTTCTTAAGACTGTCGATTACAGCTTTATTTTTATTTATTTATCCATTTATTACCATTTTAAAATTTCATTATTTTAATTTAAATTCATATAGACTGAACATAATACTGAAATTTGTTACTGTACTTCTGAATATAGTTATTTGTTTTTAAAGTGATAATAATGATGATGATAATAACAACAACATCAACAACAACAACGACAATAATAATATTAAAAATAATATGAAAAATAAATAATAATAAAACTGCACGTTAGACAAAATGATTCATCGTAATATAAAATCTTCTACTTCTTTTAGTTGGATAATCTCAAGAATGTTTATAGAAGTTAAAATATATAAAGCTCCCGCAAGAAATAATGTTTAAAGGGAAAGTAATATATAATTAACTAGATAAAAATTTATATCCAATAAATAAAATAAATAATTTATTAATGTCTTAAGTTATTTACATCCGATGTATTCAAAATAAAGTAAGTATAAAACTATTTAAACCTTTCTTTATGGAATTATGTTGGACTGAAAATTAATTTGCACTAATTTATGGACAATTAATTAAACAGAAATAAGAATGATAATGTTGTATATACAAAAAGTATTTGTTGAATATAAAATATTTTCTTTTTTTAATTTATTATTATTATTATTATTATTATTATTATTATTATTATTATTATTTATTTATTTATTTTTATTTATTTATTTATTTATTTTTTATGAAGAGCATCATGAACACTGTATCAAGAAAAGTAATGAAAACGACAACAAAATTATAGCAACTATAAAAACAGCAAAAGTGACTGTTCATATTTATCCATAATTTTATTAAAACTAATTTTATCTGAATCCATTACTGACATAGGTAGTCTCAAGTATTGTGGCTTGCAAAGTCAGCTTATTTTTTAAATATTTAAATTATCACTTATAAAGACACTGACTTTATTAGTGGATATTATATATTTAATTACTGTGGGAAAACAAATTTAAACAGTTCGCGTATAACATACTTAAATATGAACACGTATTCGCTCACCATCTGCATTTAGTTTCTCGAAATAACAAAGAAAAATATTTTCAGCAGAATCTAATTAGTTTGTAAAATATACTCACGTGTGTGTGTGTGTGTGTGTGTGTGTGTGTGTGTGTGTGTGTGTCCTTTATTTAGGAAACTGTAAACACTGAACTGCAAAAAATAAAATAATAATAAAGAAAGAAAGAAAGAAGAAGAAGAAGAAATAAAAATAAAATAAAGATATATAACTTCTGGAATAATATTTATCATGAGACAAATATATTATATTATTTTGACGCCCTTAGTATTATGCGGACATGAACTGATAAAATATTTAACACATATAAACAGTATTTTAAATGCTAATAATAAGAAGAAATAGAATAAATAAATAAATAAACAAACAAATAAAATAAAATGAACAAATACATTTTTAGAAAACTAACAAGTGAGCAAATTGATATTCAAAAATTTTAAAAAATGAAAATAAAATAATAATAGTAATAGAAACAAAATAACAAGAACATATTTCAATCCAACAACTGCGTATAACGTGAAAACAGACAATTAGAAAAATAATTATACGCACAAATAAAACTTGCCTAACAACGTTGATCAGGAAGAAACTCAGATTTATTTAAAAAACAAATAAAATATAAAATATAAATAAATAAATATAATTAAAAAATAGATAGGTGTGTGTGTGTGTGTGTGTGTGTGTGTGTGTGTGTGATAATAATAAAGAAAATCAAGAAAAAAAATCAAATAATTGATAATAAAATTAATTCGCGATTAAGAGATAGATAACATTTAATAGTTAAAAAGGTTTAGATTTTGAGATTAAGTAAAAAAAAAATGATAGTAATTAAATAATAATAATAATAATAATAATAATAATAATAATAAAAATAATGAAATAAAATAAAATAAAGAAATGAATGAAATAAAATAAAATAAATAAATAAATAAATAAATAAATAAATAAATGTGTTTTGTTGTAGATTTAAATGACTTTGATTTTGATTGTTCAACAAATTAAAACACTCTTTAATTAATCAGCTAAGACTGGTGGACACTGCAAAGTCTGCCATACAGTAAATTGTTATGTTTTTCATTCTGTCAATTGTTATTATTATTATTTAATCAGAGTTTTATCCAAAAATCTCAATGAACAAAAGCAAAATTGGCGCCAAAAATATCAATAATGTTATTGTAATTATGTCCCTTGATACAGCCATTGGCAGAAGTTACTAGAAAACGATGGGTCTCAAAATACATGTAATTTACTGGTAAGTTTGATCGACAGAAATCAATGAAATGGAAATTTTAACATACGTTTATTATGGTATCGGTGTTAAGTTATTTTTTGCTGATCAACATTTATTTAATTTTATTTCTGTCAAAAATAGTGATTATTGGAAATGTTGACCTAAAGCCAAAGGCAATGAATGACTAAAAATAAAAAGAATTTCTAGAAGATAATTTAAAAGTGCAAAGACATGCTAACAAATTTATTTGTATTTGGAGAGAATAAAAGAACACATAGTAGCACCAAGATATGACCTTTGATTTATTTATTTTCAGTTAATTGTGGTCAGTGCAAATAATGTTTTATTTAATTTATTAAAAAGAAAAAAGAAAAAAAAAGTAATAAATAAATCAATCAATAAAAAGGAAAAAAAATCAACAAACAAATAGTGGAGGTAGCGGTAGACTGTTACGTTTCAGCCAGTTTACACAATTTGCAAAATCGTTTGTTTTTAACATCTTTTAACTCGGCTTACGAGCAATTCAGTAACATTATGATATGCACGTAAATAAAGATGAAGTTTTGCTCTTGAATTGTTTATTTGTTTGATCAAGAGTTACTTAACGTGACGTTTTAAACGCAGCCGACAGCGCATATGTTTTCATGTTGGACAACGTTATCGGCTTTGTTCCCTGTAAGTGGTGTGCTATATGTTATGTGGCAAGATGGGAATAAAAGAAAAACAATCACGTATTTCTTGAAAAATCAGTTTCAAACAGTTGCGACATATTGCAGTGAATTAAGGCGCAGCATTTCTGGTATCATTCGAACTGTAGTTCAATTTCTATTTCAATGGTATTTTAAACTAAGCATAACGTTCACTGGTGCAGCGGCATTTTCAAATACAACGTCTAAATTCAAAATGGCGTATTTGATCTGGTTCCGTGATTGAATTTGGTACCATCTCGGTAAGCCGGTTATTGTGATCATTTAATTAATATTTCTTTTAAACTTATTCAAGAATTCATTTAATTTTTATCTAATCATTTTGCATATATTCTGCTCTGGAAAGTAAGAAAAATAAAATTCACATCATCGGAATGTAACAGATCTTAGCGAGTCTACGGGCGGTCCTGTCCACTTAAAAAGAAATAAGTAATTCGTTTTCTACTGCTGAAACGGATTGTGATATCAGTAGTGATAATCTTATTCACTTGTCTTTTATTTTGTTTAGGATTAAAATAAAAGAAATGCATTAGATATTTTAATAATTGAACTTGTGGGGAGGTCAGGCGATCTCGCCACGGGGTAGGTTGCTTCGATAGATATTTTAAAATCGGTCAACGGTTCCTACTTCTTGCTTCACTTTCAGTGTTAGTTACTGAAACGCATTATTTTATTTTAATACAAACGATCCAAGTTATAAAATGAAAGTCGATAAACATACTTGATCCATTACGTCCAACAACAAAATGTAGATGTGTCAGTATTTTGTGACAATAGCCAGAAGTATCTCCCAAGTACTATCAGCCAAATATGTTAGAAATATTGTACTTTATTACATGTATAAAGTAATTGGTTATGGTTTCAAGGGGGCAGTGGCTTCATGAACACTATAACAAATCCCCAAAACATGCCAACAAAATCCAGATAATAGATGCTTAGCTGGAAAGTTTCATTTTCAGTTAAACCAGTGTTAGATGCAGACACCCAACACATTGTGTATGGATTCCATCCAACTCTTGCTAGTCAGTTCCTTATAGTCATGTTCCCAGAATCCTATAACAAAATTCATGCTAAAATAATAATTGCATAAATATAATACATATACAGCTTTCCATACCGTTTGTGGCACATTTATATTGTTTTAGTATGTCAAGAAACATTTTGTATGGACTTGCAACTTTGAATCGGTTATTAGGCAGCTTATTCTATTTCTAAGAAATAATTGTTACTGTGAATATATATATATAGTTTTTTTAATTAAATAATAAATCCGTTTATCTGTTTATTATTATTTTATCTACTATACAATACTTACAAGGAGAAAATAATTTAAAAAAGATATATTAATATGCCAAAAAGCCTTTTAAGAAGCCTTTTAAATGGTTGTGTTACCTTTGAACCAAACAATAATGATATATACATAATTAATTTTTCTTATTTCAGTGGTGTATGAGGATATGAACCAAAGGTAAATATATAGTTTGTGTTAATATCTTCTGTAACATTGTTAGCGTTTAACAGTTGCAAAAAAGAAAAAAAAGAAAGAAGATTTTTTTATAAGTTAGGTAAACCCGTTTAATTATTCGTCTGCTTTAGAAATTAAAACTTATGATTATAATGACATTTATATACATCATGTTTTACAAATTTTAAATTCTTTTTTCAGTATAGGAAGATAAAAGAACGCCTGGATAGTGAGTTTCCTGGACAACTGGAATTTGTAAGTAAATCCAAGACTGAAAGTTAAAATTTGTACATTTTTAATCTATTTCTTTTATATACAGTATCCTACTAGCACACAGAAGGTTTGAATTTTTGAAATAAGTGACTTGCTAAGATTAGAAGATTTAAAACAATCGTGCTAGCACTTGTGTCTTTTATATGACAAAGTAATAACACTTCTATATTATTTTTGAAACTGGCATATTTTCTATTATTATTATTATTATTATTATTATCATTATTTTCTTTCAAAAAGACCAGTTATGCTACTCCAGTCAGTACAGGATACTTGGAGGTTGAAATTGTAGGTGGAAAACTTCTACACTCAAAAAAGGCAAGATGTTACTGTATAGTTTATGGTTCGAACAGGACATACTTTTACGTTATAGATTTCATTTCTGGCTACTAAATGTTTGCAAAATAAGTTATTTAATATTTATAACTGAATGGTATTTTACTGTTTCCCATACCTTACAACAAAACATTGCTCGTTGAAACTGACAAATATATTAATAATACATACGATTTTTGGAAATCCCCAAATCATTTTTCTCTTTAATTTTTTTTATGTAAAGACATTCCTTCAAATAAAAATATTAATTAAAAGTGTTATTTTATTTCAGAATGGTGATGGTTACATAGACTCTGAAGAAAAAGTTCAGAAAATAATTAATGGTGTTCAAGAAGCTCTAGCAAAGCAGTAAACTCATTAAACAAAAACAAAATGGTGTGTCATTTTAATTTTCATATCTGATAACCAAAGCCTTTAATGTCGTTAAATATTCATTCTTTCATTTATATAAATATTCAATTTTATATGCTTGGACAATCTACATAAAACATTTCTTCTTAATCTACTACTACTGTATTTAATATGCAATGTAAATAAAATTAAATAAAAAAGCAGCTAAACTAGTTACTTGACTTGAAAGTATTGATCACAGCTGTTATTAATACTTCTTGTTTAAAACTTTTAATAACATATCCATGAATTAAAACGTTTTTATTTTCTTCTGTTTTTTTCTTCTTTTTTTTTACAGGGATGACATTTTCAGATGTTATCAGGGGATCAGCTGATAATGAAAGGTTATGACGAAAACGACTAACGTCACGGTTATAATCAAGATGATTGTACAGTGGGAACCTGCTGATGACAGCTACATTTGTCTTCCTATTTTGTATTACTGGTGTTTCTTTATTTTAAAAATTTACAGAAATATTTTTAAAAATCTATAGATTGGTGGGATTTATTTATTTTATTTTATTTTATTTTTTTAAAATAATTTAATTCATTTTTTGGTTGGGATTTTTAAAATGGAAAACATTCTGATGTTCACATGTTAAATTGTTATATCTAAATAAAAATAACTTTAAAATAAGAAGACAATACAACAGTTACATGTGGTTAGTCTGTAATTTGAGTTTAAGGCACTGTTAGAATGAACAGAATATAATAGATTTTAAGTGGGTTTTTTTTGGTTTTTTACTTTGTTTAGTTGTATAATAATGCAATAATATTTAATCATTGAATATTATGATTTGTGTTTTGTATCAGATAGTGGCAAACAAAACCGAATTAAAATTTAATCAGCTGACTGCTGATAAACATTCAGCAAAATAGATAATTTTCTCCTGATCATTTCTCATCTTTCTTTTACATAATTATCAACAGGAAAATGGAAGTCAGCTTAACAATGCTAAAATATTGTGTAAAATTCTTTTGCACAAATTACTGTTGGTCTGCTTTGTTTCAGGGTATATGGTTCCATGTCACATGCAAATGTGCAAAACTGTAAATGCTCTATATAAAATAACATAATTTAACTCTTTATATGTTCATTGCATGAAAATGACCCTAAAGGTACTACTAAGATCTACGAAAATACAAATCATTCATAATTAGTCTTGTTTCTTTTTTGCAGTCAGTAGGCACATTTCAAATGTTTTTTCTGATTTTGTTTCTTTATTTGCTTTCAAATCAGAATTGGTTGAAACCTACAAATAAGAATAACCAACTATTTTCTTTCAGGATGCTAGTTTTGTTCAGGTTTTCTATTCCTGTAGCCATTGCATTTAAATGAAGTTTATTTATTTTTGCATTCAGCATGTCATACGGTAACCATTCATTGTAATTTCCTTGAAATATTTTGTCTTTTTTTTTTAATGAAATATCAAATAAATATTGAATATGTGTTATGAAATCTGTACCATAATTAATATCTTCAGATATTTGCATTATTACTTGGAAAACATTTTTAAGTGACATTCTGAAATGAATTAGTCAGTTTTTTAAACTCTTAATTGCCAAGTCAGTAACTGTTTTAGTGTACACAGACATAAATTTGACAATGTTGACAACCAGCATAAAACAAAATTGCTTATAGCAATATTTTTTTTGGTACATTAAAAGTGGAACAGCCTCTACTGATTTAATAAATAATTTTCTGTATAAAACAATTGATTTTTAAACTTGCACAGCAAAAAAGTCGTTTCCATAACTGCATTATAGTTTATTAAGCAGTATAAAAATGTCTGAAATACCTATTCAAAGATTCACAATAAACCACCATTATATTAAAAAAAAAAAAAAAGTTTTATTATTATTATTTTGTTTTTGTTTTGTTTTTATCAGGCTTCCACCCATCTGAAGCATACATTTTTATTACATATTGAATACATTCAGTAGGCCTAGTTTGTAGCCTATAATGTTAATGGCTGTTCCAAGCAACTGATCGCATTTCCATGTAGATCAGAGTTTGTAAACTTGTAATAAAATTGATGTATAGTTTAATTCAGGATATTCAAACATTCATTTTTAGCTTTTTAAAATTCAATTCAGATATACCTTCCTTAGGTAGGAGACCCATCACTGATTCTTGTCTATAAAAGTTATGTTCATTCAAAAACCTCTGTTGGTTTTATAAATATTTTTCTGTATAAAATAATTGATTTCTAAATATGTACAGCAAAAAAAATTATTTCCATACTAGTGTATAAAAAACTGCATTATAGTTTATAAATCACTGTTACATTAAGCAGAAAAAAAATGTCTGAAATGTTTTCAAAGATTCACAATAAACCACATTTATATAAAATATATTTTTTTTAAGTATTTTGTTTTTGTTTTGTTTTTATCAGTCTTCCACCCATCTGAAGCATACATTTTTATTACATATTGAATACATTCAGTATGCCTAGTTTGTAGCCTATAATGTTAATGGCTGTTCCAAGCAACTGATGACATTTCCATGTAGTTCAGAGTTTGTAAACTTGTAATAAAATTGATGTATAGTTTAATTCAGGATATTCAAACATTCATTTTTAGCTTTTTAAAATTCAATTCAGATATACCTTCCTTAGGTAGGAGACCCATCACTGATTCTTGTCTGTAAAAGTTATGTTCATTCAAAAACTTCTGTTGGTTTTATAAATATTTTTCTGTATAAAATAATTGATTTCTAAATATGTACAGCAAAAAAAATTATTTCCATACTAGTGTATTAAAAACTGCATTATAGTTTATAAATCACTGTTACATTAAGCAGAAAAAAAATGTCTGAAATGTCTTCAAAGATTCACAATAAACCACATTTATATAAAATATTTTTTTTTTTAAGTATTTTTTGTTTTGTTTTGTTTTTATCAGTCTTCCACCCATCTGAAGCATACATTTTTATTACATATTGAATACATTCAGTAGGCCTAGTTTGTAGCCTATAATGTTAATGGCTGTTCCAAGCAACTGATGACATTTCCATGTAGTTCAGAGTTTGTAAACTTGTAATAAAATTGATGTATAGTTTAATTCAGGATATTCAAATATTCATTTTTAGCTTTTTAAAATTCAATTCAGATATACCTTCCTTAGGTAGGAGACCCATCACTGATTCTTGTCTGTAAAAGTTATGTCCCTTCAATCACTGAAATACATATATATATATATATTTCGAAAAAAGATGGATAAGATTGCATTATAATTTTTAAATTATGCATTGATAAAACCTGCAAACCACAGCATTTGTTGTTCAATGTTTATTTATTTATCTAATTAAATGAAATAAATATAAATAAATTATTAAAATTTTGTTTTTGTTTTCTTTAATGGTGATAAGTCATAGATGATAGTTTTCTAGCATGTTGAAATAGATCAAAAATTTATTTTTTAAGTTCTGATAACTAATTTTTTGTTACTGATTTATTGATCTATTTATTTTTAATGCACACAGTTGTCCAACAGATCAGAGGTTTGAAATTTGGAATGTGTTATCTTCATGAGATTTTTTTTTTTTTTTTTTTATTGGTTTGTTTATACCTGGCATTTATCAAGGGCATTTACGTTTAGCATAATTTAAAAAATATAAATAAATAAATATAATTAAAAAATAGATGTGTGTGTGTGTGTGTGTGTGTGTGTGTGTGTGTGTGATAATAATTTTAAAAAAATCAAGAAAAAAAAATCAAATAATTGATAATAAAATTAATTCGCGATTAAGAGATAACATTTAATAGTTAAAAAGGTTTAGATTTTGAGATTAAGTAAAAAAAAAAAAAAAAATGATCGTAATAATAATAATAATAATAATAATAATAATAATAATAAAAAAAAGAATGAAATAAAATAAAATAAAGAAATGAATGAAATAAGCTAAAATAAATAAATAAATAAAAATAATAATAATATTTATAATAAAAATGATAATAATAATAAATAAACTAAAATCCAGGAAGAAATTACATAACGTAAATAAACAATAAAAATATATTGTAAACACTGTAACAGATATGTCAGCTTTCCTTATGTATATATGCTCTTTAATTCTATTTGTCGTCCTTCATTTCAACATTGGAAAATGATTTCGACCAATCATTGTCGTTCTACACTTGTGATGACCCAGACGATTGCTAGACTGATGAGACAACGTGTGGGGATGGAGAGGTGTGGAATTTCTACGGAAGACCGTTGCGGTCACAGATTTTTGCATTAACCTTTGTATATTAAATATATTCCAGTGTGTTTGAGTGTGCGTGTGCGTGTTTGTTTGTGTGTGTGTGATAAAATTAAAATCTTTATTTCAACAAGTAAATGCCGCCTATACAGCTGAATTTCTTAATTTTTGAGTTAACTTAAAAAATAAATGATATAATAACTGATAATACTGTTTCAGTGACAAGAAGAAAAATAAATGCGAAGTTCATTGAAACTGATTCTGCATTTCAGACCGAACAGCTTAAAATTCGTAAAATTCATTATAAATAAAGTGAGAAAGGGGTCAAAAAATTACAAAATATTTAATAATTTTTACTTTTCTTTGTCTTACAACTTCATATGTTATAGAATGTACACTAGTAATAATAATATTATTATTTCAATAATAATAATAACAACAAAATAAATAGAAATAAAAGAAATTATATATAATAATTCATTTGAAAAGAAAGAGAAAATAAAGGAAGAAAAAAAATAAAAGAAAGAAATAAAGAGACTAAGAAAGACACACACACACCTATATAATATTTTTTCCTTCAGCAAAGATCACGTTTCTCGTAAAGAAGACAAAAAGGTTCATCGCATATAAACAAGGATTGTCTAACAAAACACTCCCAACATCGTCTCCATCAAGCAGGTGCTATTATTCACAGTGGAAAAAAAAAGTAACAAAGAAGCACATTTAAAACAAAACAAAAACTCATTATGTTGTTTTGTGAGGTTAACGTGATCGTCCAACCAGTCACACTGGCTTTAGATTTAATTTATTATATTTAGATTTAGTTTATACTTCAGTTTTAAACTGAGATTCAAACTCATCTTTTAAGTTATTTGTCCAAGTGACAGGTAAAGAAATATAATGTCTGTAAGACATTTACACAAAGATGTATGCATGTGTAAAATTTATAAGTTGTCGTCGTTTCTTCTTTTTATTTTTTATTTTACTCTTATTTATTTATACCGATTTAATATTACACATTTCGCACTAAAGTTGGAATAAAAGCAACTTTTATCAGAAATTTGTTTCTTGTTTTACCCTTTAATGATCCAGATTTAATGTGATTTTCAATAATTTGTCCATATATTATATTTTGGTTAAATAAACTTGTTCATTTTTTTTCTAGCTGTTGTCACTTTTTTTATGTAGCTAGAACTGATAAGGGCTACAAACAATGACATTAGCCATTAAATTTATTTTTCAAAATTATGAAAATTTCTTATGACGATATTAACTTGTAATATTCAAATATCAATACAAATTTAATAATAATAATGACGACGATAATGATGATGAAACACAAATAATGTTTAAAAGGATTAGCCACACAAATAACAAGCAAAAACACCTAGACTTAACAGGTGGTGATATTGAAACAACATGTAGAATTTATTTCGACGATAATGTTTACAAAGAAAACTAAAATCATGAGCAATACATGAAGACTGTTATTGTCGGTGTGTTTACGTGTTTGTTCCTGTATTTTTTCTTTATATGCATTTCAGTGCATACGTGCGTTCGTGTGCATCTAATTTGTGTTTGTTATCTTCTCAAATATTTATGTGTCTACGTGTTTCTGAATGTGTTTTGGCCTATGTTTGATAATGGTTTTAACAATGTGGCTAATGTCATGGATACACTGCAGGTCTCTGGAACGGGATCTCTGTTAAAACAATTGTAATTTTATCTGGTAGACGTGCATAAAAGTAGTTCAAAATAATCATCTCCCTTGCTGGAATGAAAACGAGGCACGTTGATCGTATATGTACCGGAAACCAATGTAACGATAAACCTGTTTCCGGTAAAGTTTGTGTGTTTGGGTGTGAATGTGTATGTTTATGTGTGTCTGGTAGTCATGGCAACGTATTAATTATACTAAGATATATACGTTCCAAAACCTGATATAGCTGAACATCATCATATAATGATGTTAACGTCTGGATCAGACGTCTTAAAACAGTAAGAACTGGCAATTTCCGAAACTTGAGTCCAACTGAAATGTGATGCATTAAAGGTACTATGAGTAGCTAATGTTTCCAGTATGAAACGTTTGGAACAACCATTTTAAGCTCGCCCTTTCCGTGTCGTATATCATCGTTAGGGATATAGTTAGATAGGCTAGATCATTTTAAATTATTTGGAAAGAAATTTATGAACTCAGATGGAGTACCAATGCATTGGTGTGAACGCCAGATCTGCCCAATATTTACTGAAATTTAAAAACCCCCATTAAAATAATAATAATAATAATAATCAAGCAACAGATAAACTAAAAATAACGTATAACCTTATTGCTAATTCAGGCACTGCATTATAAGATAAAATACAATGGAATGAAACAGTTTACATATATCATTTCGAACTTTTCTTAATACTGCCGTCAATGCAATCGCATATATAAAAAATACATATGAGTCGTGTGGTATTAAATGTTATCCAAATCAGTTAATTAATAGCTGCGAAATGTTAATTAAAACAATATATAAGACAGAGCATCCAACCTGTGACAGTTCATGGGGGTGTGAGAGAGAAAAAATAATCGGCGTTCAGGATGAAACAATGTATTTAAGCCCAAAATGGAGATCTCTTGAAGCTTTTTAACATGTACTGTTAGAACAAGAAAGCAATATTCATATACTTAATTTAGATGATGAAATGGTATTTATTTTTTATGTCACATACTTTTTTTCTTTCTTTTTTTTTTTTTTTTTTTTTTTTTAGGTTCTTTAGTTGCATTTTGTTATTGGCCATTTTGGAATTGACCATTTTAATGACGATCTGAAATACAAACAAATGTCGATTAAAATATATATACAGTACCTCGATTTACTAGTGCTACAACTTACGAGTTTTTCGAGTTATGAGCAGTCGCTTGGGTGATTTTTTGCTTTGAGTTGCGAGCCAAAACTCAACATCCGGCCAGCATCCCGTGTTTCACTCCTTTACTTCACGTGGTGACCTGACCATGGAAGCATCTCTGCTGTGGTGTGTTCGCGTTTTTGTGCAGTATTTTGCCAAATTTCTTTTTTCTGACCAGGATCGTAAAAAGTGCGTGCAAAGGACAGTGCTTTGAAGAAGAAGTGGATGATGTCCATTGAATTAAAGCATGAAATCATAGAAAAACTTGAGCGAGGTGTGCATGTAGTCGACTTGGCTAGGCAGCTCATTTTTTGAACGAAATGCTGTATTCAAAGTAATTAAATATAGAACTAGAATTATTTGAAAACCCTCAAAAAAAAGATACAATTATTATTTTAAGAAATCCATAAGTCACAGATGTAGATAAATGAACACACGAACAAACACGCACGCACACACACTAATATACCTCTATACATACATCTGTCTGTGAGTTTATATATTACTATATAAATGGACCATAACTCTCTCTAAAAAGCAAAACAAATTAAAATAAAAATAAAAATATATTTTTTTTACTAAGAAACAAATAAAAATATAAACTATATCAACTAAGCAAAACTGCAGTAAAGTTTTATTTACATCACGTTTCAACACGATATTACAGAACAAGAAAAAGAACAGACTAATGTAACAACGGAGAAACTCCTAAAAAAACAAGAGATAAAATGTAAGATTCATTTATTTCCACATCATTTCGTCATATTTACTATTTTTTCTAATCAGGTTCAGAAATGTATGCGACGACTGGAGTATCGCTATTAATTACTAACAATAATTAGATGTGTTATAGATATGAACACATACTGTTTTGTGTTGCATCATTAAGTAACAATCATGTAAATAAAATAATGATAATAATAATAATAATAACAATAATAAAAAAAAAAATTCAAACCATGAATAGTCTCTACGCAAATAGGTATCATACTTAGTTAAACACAGACACACAGATACAAACATATATTTTTATGTCAACTTTCTTTTACATGTTTAAAAAAAAATAATAATAATAATAATAATTTTATATATATAATGTTTTTGTTTTTTTGTTTTTTTTTTAGAGAGAGAGAGCACATTTAAAACGTACTTATGCTTATTTGAACACAGACACAAACAAACAAATACAGACATATGTATATATTTGTATGTCAACGTTCTTATTTAGAATGTTTTATTCAGATATCCTGTTAATTCATTAATTAATACATCTGACGACCGCATCAGTTATAGACTGTCATCCTGTTCATTCTGTGCAGTGACAGAGAATAACAATTCATCTAAATACGCAGTACCTGTATCTAGGTAAGAACTATAGTAGTATACGTGATAACTGTAACCTAGTTGAAATCCAAACTCTTCTTTTTTTACCTCTTATTTTTCTTTCCCATTATTTATTTTTTATTTTATTACTGGCCTATGTAGTTCTTAAAATAGATGAAAACGTGGTGAATTTTGGCAATACTTTGCAAGTTTTCTCTGCATCTCACGTTCTTAGATGATTATTTTGTCATATGTTCGATCTTTGCACGATGTTGGTTCATGAGTGATTTTGGTTTAGTTATTATTTGTATTATTTGTTTAGAGTTCGAGGGAGTGACAGTATATAATAATAAACCTTTTTTTAAAGTATGAATATAACAATAAAAGTGTCTTTAATGGTAAAAAGGAAAACTGCTTCATGTTGGTACATGTTAAAGTACTAAAATATTATTGGTATCCCCAAGGAGGACTCCTGATCGCTGCATGGACTCTTTCAAATTTATATCGCAATAAAAAATACGATATAATATACGAAAAAATTTAAAATGTGTTTTAATAACATAGGCCCGCGCGCTCACACATATGAAATTAAAGATTTAAAGATAATATTTACAAATTTTAAATTTATGCCAGCACAGATTAATTAACCACTCATTGTCCAAAGTTCTGCAGCTGGAAAAAGAAGTAGTGATTCTTGATGAGACAGAGAATTCCATCAGGTGTTTGATGTTACGTTTTTGGCATCAAACCATTACACTGTTGCAGACACGAGGAGTCAGTGTGATCATTTTCAGCTTCGAAATAGTTATTTTATGTTGTCTACTGTGATAAGGTCGAAAACCGTTAAATTAGTACCCACTGACTCTGTAATATATCTTTCTGGGAAAAAAAAATCTATAATAATAATATAAAAAACAGAGAGAAAAAATGATATTTTAACAAAAACAAAACAACAAAAAAATCAATAAATAAATAATTATAATAAAAAAAAAATCAAATAAATCGTTAAAAAAAGAAAAGAAAAAAAAGCCAAGAGCACACTGTAAATTAATTTCAAAATGGTTTATTCAATTAGAAAATGATTAGTTTTCAAACTGTTTTACCTCATTAATTACTAATATTATTTTCAGTACTACTGCTACAACAATTGCTACTATTAATAAGAGTAATAAAACAGATACTGCTACTACTACTACTATTAAAATAATAACAACTACTACAACAACAGCAACAACAATTGCTACTATTAATAAGAGTAATAAAACAGATACTGCTACTACTACTACTATTAAAATAATAACAACTACTACAACAACAGCAACAACAATTGCTACTACTACTACTGCCACTAAAAACGTAAATATCTAATTACTATAAACATTACATCACCATCAGGAAAATCTCATTTGAACGGTTTCTAGAGTCAAATCCTGGTGTCGGATAAAGTTTAGTTCATTTCATTTACAGCGCAAAACTGAATAACTTCAGAAAACTGTCTTCAGAAATTATCGTTTTACCCGAAGACAGAGCCACCGATAATTTTATTTAATCGATACGAGAAGCGAAATAAGCTGAAAATGTCAAAATGACATGACTGCCACATTTTAACCTTTATGCTAACACAGCAAACTGGTTATATGTATGGAGCATACAACAGCTCGAGTTATTATATTTATTCATATGTCACTTTATGTGATCAGAGTCTTTATTCATACAAAATATTTATTTAATTTTCCGTTTCTTTTACACGTTTTCACAGTTGAAGTGTACGGTAAAAACAACAGCTTATATCATTATATTTATTTATAAATCACCTTATGTGATTTGAATTTAAACTTTGTGGTTTTTCTTTCATTAAAATATGCTGAAAAGATAGTTGATATGTAAAAATAACGTAATATGTTTCAAGTACGTCCTCAACATTATTCTTTACAGATGTTTCATTATTGAACTAAAAGCACTATTCGTAAATAGTTGTTTTTTTCATTCTAGCGACCTATTTTTATCCTACTGATATTCATACAAAATATTTATTCGATTTTCAAGGACTTTCATAAACGTACATCACAACAGCACCACAGTTATAATATTAAGGTCGTTTCACAAAATAACTGAAATCTGTAATCATAATATAAAATGACTGATAGAATAAATCATGCTGTGAAAAAGGTAAAAATATATTTTCCAGGTCACCAGCCATTTTGAATCAACACGATACTCTCTGTTCTTTCCAGAGATTAAAAGATACAAAGGTCAAATTTATACTCTGTTAACATGTTGATTTTTCAAGGGCAGTGCACTAAAATATGTTGCAATTCAGCTAAATTACTATTAAAGCGCCTGCGCTGGGATAAATGCAAGTGTGAAACAGTGCTCAACTGCGTTTGTGTTTTCTTTTAAAATAATTTAATTAGAAAAAAATAAAATTTAAAAAAAGCAGTCTTGAGGAAGGGGCAAAACTCTCTCTCTCTCTCTCTCTCTCTCTCTCTCTCTCTCTCTCTCTCTCTCTCTCTCTCTCTCTCTCTCTCTCTCTCATGTTAACATGTTGAAAAGAATGGTAAGATGAGTACATTCACCAAAAGCCGACAGCTGAATTTGTTGTTGAGATTTATTAATAACTGCCATTCTTTGATACATAATAGTTATTAATTCTCAAAAAGTAGAAAATGAATCCAATGGTTAATTTGAATTTTACGTCGACTTTTTTGTTGCCTTTTCTTTTTTCTTTTGGCATGAAGAGCAATTTATTACAAATGTCAGATTTCTTTTCTTTTTGTTTTGTTTTAATGACCGTTTTTGTACGAGTATTTTTGACATGATCTAACCGCAGATATTGTCCACAGAATACATTATGTTTGTTTTATTGTATGCTGTTTACAGTGTATGTGACGTGATTGGAATGTAAAATCTGTGCGTATGTTTGCCTACGCCTGCATGATCGTGATTGCTCAGTTATTCATCGATATATGTATATGTGATTATTTGGAATGTATGTTCGCGTGCATGCGTATGTGTTCATATTCTTTTCTTTTTGCAGGAGCAATATGACCCAGAGCAGTTCGATACGTTTGTTATTTCAAAAGCACGTTTATATTCATTAGTCTTTGACACTGTTTACTTCACTGCATTTGTTTTCGCATTATTTCAGATATAAAGAACTACCGTGACATTATTTTCCTGTATTGTATATCGTAAATATCTAACAGTGGCGCTGTTGTCCCATTCAATTCCTATTAAAACAACCGTTTCAACTGTTTCTTATAATGTAATCATATTTATTTATCTTCAGTTTATTTACGTTTTTTTAACATCTGACCTTACCTGCTATGTGAAAACTTTATTATCAGTTCATATTAGTCTCTCTCTCTCTCTCTCTCTCTCTCTCTCTCTTTTTCTTCTTCTTCTGTCCAGCCTGTTTATTATCTTTTCTTATCATGTCATCTTATGTAATTTCCATCACCCTATTCAAATCCTTTATCAGCCTGTAGGTACTGTTTGAGCTCCTTCATAAAGGATTATCTTACTCGTCTTTTTCTTTTTCTCCCTCTTTTTTTCCCTTTCTTTTATACCCTTTTTCTTCATTTCAATACTTAAAAAAAAAAATAATAATAATAAAAAAATTGAATCATTTCACCAAAGTATATTGTTATGTCTTTCCTATCGTGTCATCTTATTAATTTTAATTATAGTCACCCTTTTCGAATCCATTAACAACTCTTAGTCATTATTTGAACTCTTTCATTCAGTATTATCTAACTTAGTCATCATCACCTCATTTTTTCTTCTTCTTCTTCTTTTTAAAACCATTCTATAGCTATCATTTTATCTCATTCTTATTGTATTTTATTTTGTTACCATCACCTTATTCAAATCTCTTCATGAACTGTTGGCCAGTGTTTGAACTTTTAGGTACAAGATTATCTTACTTCGTTACCGTCACCGTAACTCATCTTTATCTTCTCTTTCTTCTTCCTCTTATTTTTTCTTTTTTTTTTTTTCTTTTTTTTATTCAGTTAACCTAACTACGATTTTATTTTTTATTTTTTTTATCAGATAATCTTAATTAATTATGCTATTCAAACACGTTCATGAACTCCTTGATGTAGGATTATCTTATTATCTTCTTTTCTTTTCCTTCTTTTTCTTTTTTTTTTTTTTTTTTTTTTTTTTTTTTTATATCGTGTCATCAAGCTTCCATTTTATCCCATTCTTATCGGTTAATCTTAAATAGTTGCTGTCGCCTTATTCAACCCACATCATCATCTCACTAGCTAGTATTTCAGCTCTTTCTTATCACGCTATCTTAGCTTTGGTTACCTCAACATTATCTTATCACGTCAAACGAGCGTTATCGCTGTACCGTGATCTGTTTTTAGCGGGTTATTTAATTTGTTGTAGAATTTTTCTTTTAGAGCTGTCATTAGCAAGATAATCAATGAAAGTGAGACTATAGATAAATAGTGGATTATAGATAATGGTAGCGTTACAGAGAAGTGACAAAAAACGATGAGTTCGTGATATATATCGAAAATAATACACCTGTGAAACGGATAACAATGATGATAATGATTTTGTTTTAAAAGATACTTTGAAGTGAACAATTATTTCCTGTCTGTAATAATAATAAGAAGAAGAAGAAGAAGAAGAAGCGAGAGGAGAAAAAGATGAAAAAATTAAATCATCATCATCATCATCATTATTTCTTTCTTTATTTTTTTATTGTAATTAAAATATATATATATATATATATATATATATTTTTTTTTTTTTGAATTTGTTTTGTTTTGTTTTAAGAAAAAGATGGCAGGTATGTACAACCATAGGATTCTTGTCCGTGATTAGCATTACAAACTGACACGTGCCGATAAAAATGGCTTACGTGACTCTGCACACGTCCGCGTGTTTTGCAGCGATATGTCCTGGTGGTTGTTGTACTGAGGTTTGCTCACTATTTGCAGCTCAGTGACGAAGTTCGTTGTCTACCGTGTGACCTTTTGAAAACTGTCTAATGAATATTTATTTTTAAAAACGATCCTGTGTCATCTTTATTATGTATGTATTAAAGCATGAAATTTTCATAACTTCGCCTGTAACAAACAGTTGTAGAAATAATAATAATAATAATAATAATAATAATAATAATAATAATAATAATAATAATAATGAATAAGTTGCTGTTCATTACATAAACTGTGGATGTTATATAATTTCAGTTAAAAAAGTAAACACGTATAATTTACATAGGTGCATGTAATTTAAAGCTAAATACGAATAAGAGACAATGTAAGAGATTATCAGCTTGTATTTATTAATTTCATGATTTGTATTAAAAGTAATATGCACAACGAAAAGTAAACGTTTTAAACGACGCCGAAATTAAAGTGAAACTGTTCGTTGCTATGCCTGTTTTTTAGAATGCAGCAGTACCATTAAAAACTAAACAAAATCAACAGTAATAAAAGCAGTGTAGACTAATAAACATACACATAGTTACATATATATAAACTGAAAATAAACATTTAATTACTAACGTGAATTGTAACAATGTACAGAAAATCTTTAAAAATCTTTAAAAATCATCAAGAATGTTAATAATTCAGTAAAGAACTTGCCTCAAACAAGTAAAACGTAATTTTTGATAACATACTGATTATCTGTTTTAATTATATAAACAAATAACATGTCTGTGTATATTAAATTATATGTAAGTACATAGATGTATGTAATAAGGTGTACATACATACATGTATATGCAGGCATGCATAGATAAATGTTTTGGATATGCAAACATGTATGTACGTGTATGAATATATGCACATGTGTAAATGCATATGCAGCATGCATTTAACAAACATGTTCCTGTGTATTTACATATATGTATGAATATCTTTATGTTGTATTTATGTATGTATATATCTATGAATGTATGAATGTATGTATGTATATATGTATATGTATGTATGTACGTATGTACGTATGTCTATTTCGTTTTTGTCGAATACCTTCGGTAACTTATGGTCGAGAATTTATTATTATTGTTATTATTTTTTTTTAAAGCCCACGTTTTATTGATGCGTGTGCTAACTTGCTTGCGAAGACGTGCTTCTTAACACGTGAAAGGGTTCTGAACCTGGATCAATGAATGCTCCCGGATGAGAATAAATATTAAATGTCAAGGACAAATACTTTCAGAATATTGTTTACCAAGGCCATTTCGATTTATGGAGAAATGCTTTCGCTAAATTAAATAATGATAATATTTAGAACATATATATATATGCATGCATTATGTATGCATAGCCATGCTGTAATTAATTTCGTTTTAATTTTTTGAAAAAAGAGAATCTTACTTTTTGTGATATTTTCAATACGTATATAAATCTATATAAAGCAATATCGCTACTGACTTTGAATGTTCTTTTTAAATTTATATTTACACAGACGCTCCACTTTCCTAAATCTAACCACCCGATTAATTCATCTCTAGAGCCACGCGGTGATGACCGTTTAAATTCTCAAATCCTACATCCCATTCTGGTAATATTTTCCTTTAACTGACGATACTTTAAAACAAAAAGTAATAAAATAAAATAAAGGAAAATAATAATAATAAAAAAAGAAAAAAGAAAAAGAAAACAAAATATCGGATATTCCGGATTATTTATATATATATATATATATAATGTAATTCTAACCATCTAGTTTATCTTGAACCAGTTTGTAAGAGAGTAATGACACACACACACATACACGCACGCACACACATACACGTGGCGCTTAAATGAAAATAATAAAACCTACATACATTAATTTTAGTGACGCTGTCAAAGTCACGTATTTGAGTGACTAAAAGATGTTAGGTGATGTTTCATACTGCGACATAATTTTATAAATTTCACATTGTGAGTAACACGGTTACACATTTCAATCAACAGCTGACAGGTCAGCTAGGATTGGTGCGTTAATGCCATTTGAATTTCAGTTATATTATGAAAATTTGTTAATGTAAAACGTATATATGAATGTTTGTGTAAAGATGTATTTGTGACAAAGCACATACACTCAGAGAGAGAGAGAGAGAGAGAGAGAGAGAGAGAGAGAGAGAGAGAGAGAGCATAGTATCAAATATGTCTTAAAAATATATATATTATATTATTTATTAATTCATAAAACTACTGTTTCTGCTTCTGCAACTACTAGTGTCTAGCTTCTACTGTAATACTGTTACTTCTATTGCTACTACCAATATTCTTGCTACTCTTACTATTACTGTTACTAATATTACTTCTAATAATAATATTTTTCCCCTTATTATTATTTTTTTTTATTTCTATATATATATATTTTTTTTTTTTTCGAGTACTATATTATCCCCAACCAGTTCCTTATTATTTTGGATGTCGTCTGTCACATTACAGCACGTTTCAGTGCAGCTGCAAAGGTAAACAGGAAATATAATAATAATAAAATACATTTGACTGGTCATCCTGATCTAGTTTTATCCAAAACACTGATAAACTTTACAGACCAAAATTTGTGAATATCGATGTCAGTCTGACACTAGTTGTGCAGTGCAGCAAAAAGTAACATTCGTTTGACATTACAATTTACTAACCTCATAAAGTTTTATTTGCAATGGAAATTTAGGGCTTGTAAACAGTAAACATGTATCTGTCCTTTGTACCGCTAAATCCACTGTAACCTCGGTTTCTCGGCATAAAGAGCACGTTGTTTGTTGTCGTTTTATAGTTACACGTTTTTACGATGTATTACTTTTAATGATGTAATCTATACAGTTACACAGACGAAGCAGACGACACGGTAGCTAAAAATATACCCCGTTTTGTTAACGAGTTAAATAAATTCCTTTAAACTGCTAAATGTCAGAAATCCAGATACGAGTCGTTTTATTTCTTTAATTATCATTATATGTCAAATAAATAAATAAATAAATAAAATAAAAATAAAATAAAATAAAATAAATAAATAAATAAACAAATAAAATAATAATAATAATAATAATAATAATAATAATAATAATAATAATAATAATAATAATAATAATGAAAATGTGTTTTACCACTGTATTAATAATCTAGTATGCCAGCGCAGTTAAATTTTCTTATTCAGTTTAAAGAATTTCTACGAAGTACTGTTTTATATGTTCTCTCGTAGATCTACAGTATTTAATTTATTTTTCACGAACGAATAAGTAGATTTAATTCGGCGTTCTCGTCAGGCATAATCTCTTTATTATTGTTGTTGTTATTTGTAACTGATAAAAGTAGTCCTTTATTTTGCGATAGCGAGCTTCCGCTCATATCATTTTATACCAGAAATATGCAAATATTCCTGTAAAACAAACTGATTTTCGCGTTACTACGATTTATCAAGTATTTAAATCTAAATAAAATACATCAGTAAACCGAATACCTTTTCAAAAAGAAACTTTTTGCTTCGTCCCGACACTGTTCGGTTTTGAGAAGTTTCACTGTACTGGTAAACCGACGGCATCTAGTATGCGATCCTGCTCAATAACAAGGTGCTTGTTTTGTTAAAGGGAGTGGGTGTATAAACATACTTTCTATCTGTTTTATAGTTTATCGTTCATTATTCCATTATTATCAAGGGTTTCTTTTATGTCTTTTAAGATGAAATAAAGGTCTGGCTTGGTCACAGTTATTATTATTTTGTTTTTAAAGTTTTATTTATTTCATGTTTATACAATCTCTCTCTCTCTCTCTCTCTCTCTCTCTCTCTCTCTGTGTGTGTGTGTGTGTGTGTGTGTGTGTGTGTGTGTGTGTTATATGTGCTTGTGTGGTGATTATTCAGTCAACCCGTTTGACTACTTCAGCTACCCAGTGATTATCTTTTTCAAACCCGGCCAGCTCCTTCATGTTGTTAACGGACCTACGATTTGCTTCGTTACCCATGAAACGTGCTCGCCACATTAGAAACGCTACAGCTATGTACTTTATAAAGCCACGACCTTCATAATGTCCAATATGTTTAAATATAGTTATCGTTCATAAAACAATACTGCATTTTGATAGTTTAATATAATTAAGTTCTGAATACATATATACATATGAGTGTAAATGCACGTATATTATAACATATGATTAAAACGTCATTAAAATATTCCAAAATTAATGTTTTCGTTTTTTGGATTTTTTTTTTTTTTTTTTTTAAGTTTCGAAAGCCAAATGTGTATTTTCTATTCTTATTAGCATGTCGGTTTTTAAAACTGCCATTGTCAGTTATCCTGTATAAACTAGCTGTATTGGTGTGAGAGAGGAGACAAGCTTATAGTCACGTACACCACATGAAGTTAACACTAACAAAATAATTGCACACCTGGGACTCCACTGTACCATCTTGCAAAAAGAAAAAACCTCAGGGATAATATATTGAAATTACAAGTATAAACCATTAAGTAAAAATTATAAGCTTTTCACGTAAGTGCAGATAGAAAAATTCTGAAATTATATTACTATTTTACCTATTAAGGGACGACAGGGGAGAGGTTGATGCGGGGGCGTTATATTTTACCAACGCTTATTTTTTACTTCAGACTATTGATGTTGTTATATCACTACAGTTATTATTACAACTGTTGCTAGTGCAGCAGCAGCAATAGCAACAACGACAGCTATTAATGCTACTCTCGGTACTGTTAGTATTTTTATTGTTGTTCCACGATCAAAATTTGGAGAATACTTTTGTTGTGAGTCATCCATGTTTCATAAACACGCCCACCCTCTGGGCTACAGTTTGTGAAGCCTGCTATTAAATAATGCGCATTATTAACATAATATTAAACTAGATATATATACTTGAGATAAACAAAAATAAAACTGAAGTATTCAATGAAAACTGTAAATGTATGCATCAAAATAAATAAATCTAAATTCATATCACGAATTTCCCTAATGGCAGCTCCTCCCCCCAAAAACCCCCCACACACTTTATACTACTACTCAGTGCATTGCTAACAAAATAATCTTATTACTTTAGGTTAGTAGTTCAACATAGAAATTTTTCTTATTGTGGAAATGGTCATGACATTTCTATATATAAATATACAAGCATACTTGTTAATATGGAACATCAAAGGTGTAATATATTAAAAACAACAATAATAATAATGTTTAAAAACTGATTTGTTTAGATATATTAGTATATCAGTGTTCAATATATTTGTTTTGTCAACAGATTTAATAGTAATATTAATCAAATTGCTTCATTTTGATGCATTGGCTTGTTAGTATCTTTTCACTTTCATATATAACGATTATCACTTTGTTATTCATGATTAACATATTAACTATTATGTAGATGACATACAGTTGAACATTTTCATTACGGTTATTCTCGAAACATGCGAACCACCACGTACACGCTTTAAATGAATTATGAAGGCCGCAAGAAAACTGTCAGAAAATTATCGTAATAAAAACAAAAACTCTCACATTACAACCACACGTATGTGTGCGTGCGTGCACACACGCATACACAGGGAACATCGAACATAACCAGTTTTAAATTATTCCAATACACTCACATGTTCAAAGGTTTAAGTATTTGAAAAACGCACCCCTAACAACTGTTCGATTGATGAATGCCTCTGTGATGGCTTTTGCAACAACATTTAAAATTCAAAAGGACTTTTATAAAATCTGTTTGGACGCAAAGATTTGCCATTGAGATGTTGCAAATAAAAAACGATTATGCGGGAGCAGATCCACAGACTGGTTAGATGAGGTGCTAAACCCTTCTCATGATCACAGTAACCAAAAATATTTATTTCTGATTTCAAATACGTTTTAAATGAAATTATTTATTTATATCTACATCGGTATATATTTATATTTATATATACCTGCAGCAGTTAAAAAACCCAAATCCAATACTGAAGCCCATAAAAAATAATAAATAATAAAATCAATAATAATAATCCTGGATTTGCACCAGTTATGATAATAAATCGTTATCTATATCTGTTCTGTTTCTTTCAGAGAATTTCAATTTTATTATTAAACTGCAAAACTGACACAGTTTTAAGAATAGGACTGTCATAACTACCTTGTGAAGTATACAGCAGTCTGATACAATTAACTGATCGACCTACTCATATTCACGCAATTATGTCAAGGGCAAAAACCCTAACCAGTTTTTTTGTTGTTTTTTTTGCTCCTCCATTTTGGACCATCCTTGGAACCGCCCGTGAATATTTTAAAATATTACGAATATCTTTGCGATTTCAAATATTAGTTTATTCATTTTTATGAAAACATTCCTATTTTTATGTCTTATGTACACATTTGTTTAACAGGCCCGTTTTGTTATTAGTATTTTTTGTTGTTGTTGTTTGCTTATTTTAGATTACAGTTTAATAATAATAATAATAATAATAACACAAATAATGTTAATATTATTACTTTTTTTTATTCTAGTTACAGTATTAAAATGTTTATTATTATTATTATTATTATTATTATTATTATTATTATTATTATTATTATCTTTTTGGTCGGCTATAAGTAAAATTTCTCTTAATTAAAAAATCTAATTTAAAAAATCACAATAATAATAATTATTATAATGATAATAATAAATAAGAAAGGCAGCTATGGTATTCTAACGATCAACCCATTAAATTACAAAACCATAAACATACACGAAGCAAACGGTATGCAATGTCAAAACAATTTCATGAACAAAATTGCATGTAGACGTGCTGTGACATATTTTGCGAAACATAGCCAAAGTCACCATCGCCTGCATACATTTAAACCCAGTGATAATTAGTTTTTTGTAATTTTCTAGCTTTTTAAACAATTATTATCAACTTTTATTAATAATTCAAGTGAACTAAATATATAAAGCTGGTAAAAGTTGAATTTAATTAAATGTTTAATGTGTCAATCGAACTATGTATAAACGTGTCAAAACGCACAAAACTTTATTTTGATTCTTCATATAAGAATGAGTTTGCTATCATATTAGTTATTTATTTTTCAGTGTTTTAAATTAGTTTGTTTATTTATCCTTAATTTTTAATTAAATGTTTAAACATTAATAAATTACTGCTGTATAACCTTCATAGAAGCGAGATACAATTTCAGGTGTGTGCCTTTATGAATGTAAATATGTAAGTACGTACATTTGTATGTGTAATTATATGCATATGTTTATATACATATTAATGTAGATGTGTATGTGTATATCTATTTATCTGTCTATCTCTCTACATGCCTTTTTATACCTGTCTGTCTATTCCTGTCTCTCTTTTGTCCGTTTAGCTTAAAATGGACATTTTAAATAAAATTTGGACCCCGTATGCATTCTTTTATCATAGATATACCCAAAAAATATTTGCAACAATTGATGTCTTTGAATACCGTGTTAATAGCTTGACTGACACATTTAACGAGATGGAACTCATTAATTGTGTTATGGCATATATCAAGTTTATATATGCCATAACACAATTAACACGTGCCTCGTGGTTCCCATTATTCTGTCATGCATGACTGAATATGTTTCCGGTCGGTTGTTCATCGATTCTATGTTGTTACAAAATTATATAAATTTGTGTAGCGTTGAACTGGAATATAAAATTACACAAAATTTGACCTATATATAAAGAAGTGTGTGCGTTTGCGCACGCGTTTATGTGTACATATCAATATGTATAATCTGCATCTATATGTGTGTGATTGTGTTACGTATACATGTAAGTACGTATGTGTGTGTGTAAAAAAAACATGTGTACGTGAATTTTATCTGAAGTATGGCACTTTCAATTACTCCAGAATCAATAATATTAACATTTTTGTTTTCAGATGCCTATTTCACCGAAAATTATTATTAGCTATGCTCGAAGACACCAGTGTTACAGTATTCGACATCTACTTTTGATTATGTCACCATTTTAAAGATTTTTGACAGGGGCTAAATTTTCATCACCATTTAAAATGCGCGCGCGCACACACACACGCACTGACACAGACACACAGACATAGACACACACACATTACATCAAGCGACGTATACACCAAAATTATCGCTGGCAATACATTATGTTATCTTGCACCGAAATCCCATAAGCTTGAAAAAAAAAAAAAAAAAAAAAAAAAAAAAAAAAAATGGGGAAAAGAAAAAAGAAGCTTTGCTGACAGCTATGCAGAGTAATTTCACAAAATTTAACAGGGTTTTCTAGATAAGAAGAAATTAACTATTTTATTCAGATGATTAAATAAATATAAGGCAAAAAGTAAGATAAATGCACATAGGCAAATCTGTCATGCAAAAGTGTGTATTTCTAGAAACAGAAAATGACATGTTTTACTTACACATGGCTGATGTAGTGCTTTCAGTGTAGAGGTGTGCAAAAGTGCACTTTACAGAAAGCGTTAGTGTAACTGAATAGTATTTAAAAGTCAGAGTTAACGCTATATATCAGTGCAAAAATCTAAAGACATCTGAAGTTCGCTTTGTGGTGTCTGACAGTATCTATCATCCATAAATATTATTATTCCATAGAGGAAGCACTCAAAACTGGTAGATTAATAAAAACAAATAAATAAATAAATAAAAAAGAATGCAAAGAAGCTGAACATTTAGTGTTTAGAGGAAAAGGTCTTGTTTCAGTCACGATCTAATTTTATTTTTTTAATTTAATAGGATTTTTTCTTCTTCTTCTTTTTTTATTTTTATTTTTATTTTTATTTTTTTTGTTTCTTCTATTTCTAGTTCTGCATATTCCATTTTTTCTTTTTAAATCAAAGATAATGCTATTTATAAAAGACTTTGGCATCGTTATTTATAATGGCATTTTGTTGTAAAACTATGTAGTCAATGTTAATTCGCAATAAGTTCGTTTTGTTCTTTCATAATTATTTCACATACATTACTAAAAATCATGTACTATTTTCCACGTATGCTGAAGCTTCTAGTTCGCTTGTCCTAAACACACACTGCGAGTTTCTCGCCTATCTCGCCCTTGGAATGATAAGGCAACAATAAGTCCCGTAGTAGATACTGATGTCAGTGTGGTATCTGTCGCAGTATTCTTTCTAAAAACGTCATGCACTGTGTATTTTTGGCAACCATCAACGATTCGGAGTTTCTAGGATGAAAGCAGCAATTACTGGCACCAGTCCAGAGTTAGAATGAGATATCTATTCTGCATGTATCTCAGTACACATATTTATATTTAGGCTAACAGGCATGTTCTGGGATATCATCTTGAGAACGAATTTCACCGCATTAATTAGTAGAAGAGTAAACCTTTTCACCGATTTTTCAGTAACCCAAAAACCTCGCTTTTATATCAACAGAAATTTTACTATAATAAAACTGGTAAGTATTAGGGTCGAATATCCATAGCGGTTTATGCTTCTAACTACCTAATATAAGGTAGTAACATCGACTATTCTGCAGTATACCAAAACATCATCTTTGAGCGTGGCCTAATTTACTCTATCATATACTGTGGTATGTTTTATCTTTCAAAACGTTTTTCTCCAATACATTTTAATAAGTAATCTTCAGTAACCCCGACTCTACGTTTTGTGTACTTTAGCAGAAATCTGTGTAAGTTGTATGCTAGTCCAAAAATAAGCTGAAGGTTAGAATTATTAGACTGGATCCAACCACTACGTCATTTTAAAACACGGACTGGATAAAGATATTGATATCAACAGATTGCATAACATCGTATTCTGAAAATCCAGACGATTTTAATGGATAAAGTTTACGGGTATGATAAAGCAAAGTTAAAATGCTTTAGTTACAAAATGAGATAAAATTTGTGAATAAGTTGATTATTGTTGAGCACACTGAATACAGTTAGTGTATTATGATGACATTTTGCTATGTGTGTGTATATATGTATATGTATATGTGTGTGTGTATATATATATATATATATATGTATGTATGTATGTATGTATGTATGTATGTATGTATACAGCTGCGTGCGTGCGTGTGTGTGTGTAATAATAATAAAATTAAATAAAATAAATAAAACTAAAAATATGTAGACAGACCGGTAATAAACAAAAATTGGCTTTGTCCGTCTTCATGGGCATAAGGAGATAGAAGGCTGACTGCCCGAAATTTTACACGGATTAAAAAAAAAAAAAAAAAAAGAAAAAAAAAAAAAAAAAAAGTACTATATTCTTCTTACTTTTCTTAATTTCTAACACTTTTTCCCCGATTTTGAGACAGCATTTACGCACTCTGCTCTTGTTGGTCATATTCACATGTCCGCCTTCCTTATTCCTTATTTTATTTTATTACTTTACAAATTATACTGTAAACAAATTTTCAGGATTTAAGCTTTCAGCAAAATAAATGGTCTGTTTCACCTTTCAGAATCGATTTAGGCTAATGACTGTTATCTATATAAATACAATTGCATTTCGCCCCCTCTAACATAGAGTTTTTATAATATTATTTTATATCGTTGTTTATTATTATTATTTGAACATAGGAATGTCCAGTATTTTTCCATTCCAACCTATGATCTATAATTTACCTCTAAGAATTATTTCTATATAAATAATAAAAGATTATATCAGATTGGACGTCTGGTACTTTTCGATGAGTGATTTTAGCTCAATTTACGATACTGTTAACAAATTATACATTAATAATTTATTATGACTTTTTCAACAAACAAACTTCAACAACAACAAGTTATTATGTCGGGTTAGTCTGACACATATTTTTTTATCCAGGTAAAAACTAGTTAAGAACCCGTGCTGTGGACTATGCATGTTTTTTTCTGTGCACTCAATAGCTGACAACATACGTGCAATGTAATAAAGTTTCTTTCTGAAAAGTAGAAACGTGGTCTTTCCGCACGTAACATTCCGTAGCAACCTTGTAACCAAAACAAGCAGTACTTAAATATTCCAGCTGCAAATATGTAAGCATGCTATTTACATGGCAGTCACAGTTTTCCTCGAGTATAATTTTTGCATAAAAAGATATTCATCGCCATCAAAATAGGATATAAATTACGCATCGCTAAATAATTTGATTGTGGAGCAATTACTCTTTTCCTTCTTTTTCAGCTTCCTTGTATGGCAAGTAGAATAATAAATAAATAAATAATAATAATAATTTAAAAACTGTATATAATTGCTCCCCTAATGTTAAATATAATTTCTATTTGTATATTTGTTAACCAAAAGTTATATGAATATATAATTTCTCTTTATTTTTATATTATAGTCATTATTATTATTATTTATTGTTATTACTATTATTATTATTATTATTATTATTATTATTATTCATTAATTAATTCATTCATTCAGGAAGTATGCTGCCACTGAACTACAGTAAGTATTTTGATTATAATTAAATAATGAATTAAAAATTAATTTCTCTTGAAAGTTAAGAATAATCCATGGGGGTGACAGTATCTAAACTGAAACTGAAAACAGCCATTACATTATTTTCTTTCTTACTATGTCTGCGATATGTCCATCTATATTTTGACTCGACCAGTTTTAAATGTTAACAGTAATAAAATCTTAGTTTGGTTACATAAAGTTACATAATTTATTGTGTTTAACTACATATATTCAAGTTGTGTAATTGACAGCTGTTATTTACTGTTTTAAAATATGATAAAGGGGAAGGCGTGAAGATGCAAAAGAAACAAACTGTAATATCAGCATAGTGATAATCGCAAAGAAAACGAGTCTAGTATCGATTCAGAATGTTCAGATTTTATTCAGTTTTGTATTCAGTTACAAAAACTAAACCTGATTATGCATTATATTTATGAATTCATTACTTTGATTTCACAGATATAAAAATATTGCAGTCAAGAATATTAATAAGCAAATTATTGTTCATCGTGAATTATTAGTTTTGTGTATATTAGTTCAGTGTTGTAGTTGTGGATGAAAATCGAAGATGGCCTTTTTAAATGTCAGTCGTCGGCATGCCATCTGCTACATGTCACGTACACAAGAAATACGTGCTCTGCACAGACAAAACTAACGTCTGCTACTTTTCACTCACCTTAGAGATTATTGTCTACTCTATATTAAGACTTAACGGAACAATTACTGACGGGTCATTAAACACATAATAATAACATTTTGCAGACGTGCACGTTGCAAGGTCTCTAAAAAGCATGTTTTTTTTTCTTTCTTTCTTTCTTGTTTTTTTTTTTTTTTTTTTTTTTTTTACAATCAAATACTTGGATTAATCATCCAAATAATTGGTTTTTCGTGCCTGCCTTTGCATACACTTGATATGGTATTTATCTTATAAGGTACGACATATCAATATAGAAAGAAAGAAATATATATATATATATTCTTTTTTATATTATTTTAATTGTTTGTTTTATTAAGTGCGTGGATTGCCGTAATACTGTATATAGTAGTTATGTGCAAAAGAAGCCATATCAAACATTATTTCGATATTAATAAAGAAAGCTATTGGGAAAAAAGAAAGAAAAAAAAAAAAGATTAGAGATGTTTGAATATTACATATATATGCACAGAAAATGAAACATTAAGTATTTATATATATATATATATATATATATCTTTTCAAAATATTTTCTTTACCAATTTCAAAATAATTATGAGCTTTGAGAATAAAGAAAAATTATTTATATATTATTATTGTTGTTTCAGTTTTAATGAAAAATGGACGTGTATCTGTCTATAAATAAAAGAAGAAAAAACAAGGAAATCAAGCGTCAAACGTATTTTATTTTCTTATTTAGCACAATACTGAAAAACCAGATAAACCCAACAAATCGAATGACAGAGTTTACACTTAATCACAGAAAAATGTAATTTACATATATTTTACTTTATGAGTTATTATAACAATCGCAAACTAAAATACCATTTTGCACTGTGTAAGGTCAACGAAATTAATTTCTAGACGTGTAAAGCCATTTTACTGATAATTCAGTAAACAAAATTTCTCAGTAGAATATTACTATATTGGCACTGGTAGGCATTAGAATCGAATTTACAGTGAGCTTTATGCAAGTAACCTACTGCAGTAAGGTTCAACATTTGATAAGACCGTATGCATACACACAAAATGGCTCCCAGCCTTGCAAGAATGTGCGTCATTGTGTCTGGTGCAATAATAATAATATTAATAAAATAATTTTATTTATTTTTAAACTTATAAGAAAGTTATTTTCAGTAGTAATAGTAGTAGTAGTAGTAGTAGTAGTAGTAATAATAATAATAATAATAATATTATTATTATTAGTTATTATTATTTTTCATTATTTATCTTTGATTTTAAATACTTTCTACAGCTTTGATCATTATTGATTATAATACATAATATAATCAGTCAACACATATAGTTTTCTAATATAAACGGTACAATATTTAAAAAACATATTTGGAAAGACTTGTTAGAAAAACTATAGTTTAACAGATTTATTATTATTATTATTATTATTATTATTATTATTATTATTTTAAATTACACATTCATCAACAATCTCGAAAACATGAAAAAAAAAAAAAAAAAAAAAAACAATAATAATAAATAAACAATAAAAATGCTTGTTGTTTTATTGTTTCTTTTTTTTTTTTTTTTTTAGGCAAGCTATAAAAATAATTGTTTCTTTGCTGAACGTAAATTTAATTACAGAATAATTGTTTTACGGCTGTCACAATATACCTACAAATATAGTCAGCGATATATAAAATTCATATAAAGATGTAAATAAATAACATAGCGATTAGAAATGTAATTTGTTTCACCGATGAAAATCATGAATTCATGTAGGTACATGAAAGTACATGTAAGTACGCACCTTTGCGTCACAGGATGTTCCGTTTCGCGGGAACAGTAGAAATTTATGTAAAATATTTAATTAATATTCGTATCACAAACAATTCTTACACCGTTTTTATTCACAAATTAATATCACAAAAAAATACAAAAATACAAACCCAAAGCAACAACCACAACGTGGACTATTTTTAACAGCTCTTCCATGGAATGAAATCAGCTGCTTTTTTACTGAAAATTAATTCCGTCTCTCGTTATTTTTTGAGCGACTAATGTGGGCATAAGAGAGACAAATTAATCATTCTTTTTAATAGTTATAAGGTGTCAGTGCTTTTCCCATTTTTTTTCAGAGAAGCCTGCTGCTGTATCATGATCATGGGCTATCAGTTAGAGCTATAGTTAATGTACATTTTCAACTTGGAGAAGAATGTTAATCTGACTTTTGAAACGCCAGTCAGTTTAGAGTGAAATAAAACTTAGAAATATGTAGTTTTTAATAATAATAATAATAATAATAATAATAATAATAATTAATTTTTTTTCATTTACATGGAATAAGAATTTAAATACAGTGAAGTCTTATTATCTAGAGCCTACCCAGATTTGGTTACACCTTCACAAAACAAATATGGAAAAAAATTAACGTGCTAATCAGAGCAAGCTGTTGTGAAGCACGTCTGCGACGGGCACGCTTTCTGACAAGTCAGCGGGCGTGTCCGTCGCAGAAAAGAGTTTTGGGTAGGGAAAAGAATGGGTTCTCGCCATGATTGCAGGAGACAAGGGAGTGTCCAGCATATCGGATCGTAACGAGTCGGTACCGGTAACAAAACAAATAATTTACTCCAACAAATGATATCTGAAGCACATTTTATCTATACCCAACTTTTACCTTCAGTTAACCATAATGAAATTATGTGGGATTTGAAAAAACAACAAACAATTAAAATAAGTGAATAAATATATAGCGTAAGATAACGTAATGTAACATAACAACATAACATAAATGAATTTAACATATAAGTAACAATTATTATTATGTGGTAAAATACAACAGAATAATATGCTTTGAAACATGCCAGCTGGTAACAACAGCTGTTTTAGGAAAACATTTTATGAACTTATGAACTCACCACTACTCAGATACAAGATTAAAATTGATTCTATGTTACTCCCATTGCAACTAGCAAAAACTGTCAATACATTCCTACACACAGTAAAAACAAATACAGTTTTGCAATTTGATAAATTTATTCAATTACACGTGTGATCACAGCTGTATGATACATTAACATACATTCACATTACCATCCAAAGAAAGTGTCAATCAGGCAATCATAAGAAAACAAATGGAAGCAACTTGATAACAATCACTCATCAGGCAATCCATATCACAAGTTCAAAATAATTTGAACACTTATCATAAATTACATGATTCATTCAATTGCTATGAATTACATTAGCCAAATTCTGTGATCAATTTCATGATTTTGTATTATTCTTTAAAAAAAAAAAATAAAAAAATAAATAAATAACAAAATACTAAAAATGAAAGATGCTTCTTTATAATAATAATAATAATAAAACAAAACAAAAATAAAAATAAAAAATAAAAATAAAAATAAATGAAATATATCATCAGAAATAGAATAAAACAATTTTGCATTAAAAACAACTCCTTTTGGGGTACTGTTGAAAAACAAAAACAAAATATCCACCAGTAGGTATGGAAGAGATTGTGTAACAATTCTCAATTTTTAAATTTCTGTTATCGCTGAAATATACAAGACCAGACTAAATGACATGAAAACTTTTATCTGGAACAGATGTAAAGGTGATGAATAAACCAAGTACCTGGCAAAGCAGGAAGCATGCAACTTCAGCTTAAATTCATGTTTTTTTTGTGTGTGTGTTTTTTGGTTGTTTTTTTAATGTTGTTTTTTTTTGTGTTTTTTTCTGTTTTCTATTTTTTACAAATTTAAAATAAATATGGAATGCAAAATGCTAAGATACACATTTCAGATTATTACCATACATACAAATTAAGAAATATGGAAATCAAATAAATTTACATTTGGGAACATTATTAAAGTTCCTTTATCTAAACTAACAAAAATATTTAACCAAATTCTATTTGAAAATGATATCAAAAAAGATAAATTCAGTAATGCTACAAGCATCAACATGTAATAATATTAAAATAGCAATTAATAATTTGCTTTGATATTAAATATTTCTTATCTGAATAAAACAGACAAGAATGAATCAAATATTGGAGAATAAAAACTTTAGATACTTATAACTAAGATTCATGTTATTATTAAATAAATGATAACAATTCCTGACTAAATATTAAGCATAAAAAAAAAAAAAAAAATATATAAATAATTTTATGATTATGATTTCATCAATAGATGATTTCTTGCCAGAGATAGTTTTCTACACAAAACAAATAGAACAAATTAAAGAATTCCTAAAATATTCATCATTACAGCATAAACCTGTAACACTGAATCAGAAAATTTTGCACACTAAATTTTGTGATACACATAATTCATTTGACAGAACAGTAAACTTTTTTCATTAAACTGACTGAATTATGTAACTCCTCACATATAATGTTTTAGTCTGCATGACAATATAGTATAACAGTAAGTGAATGAAACATTCCATCCCTTTAGTGAATACATAGATAAGACTATTCACAAAGCAAAATCAATAATTTTACTAAAAACAAAGAAATTCATATGGTCTTCGAAGACAAATGTGTAACTGGCAGGGATACTGCCAGCACTTCTTGCTATAAACAGCAGTATCATAATATTTAATAATGAAAACAAGACAATTTAATCATACAAGTTTATGAAAAAACTCATTTTTACAAATGAAATATTTATCTGATTTTCAAGTACATATAAATTTTCTTTATTCTATGATTTCTCAATATCTTTAACAAGAATTACCTTGCATTTCTTTAAAGTTTTAATGTTTTAAGTAGTTCATATCTCTGTGATATTTGAATAAAATACTGAGTTTTGATATCCGTATTTTTTGTTTACAAAACTTTAATATTATTATTATTATTTGATATTACGCACATATGTATTCCTCAGTCATGTATAAAACATGGAATAAAATAATCAAAAACAAATAATGGTATTAAAAAGCTCTAAAAAATTTAAAACACTTCATCTTTTCTTGAAGAAACAAATATTTAATTCTGATCTCAGCTTTCTATTGAATTAATAGTTTGTCAGATCTGATGGAATGATGAAAGAAGTATTATTTCCCCTCATATCATTACATTCCATACTTTTCTGAATTAAGGAAAACCTTTTTGATGTTTCATTATGGGGGGGAAGAAGGAGAAAAGAATAAAAACTAACAAAATGAAAATTCCTAAGCTATCTACTAATCTGATCAATAATTCTTAACATGCAAACTTTAGATAATATAAATTTTATAAACAAATCTGAAGGAATGTATCTTTTTAAAGGAAATTTTTTTTTTTATATTCTGAAAACAAACACGACCAATTTCTATCAGAACTATTCAACACCAAACAAAATCATTAAAAAAAAAATAAACATTATTATATATTTCCAATTTTTTTTTTCATTGAAATAAAATAACAATATTCTATTAATTGGGAAGAAAAACATCATGCTAAACAAAATGTCTGTGCCTTTAATCACATATTGAAGTTCATAAAAATTATAATACAAAAGAATGTTTACAAAACTATCCAAAGAATTTAAAAATAATATTTCACTTTAGCATTATATAAATTCTGATATTTTAAATACATTATTTAAACATCAAACACTATTTATGTTACTTTGACTGTGAAAAAACCCAATAAAAAAAAAAAAAAAAACCAAGAACAAAAAACAACTATGCAAAATAAAATAAATTGTAGGTACATCAAACAGACAAAAAAAAAAAAAAAATTTTTTTTTTAAATAAATAATAAATAAAAATAAGAAAAAGAATGAAATAAGAATAATAGCAATACAGATCTGAAGAATCAGTTAAATAAAAAATTGTATCTGGATCTGTCATGAATGACATACCAGAATTAAATAATGCCAGCTTATGCTAAAATCTATTTTAAATTTTGCATTAATAACACTTTATTTCTTTATATATATATATTAATTTCTTTCTTTTTTTGACATAAGACCAAATTTTGAATTACATCTTTTCAGAAGTATTCTGATTTATCTGGAAGGATTTATATTAACAAAATGGATTAAACACAGAGAAAAAAATAAACAGCTGTGTCCAAGTTCAATAAAACTATTTCAAAAGCAACAATAAAAAGAATAATTTTGATCTAATTTTTAAAACTAGCCATTGTTTATTCTATGACCAGTTCATAATAAAAAGAGTATGTTTACTTCTTTTTTTTTGTGTAAAATTTATGGAATGTTAAAGCTGATTTGTGAGCATATTTAAACTGCTCGATTAAGCCTTAATTGCCAGGAATTCCCATAATCATGTTTGTAAGCAAAGGTAGGGCTCTTACAGGGTACCTGATCGAAAATATCTGTTCCATTTACGTAAGATTAATCTTATTTATCTGCAAATTCATTAGCCAGCGTCGTTTTAAGAACTTTTCACTATTTTATTCTTTACAATATATGATACAATGAATTATCTTTTACTGTATTATAAAACAAATCCACAAAATAAATCAACTCAAAAGAACAATACAGTGCACTCTCTTAAAATTCAGATGTTAAATAAAAAATTCCAGAACAAATCACACTAATGGTGATGAAATTCTGCCTGTAGCTGATATGTATAAATTTATTGTTGTTGTAGACCAACAAAACTATCACTTCAAGTTCAGTGAAATGATATTTATGAAGTTGGACGAAGGTCAAATGTTTACTCAAATTTCTACTGTCAAATGTCTTTCTTTTCTACATTTTATTTTTTATTTTTTATTTTTTTAAAAGAAGAAGAAGAAAAAAGAAGCCTTAAAAATACTTTTTTTTCACTGGTTCTTATTTTTCTATGCTCTGTCAATGACTAAACTGAACATATTCATATATATATATAAATATATGTATTTCATTATTTGAATTGAGACCAAATAATAATAACTGAAAAAGTCAAACCATAAAATCTGAATTGTAAGGTCTGAATAATCCACAAAATTTAGGACCCTGCAATTTGTAGGTACTCCATGTGCTCATGTTGGTCTACAAATGACTAATCTGTACCATTGATAAGAGGGACAGACAATGGTACTGTTGATTTTCTTCCAAAATTTCCTGAGCTAGCTGAAAATTAAAAATACACACACTGAGTACTATTGTACTATTAAATATTTTGTATGTTAAGTCAATGCTTCAGTTATACAAATTAATAACTACATAAATAATTGCACTAAAAATACCCTTTTTCTGTTTACTGAGTTCAGAGATTTTATTAACAGTTATTTGATAAAGATGGGTAGGTGGGTGGGTGGAAGATCTGACTGAAATAATTCATTATTATTTTTCTTTGTTTCTATATTTTAAAATGTTTTGTCTCTCTCTCTCATTCTCACTATCACTGACAGAAAAACTTTTGCACCAAGAAGTTAAAATATGATGTCATATACTTAGCAAAGTACTGAATTGAATTTTTCCCATTACATCATTATACCAATTAAAATAATTTTATTATCTGTATTTATTAATACTTTTAATACTGATTTGATGGTACAAAAAATCAGATCCGTATTAACAAATATTTACTTTTAAATCTTTTCACAGCCCTGTTTCTTTCTTCTGTATCATAATACCAAACAGTAACTGCATATCTGAAAATAAATATACCAATCTTAGGCAAGATAAAAGATCAACAAAATAATAATGATAAATAAAATAAACTATATAAAATAAACAAATATACACAAGAATTATTTAATAAAACAATAAAAATAATTTCACATTTATTCTGGCTTTTGCTGCAGAGGTGAGAAAATGCTGTATTTATTAAAAACCAATAATTTTAGACATACATATATATATATATATATAAATGTATAGACAGATACACACAAACTCATTTACACCTACACACCCAACCGTCTTCTAAATGAGTTTAAAACAGAAAATAAAACATCAGACATCAGGGTTTCTGCCAAAAGTGTACACATGTTGAAAAGACAACACAAAACACACACAACAAAAAAAAAAAAAAATTGTCCAAATATAGTGAAAAAAAACAACTAACCAACAAAAAACCTTTTGTTATTTCAAGAAGAAAACAATTTTTATTTCTTTTGAAGTTTTTATTCTTAAGAAAACCATGGCAGACCTGGTCCCTCATGCATTGATCTGTTAGAAAAACAGTAACAAAATTTTCTTCGTAACATTTTTAGTAATGAATTTTCAGAATGACATTGGAGCACATCATCGTCTACAGTAACATACTAATGGAGGATATTTGAAATATTGTAAACTCAATACATATTTTTGTTGCTAATGCCACTGTTATCTGGCTAGTCACATTTTCTTAAACTGGATCTGGTGCCAAATGAAATAATGAAATTAATTTATTTTCTTTAATTGTTTTGTTTTCTTTTGATTAAAAATGCATAGTTGTAACAAATGGAAAATAAAAACTCATTGCATTTTCATCCACATGATCTGCAGACAGATTAATATCCATCATTTAGTGTTTAATGAAAATTTGGCCAAAAAATATGTACTTGGCAAATAATTACCAGTGCCGTACAATCTGAACTAGGTGACAGCAGATAAGGATCATGGTTCTGCCAGGAGTTCCCATAAACAAAATGAATATACTGCAGTATCATTGTTTCTGTATTTTTGTTGCTGCTAAGTTAACCTTTCCCTTGCTGGCACTATACCAACTATCAGCAAATAAAAATTGTAAATAGTCTTAATTTTCACTGACTTAACAGTGTTACAATGAAACAACTGAAATATCAACATATGAGTCATTTGCCGAAACAACTGGTTACATAAAAAAAACTATTCAACAATAGGTAACCATGTTTTGAATACCGAGATAAAAAGCCAAAAAAAAAGACCTGACCACATTGTGCAATAAAAGAAAAAAAGAAGAAAAAGAAAGAACAACAACATCTATGTAATTAGATGATTAAAAGTGTGATTTGTAATGTTAAAAAAAAAAATTAATAATTAAAAAAATATAACAAAAACAAAGTATCTACACTTTGTAAATGTGTCCTATAACTCCCTTTTTGTAAACACACTGTGCAAATAGCAAATAGCAGCACATTTGTAATATGCATCAAACTCATCCATATGCAATGAAGTAATTTATTCATTCAATATTTTGACAACTGTTTTTATTCCTAATAAAATTCTACACTGAATGTTTTCAAGATATTTCTTAGGTGTGTGTAAGTTAAAAAATTTGAAACACTGAACCATACACTTTTGGTTTTGCCATCTATAAATAAATTATTTAACAGAATATATTAATTAGTTGAATTTAAATGATTAAAAATTTATAAATATTTATAAAAATTGTCAAATTCCTAAAACTGAAGTTAATACATTACCATTCAAATAATGGAACTAGCTAACTGTGTTATTGATAAACTTTTTTTTTTAATTGAAACTTGCTTTAAAGTATATGGAATTTAGAAGATATAATTATTTATTTACAGATAACTATTACAAGTGAGAGCATATAAGCATGCAAAAAAGCACACACATTCAGATATTCCATTTTGTTAGTATACTGATGTTAGTTTACGTACTGGTAAAAACAATGTAATTTAATAAAAAAAAAATATTTTAAAAATTTGAAACTCTGAAACATACACTATTGCCATCTATAAATAAATTATGCAACAAAATATATTAATTAGTTGAATTTAAATGATTAAAAATGTATATATATTTACCGTTCTCTGTAAGTGGGCATGACTTCATGTGGATTCCTTCTGTCTGACCAAAAAAATACTAGTCTGTCAAACTTCGGTTCAACATTTGCTACCATGTCTTGACCTTCTGGAAATATCCTTAGCAGACCACCATGTGTCTGAAAAACAAATATTTGACTTTCAGTATGTTTTGTTTTCATTATATTAATTTAAAAAATTTGACAAGATAAAAATGAAAACAAAAATGCCAGCAAATTAAAGACTCACACGTGTAGAATACTGTGAATATCACATACCAGTTTTTAAATATTATTTAGGAGTTGATGTCCTTTATAAAAAAAATTAAAAAAAGGAGAAAGATACAATTCAAAATAAAGAAATAAAAAAAATAATAATTTAATAAAAACAATTTAAAATAAAAATTAAATAAATAAACACAACAAAATAAAAATAGGAAAGAGAAAGAAAAGCGGAAGTAATGTATCTGGTAATGTTGAAAACTCACCTATTAAATTCAGTTAAATAGAAAGAAATCATAACATTATTCTGTCAATGCCAAATGTTTATTATATATAAAATCTAACAAACTAATTTAAATTAATGAAAATTAAATCAGTTTATTGTAATATCTTTTCACGTACATTGTACAATATTTTGAGAAAAAGATATCCTAAGCACATTAAATGGAATTTTATAAAATTGGAACATGCAAATTTATTCATCAAAAATGAAGTAAGAATTCTTATTACTTAAAAATGATTGTGTGTGTGTGTGAGAGAGAGACAGAGAACATGGATAGTTCATTTTTTTTGGCTTTGTTAATATATTTTTATTTTTCAAGGAAAGCCAAAGAAATCATATGTTAAATGAAAAGAACTCTTTAAGCCTGACTGCTTGTAAATATTTATGAACTTCAAGAATTGTATACTGCTATAACAATTAACATATTAGTCACATATGATCAAGCAAGTAAAGACTTCTTCTGGACCACTTTAGTAATTCAGATCAATTTTAATTTGGAATAACTAAATTGTAATTTTTATAGAATAAATAAAATATTAAAAATAGATGAAGAAAAAAAGAAAGGTAATAAAAATGTTTTAAATTCAGACTTTACATAAACTGAAGCTTTATAATTTATCCCAATACAATGTGCTTGTCTGACTTTCTAACCACATAACCTTAAAGTTAGCCTTAAGATAGTTATGTCATAAAAACTTTCTGAGGATATGCTTTCCACACAGTAATATTAAAAGTCCTTTATTTATCTGATTATATGTAGAAAATGGAATTTGTTAAAATTTTTATTATAATACTAATAATTTTAATAAATTAAAAAAGGCCTTTCTAACAAAAACAAAATAAAAATATAAAAGCAAGATATAATAATACTAATAATAGTTTACTAGTTCAATGACCATATGTTCCAAAATGTGTTATACAGCTGTTTTCAGGAACAGTAATAACTGATATTTAATGTATAGGAATCTTTCACTGTTATACTACCTATTTCATAAAGCTGAAAAATATTGGACTCACTATATACAGTATCTACTGAAAGTCATGATGCTATTGAAGGAATAACTATGGGGATAAATAACTGTTTAACATAATTATTTCTTTCATTAACATTCAAAGACTTTGAATTGTTTAATTAAAACTTTTCTTGTTTTTGAAGCAGTTTGCAAAACTTAAGAAGTTAAATAAATCAACATTGTATTTACAAGTAACCATGTAACAGATGACATAACCTTCCCATGCAGACTGGGTACAATTACACTGAGTAAATTATACCAAGTACAACATCAAGACATTTCGTAAATAAAAGAAAACATGTCTCAAATTTCTTAAATTTATGTTAAATAGAAAGAAGATGCACAACTTACTGTATTCTGAGAGAGAAAAAATTAAAAAACGAAAGAAAGAAATAAAAAAAATAAAAAAATCAGTATATGTGGAGTGGCATGCTATTTGGCCAAATAAGGAAAATGCAAGGGTGTGTGCATTCAATGCCCGTAATCCTAAAAAAAAGACATGCTTTTCAAAATCAAAGTATATAGCATGTTGACATTATGATACATGTGATTAAATTACAGTCTTTGGCAATTAGTTTCTTTTAATATTTTATTTTTAATGATTTTTTTTCTGCTGACAATGTGAGGTAAAATTCGCAGGAAACAAGGACATGAACAAGGGGTCAACTTAACTGGCGTGTAGCACAAAACCAAGTGAAAACAATGATCAAAATAAAATGTTTGCTTCTGGTATAATAAAGAAAGAGCCAGGAATTAATTGTGTAATTATTTTTTATGCAATCACCTTTAATCAGTGAATTAGTTAAAAATCATTGTTGTTCGTTACCATTGTTGTTCAACATGAGCACAAACTTTGTACCTCATTATCATTTCTTTGTTTGTTTACTTCTGAACAGCTTTTATTTCCACGATTTACATTATTAATAAAATGGCAAAACCTAATAAGAATGACAAGCTATATTTCTAGCAGATGTAAACAATATTTTATTTTTAAGTTTTGCGTCCATGTGAAACAAACATTTTCCAGCTCACCCCACGTGGCTGACAATCTTTACAAACTTGTCATTGGGGTATATAGACTGGACATTTCCACAGGAAGTGACGAAATGACCTTTTACCTTTTGCAACAAAAGATAGAGGCTATAATTGTGACCTGGATGATGTTATTTATGGTCCAACATCCTCACGAAATGCAATGTGATTTGAACTTCAACTAATTGCTATTTTTTATGATCTGTATGCAACTGAATTCGATAATTGACAAAATCAGGTAAGCAAAATACACTCTTTTTATTTCTGATATGTTTTAGTTAAAGTTATAAGATGATACAATACAATTTAGTATTTTTAGAAAAATTTTGGGCGACTGCTCTGGGCAGATCTGCATGAGCACACGTGTCTCTGTGAAATGAACATCATTTAAAAGTAGATTGTTAAGCGCTGGTGTATCGCTTTTTCGAGATTAATTTTTTTAATGTAGTAAAATAAAAAGCTAATTAATACAAAGTATAAAAGCTAAATGAAATAGGCAATTATATTTTTATTTCTATGCCAGCTGATGTTCGTTTCTCAGACAATATTTTTTATTGTTAAAATTGATAAAATTAAGTAATAATCTAGGTTATTTCTGATGTATATATTTGATACTTTCAAGAAACCCCCAACAGTCATGAAGTTGAATTAATTTGTTTGATAATGTTAGTTACATAAGACTATCAAGATTTACACAGCCTGTTTTTGACTTGTACAAGAGTAACTACACATTCATTTACAAATTGATGCATTGTAAAGTGAGCCCAGTATTTAACTAATTAGAAAGTTTTACAATATTAAACATACAATGATCACTTTATGCAAGGAAACAATTCAAAGCTTGCCCTATCCTATGTCTGAATAGAGAATTTGAAATTTGTGTGTATGGTCCAATTCAAGATATTCCAAAATATAATAATTGATTGATCTCTTTTAAGATTCTTCAAACTGACAGATATGAAGTCAAAGTTCAGTTTTTGAAGAAGAGGGACAACTATTACAGCTTTCCTGAATTGATGTGTTCTGGGTTTCACTGAAAGATGTTCAGGCACTGAAGCCAATATTCTTTTTATGATTAATTAAAGAAGTGAAACTGAAATAAAACTGAAGGCTGTTTCACATTTTGTTGTTATATTTCTGGATTATGTTGTTCATTTTTATGGATGATGACTTTTTGGTGTCTTGTAACTTACGACATATTATACTGCGAAACCTAGTTATTTGAAAAGCATACTATTAGTTTTTCATTGCATCTCTTTCTGATTCAGAATCAAACACTGACATGGGAAAAGAAAAAGCCATTTGTTATTTTTGCTTTCTCAAAAAAAAGTTGAACTCTGCATATGTTGTAAATTCCGGTGTCCACAACTTTATTGCCATACTACCACATCATATTAGAATTTTTTTTTATTCTCTCAATTTTAATTGAAATGAGATATCACAACACACCAATTACATCAGTATAAATCTCATTAAATCAATTTATTCATTGTATTACTGGATTAAAATGATGTGTAACTTACATCATCAACAGTATTTGCCTGATTTCACACCCTCACTAGTCAAGTGAACAAGAAAATGACAACTTCTGCTTCAGTATTAGTTGAAAACAAGTTTTATCTAATATCTCAACTAGTTTTTAAATCTTTTTAAGCACTTTTTATTTTTAACGACTTTGTCCTCATTTTTTGGCTCAGTATCATGCCGCTCCACATATGTTTAGATCCCAGTGAACATTTTCACATTGACTAAATGAATAATAACTAAACTTGTTAAATTAACAAAAATAAAAATATTCAGGAAATTGGTATCATGTTATCAATTTCTTAAAAATTGTGGAAAGTTTCAAATTCAGATATACCTGACAATCACTGCAACACATTTACTAATTTTGCAACTTAATAACATACAGTAGTTGTCCAATTCATGTTAAAGTTGAAATAGTAGTATATAGTGTGTTTCTAACCATGTCAATATTTTTATATAATTTAAAATAATTTTACAGAATTTATTTTATTTTCCTATAGAAGTAAACTGCATTAAAAACTTTTAGTATAAAGTCAAAAATTTAAACTTTATCACATACATAGCAATATTTATACATTTTGTTTCAGACAGGTTTTCTAATACTTTTATAGATTATAATTAAAATATGTTATTTAAATTAAATATATGATAAGATAAAATGGAAAAGATTACATTTTATCTATTTATCTATACACACATCAGTTGTTCAGCTACTTAAAGCAACAACAACTACTGTGCAATCACAAATTGCATATATCACTAGCAGGAAATAATATACAAATGAAAATAGTGTCAATCATTCTAAAATTGGCTTCTTTTGGGATCTGGGAATTTTGAGTTGTATAGGTGGTTTTTTATTTGGATTTTCACTTGAAAACAACAGTAGCAGATTGGAATCATTTTCAGGAACTAAGAGAGAATTTTTAAAAGCTCATTACTAATAAAATAGATCTTTCTGCAAGAATGGAAAACAAATGATCAGAGAATGAATTATGTTTAGCTTCCAACAAAGATTACAGGAATAAATGGACAAAAACACTGAGAGTGTTGGTTACAAATGCTCAGAATTTAACACATATTTACCATTGTTTCTGTACATTTTTAAGAACATTAACTGAACTAAAATACCAAAGAATATATTACAGCAATACTCTTCTTTTACATGTGAATATTTAAAAATACTTAAAAAAAAAACATCTAAATTAATTATGTCTAAAGGTTAAGTGAGTTGTAATAAACATTTATCATTTATTAAATTATAATTTTCTTAACACTGTTCAAATACACTTTAATGTTTTTTGCCTACAAGTAATTTACCTGTCAGTACTGAATATTAATTATATAATATTGCATTCTTTTGGCTCTTTTTCTTAAAAGGCGAATGGAAGGACACTAATGCACATTTTGTAACTGAATTATCAGTTCCTTTTTATAACTTATCTTTATGATTATGTTTCATGTGTGTGTATTTTACACACCCACATATATAGTGATATAAACTATGAAATCATTTATTCATTAGATAAACAGAATTAGCTACTGAAAATTTTCTATGGTACTTGTTTAATATTCAGTAACATTTATGTTAATTCAAAATGTATTTTAACTAATATTTTTCTTCACTATAGTGAATGAAATGTTAACTTACCCATAAATTAAAATTCATTTTGTATCTTTAAAATATATGTGTGTGTGTGTGTGTGTTTGCAGATACATATTCTCAATTATATAAATAAATTAAAATATTTTGAAATCAGAGAAACATGCATAATATTAAATTCATATTTCCATTTTATTTTAGGGTTTTAGATGATATATATATATTTTTTAATTATTATTAGTAGTATTTTATTTATTTATTTTTATTATAATTTTTTTTTTTTGCCGTATTGTAAAAACAATTCCTGCTGTTAAAATTTAAAACGATTGAAATGAAGTCAGAAAGAAAAAAAAATCCAGTTTTAATTTATCATTTTTTTTTTTTTTTTAATGAAAGTTAATATGTAATTTTCTTTTATAAGATGGCCACTGAACCAACAAAACTGACTTAAGACTGCAAAAACAAAGAACTAATTCAAATTGAAACACCTAGCCATTAAATACATACACGTTCAAGACATTAGATATGCATTTTGTACATTCAATCATAATATCTGAGGTTTTGCTTTTGTATAAACAGGAAGTAATGATAAAAATAAATGAATACAAGTTTACAACACAGATAAAAATATTTTTTAATCTATTTTTCAACTGCCTTTAAAATTAAAGTAAAAAAGAAAATTAAATGATATAAATGTTTTCACTTAATCTATGAGATACGCAAAATAAATTTGTAAGTAATATCTTTAAAATATATTTGTGAATTTACAAACATTTACATGATAATAAAAATTTATAAAACGGGATAACTTACAGAAATATCCCAATTTTTGTTGAGGTAGTAGATACAAGTAACACAGCGTCCATCTTCATTAGGATTATCAATGTGACGCAAATAACCTGTTTTCTTTCCTGGATAGCATGCAACCATAGCCTGTAATGCACAAAAATATATAATAAATCTCCACATTCCTTTATAATGTAGTTAATGTCTGCTATGAAAACATTCAAACTTTAATACAATAAATAAATAAATAAAACGTCATGATGTTCTGTCAGTAAATTAATGCTATGTATATCAAAATTAATGAACAGAAATTCCGTTTTATTACAATTCAAATTATTCCAGATTATAAATGATCCTGAAATCTACATACACAATTTGGTCAACAAAGAAACATCAATATTTCAAAGAAAGACTAACATTATAATGCATAAAAATCAGATAAATCCATAACTTAAAATAACACTAAAGTTTTTTTTTTTTTCTCAATAATAATAATAATAATAATAATAATAATAATTTGCATATGATTATCAAAAAATGTATAATTTATTACATTTCAGTCATATTTCTGGTATGACATTCTTGATATATAACATATTTTGTTTAACTTAAGTGAGCAACAACAACAACAAAAAATAAAACCTGGTAAATATTGTTATGTTCTGGAAATTACTATAATACTATAAAATGTATAACTATATTGAGGTAATGTCCTGAGTTCCTTTGATGAACTTTGCTAGCTTGAAGATGTTTTTAATGTCTGTACAAATAAGGTAGTAATTTTATTTGAAATTTAATATGTACATTAAAGTATTTGTGATTAAAATGATCAAAAGATAGCTTTACTGGTAATTTTGAAAAGCAACTGGTTTCATATATTATTGTGGCAATACATTTTCAACTTTATACATACATAAATACATAAAACTTGAATTTAGTTACCCGACAATTATATAATTATATCTCAGAAAAGTTAGACATTTGTTTTTTTAATACTAACAGTACGGATTTGTAGGACAAAAATTATATTCCTATAGTCTATACATTACAAAAATCAGTGAAATTGCTTCAAAATATGTATAGCCATCATTAGCACAAATATATCCTGCATTCTGATACAATTGTTCACATTTGTTTGATTAAGGCAGACTTGTATACACCACTGCTGGGATATCCTGAAGTGTTCACCGAATTTATTACTTCTATGAGTTGATGTAATATTAATCCTTGTTTTTAATGAATAAGTATTTTCAGGAGAATTTAAAAAAACAGTATTAAAGATATGTAATTTTTAATCACTATGAGGATATGTACCAAGAACATTATTTTTCAGGCTTTATCTTATTGTGTGTAAAGTAAATTAGTTTATATTTGGAAATATTAAAGTACTCTGAACCACACAAGTATTCAATACATAAGAAGTGTTTGCTTTAAACTCCATTAAGGACTACTTTGGCCATCTCAAATTATTTTGTCCCATTCATACTTCTGGAAAAGTATCATACTGAATGAATGCAATCCTTGCATACTGAACATGTTTTCTGAATATCACTGCTGAAATTATATCAAATGTTCAGTCAACTATTTTACATAACTTTTTCTGGCAAAAGGCTATAAAGTCCAACCAATGAAATAATTTTAAGAAAAATAAATACCGTGTGAACCACTTTCATTCTTAACTAAGTTTTACCATTTTTATTTTAAAACCAAAAGTATTAATTTTGGTTTACAGTACATACCAGATATATATATATATATAAACCAGCTTATAATTATTTAGGAAATTATCATTTCAGAAAATGTATTTTTAATTATTTATTTATTTATTTATTTTTTAAACTTGGAAATAATATACCTGTGAAACATGATTTTGTTATAAAATTCTGTGTAATTATTTCTTCCTTCATTTATTTTATTATATTTATTTCAAAGGATTCCAAGATTATTAGCATTAATCACTTAATGTTTCAGGTGTTTCTCTCACAGCACAATATACAGCCATTCCCACACAACCATAGATACATTCTTTAGTAGAGATTCGCTGGCTTATTTTTGTTATTTTAATTCAACACTATTGTTGTTTTTGTGACACATTTGTACTGGTTAGGGTATATTTGGGGTTCATAGAATGGTCCTCCTACATAAGCCAGGTGTCTATGGATATCAACACACACATAAATGAGCACACACGCACACGCACACACACAGTAACTAGTGTGCACTAGAATGTACACATACATATTGTTTAACATTTGGGGTTTTTGGTGAATGCATAAAAGGAAATTAAATTAATTATATCTATTCAAAATTTGACTTGAATACAAATTAGTATTAGCATATTTTTTATTTTTACCAAGATGATAAATTCAGATTTTTACAAGATTCTTTTTATAAACTAGTTTTGTGACAGAAAATATGGTGAAACACAGTTGTTTTGAACAAAATTAGATGAAATTCATAATTTAAAATGACCAATGCAGAATAAAGTTATTAATTATATATGTGAAAACTACTGAAAACGACACATACACACACAAATGAAAATAAACAAAACAAACCAATACAAATTTAAACCACAACCTTCAATATATTTTTATTTAAATGTATTGAAGTACAGAATATATATTGTTACTGATGCATTTTGTGATTTCAGAATGGTTTCAAAGGCCATGGTTTGTATGCTGCCGGTAAAGATATACCAATTCAATCTTTTTTTTTAAGTAACAGTTGAATTCAAACTTTCATTTTTGTTTTGTTTTTGGTGAGAAATTAAATTTGTTAATATATGTACATTATATTTATATTGAATTTAGTTATATATGGTAAATGCTTTCTGATTTTTCTTATCTGAGATTACATTACTATTTATAATTTCAGTGATGATGATAAACAACTCAATAAGTTGTTTGTTATTTACAAATATTATTAACTACTGAATTTCTTTATAATGTTAACTATCCACTATGATGATCAGTACAACTTGGAATTTAAAAAATATATATCTAATTTTATAGTAGTTTTTTAGAATAATATAATTATTGTTGTTTTTATATTAAATACATTCAGTAGTCTACTTAAGAAAGACTGAAGTATATGAATTACATTCTAATACTTATATATTTTTCTTATTTCATTATTATTATTTTTTTAACAAACTAAATTTCTAAAATGTATACAATACAGTAGATAGAAATTTTTTTAAATAAGCAAAACAGCATTGTTATATGTATACTTTCCTTGGTTCTTTCTGCAATTTTATAATGTTCCAACTGATCCTGACATTTTATCATCACAGCATCCATACACGAAATCAAGAAATGTATGTTACTGCATCCTTCTTCTGATCCATCAACCCATGTTATTAGATCACCTCTGACATGTGTGATACCTGGTCTGTCAAGGTTTACAGCAACCTGTCCTTTACGAAACAGACCAGTGGTCTGAAGTGTTTTAATTTCATTTAAAATTTCCATTCCTTTCGAATCACCTAGAAAATTGTCAATAACACATACTCCGTATTTTGTAAGGCATTTCACAACATAAGCGGAGAGTTCTTTAAATCTGGACTGTAATATTTTAATATAAGCACTGGAGGACTGCCAGGTGTCTGAAGTTAATGTTTGTGCTGGCATCGGGCTCATTGTGAATTCTGAATAAGTTTGGTCCAAATTCAACGCTGAGGCTGTAGATTCTACCAAACCGTCATCGAGTTCTGGACTGTCTTTTCTGGTATTAACTAATTTTTTACTCGATCGTTGGGTCGAAGACCTCGGCCTGTCGTCTGCATTGTGGGTGATGTCTACGTGAGAAGTCTCACTGCACGCGCATTCATCGGAATCAGTCGAATGACTTTCGTCGCCAATCTTAATCGGGGTTTTGGTTGACCCATCATCATGGCTCTTTGGCATGTTATAATCCTTCTTGTTCCGCTTGAAAGAACATAGTTTCTTGTGTTCTTTCCAGTCGTCCTTCTGATGCTGTTTACAACAGTACCACGTCTTCCTACACCCGCCACACAACGATAAATTCTCAAAGGCTCCACATAAATGGCATACATTGCTTTTGTCACGTAGGCAGCTTTCCTTCCTATCCGCCATTCTATTTTGAAATCCATGTATATAAACACGATTTCGTCCTTGGAGCTCGATTTAGTCTCTCTGGACATCTGTTTAACCGGGCTATGTTAATAATTTCCCGGCGCTTAAAACAAATGTCGTATTTTGGGGGAACGAAATTACTCTGTGTAGAAAATATTGCACATGACTAGGATCTAAAAATGAAGTAAAATGCATTGCCTGCTTCATGATAACAATTTATGACTTTAAAACCAGGGCACACTACGTCATTTCCGTATTGGCTAATCTTTATTTATTTTAGTTCAGTGGCAAACATGATAACAATGAGTTTAGAGTCATCCAGTACGTACCGAGTTCGAACAATAGCGACGGATGCAGTTGTGTGAAAACGAGTATATTTAAAAAAATGGTGTATGAAATGAATGTAGCGCCCGATGCCTTATGAAAAATTTGAATTAATAATACGTGGACTTCCATAAAATTTGACTTAATTATTATTTATCAGTTTTTAACATATTCTTTTGTACAGCCCAGTGGTTATATAGGTTTCAAATAAATATCGTAAATGCTTCTTCTTCATCTTTTCTTTCTTTTTTTTCTTTCTTTTGTTTGTATGAGATGGGGAGAAAAGAAAAGAAAAAAGAATCCAGAATGAAATTTTTAGATTTTTTACCAGGAAGACAGGTCAAAGGCTTTATTGTATCATTTGATAGTGATGCCTGGCACAGGGACATACCTGGAGTACCCAGAGCACGTGCAAGAAAGAGAGGACTACTATCCCCATACAAAGATAGACGTTAATGATTAAAATGATTAGTACTTATCCTTTTTCTTTCTTTCTTTCTTTTTTTTTTTTTTTTAAATGTTGTAATAATGATAACACGTTTGCTATAAATATATTTTTAATAATTATTTCAAATAACCTGACTTCAGGGCCATGGGTGATGGCAATAAGTGCAACACAAAATAAACAAAATAAAAATGAACGTAGCTATTTGATCGGGTACCAAGAACACGAGAGAGAGAGAGAGAGAGAGAGAGAGAGAGAGAGAGAGAGAGAGAGAGAGAGAGAGAGAGGACAATAATAATGTGCCATTAGAGGGAAATAATCCAATACAGGTGTAGACAATAGTTTACCTGCTTTGTCACAGTTATTAATTAATTAATTTATTTATTTTTGTTTGCTTGGAATGTGTAATAAATTATTTTGTCAAGGTTACAGTTTAATCCACAGACATCTAATTTTATTTGAATAATTCGAAGTTATTCTGCATCAATGCATGAAATGACACAAAGAGTTTTATCAACTTTCTTTTGATTAAGTTGTAGCAAATAATAAGTATCTTAAATATTAGTAGTGCTTGTGGTTGGAGAAATGAGCAAAAACATAAACAATTCGCATTCTAGCTTTTATCTTCCCAGTAATAAAGTAAAAGTACCATTATATCCAATCGTGTTTCAGTGACAGTTTCGTGAACCATTTAATATGTCATTACAAACATTATTCACTGATAAGCCGGATTACATTTGTAATATTATCAGCATGTTCACATAATTCTCGTGTATAATCAAATTAAGTCCCAAATAAAACAGATAGTTTTGTGGGGTGTTTTTTTTTTGTGTTTTTTTTTTTTTTGGGGGAGGGATTATTTAGATTGGCCTGGTATAAATAATATAAACTTTTAATTGTCGACCCAAATAACCCTTACATGAGGTGTATGCAATTATGTGTGTGTTTGTGAGAGAAACCCCCCACCAACCCCCCACAATGAATACAGTTTTATTGTGTCAATCCATTCTGTAACTTCCTTATATAAAAGTGAATTGTTTCATTTGTTAGTAAAGATAATGTTGAAAGGTAATATCAGTAACATATTCTAAATGATTTAGGTATTGTTTGAAGAAATTAGGGTAATTTCCCAGCCACCTAATTTTAAATACCATTTGTTAAACCGCTTATAAATTGTTTTTAATATATTCTTAATAATAAAAGCAAAGGTTGTATTTACTAATTTAATAACGATAATCAAACATTCATAAATATACTTCAAAACTTTACATTATTATTTCTTTTTGCCATTTATGAAATAATAGTTAATACAAAATATCAATATTCGGCCAAATAGCCACTCCGGAAAAAAAGAAAAAAAAGAAGAAGATAAAAAAAGAGACCGTGCAATCTAGTCTCGATTAATCGTACACTTGGAAGCGTTTTTTTTTTTTTTTTTGAAACCGTTCTTTCCGTCCGGTTTCGTCATCTGCCATTTCGTTTTAGTATTAGTCTGCGCCTAGTGAAGTTCAGTAGTTTGTTGAAATAACCAACAATGTTGAAAGTGGAGATAAATAAAGAAAAACCAGCTGTTGGTAAGAACAATATGGAAACAGTTTGAAACTCGGCACTTTGAATATATTAATTTATGGATCTAATTATTTAAGATTCTAATGAAAATCATCCTTTATTTCTAGTAATAGTAATAATAAGACCATGATAAATAATAATTTTAATGGTGATTTAATATATTTGATAATGCGCAGGCTCCATTAGTTTCATTTTCCATTTTGTGCCAAGGACTGATTTATTAAAGATGGTTATGGTGGGATGTCCACCTCAAATTTTTGTCACTAGTGTCGGTCAGCTAGGTCGATAAATGAATGTGATTTTCTAAATGTCCTTTATGCTATTTGATAAAATTAGCTGTTGAAGAGACTACTGAGGGATTTGACACATTATGATATTAATGGTTAATGTATCTTTTTTTCTTTCTTTCTTTTTAAATCTTCTTATGAAATAAAACAAAAACACTACTAATCTGTATATCATGTTAATCCCCCACCAAAAAACCCATAGGTTTTTTAAATTTTTGTTTTTGAGGTGCTTTACTAACTGCTGAATATCTGAAATCCAAGCAGAAGGCTGTTTCATGGGAGTTAGGAGGGAGCAATGAATTGGTTGTTAACCAGTAAGTTAAAACTTTCTTTGGTATTGTCAGTAATTAAATAAGATGGACAATTTTGAGTCCAATGAAAATCTGATTCTATTTTTTTTTTAATGAAAATTGTCTTCTGATATTCTGTATATTTTTCTTTAATTGATTTGTAGAAACTTTTAATTTAATTACCTTTATCTTTGAATCTTTTTATTTTGCATATGTAAAGGTAGAGGTTACACATAAATGTAAAATTAATTAATAAAGAAAGGTGTCAAAAAATTTCATTGATTTATTTTTCAGAGATGTTTCTTTCACTTGTGGGGCATCTATCTGCCGTTATCTAGCTCGTGCTCATCCTGATATTGCACTGCAGGGTAAATCAATTCTTGAGAAGACTGAGGTAATTTAAAAAACCCATTGATTTCATAATATGATTGACATACATTAATTAGAACATATATATTCAATGTCTGTTTTAAATCTAGTATTAACAAATTCAGTTTTAAAATGTTTTATTTCTAATTTCTTTTATTTTTTCAATTATTATTATTTTCAGGTTGATCATTGGATGAACTTTGGTTCTGGGCAGTTGTCATGTAAATCTGAGTTTTCTGAAGCTGTCCAGTATCTTGACAAAGTATTGGCACCAGTTACCTATCTTGTTGGACATAACATAACTTTGGCAGACTTTGCTGTATGGGAAGTACTCTATGGTATTTAATGTTTTATTTATTCTTTTGTACAAGTAAACATCAAAATTGATTAATATATAAAACCAGAAAATATTTCTTGAATGTTATCCACTTGAGGTTTTTCTTTCTAAAAAAAAACAAAGCTTGTACTATGCCATTCACTTATTTAAATCCATTATTCAAAATTATATATATTTATTTTTCAGTAATAGATTTATCACAGAATTTCATATTAAGTGGTTTTCTTTTGTAGTAAACAGTTCCTGGCAAAATATGCTGTTGCAGGAAACAGCTCCTCTGAATGTTCTACGCTATTACAAATATTTATCATCCCAAGAAACCTTTAAAAGCATAATTAATGTCATACCTGCAGCAACTGCCAGCAGTGAGAAGAAATCTGAATCAACTGTTTGTATCTTCTTTTTGTATCATCACTAAATTATATATTATGGCAGATAATTTTCTTGTTTTGACTGTATATTTAAAACAAAAAATCAACATTAAATATTTTTAATTCAGTGTTCAAAGATTTTAGATGAGAAATTAGTTTTGTAATCGTTTGTGTTTTTTAAATGTTCAAGTATTTAAACTATTTTAAAAGATGAAATTAGCTATATCATTCAAAACATTTTAAGATCATTAGTGATATATATTTTTTGATTTGTTTTTATCACAGATTAAAAAGGATGAAGGAAAATTTGTTGAGCTACCTGGAGCTGAGATGGGAAAAGTTGTTGTCAGGTTTCCGCCAGAAGCCAGCGGGTAATAGTTTGCAATAATACTTGAACATATACTTAATTATGGAAGTTATGATTTTAATTAAGGAGAGACATGCTGGTGAATATCACTAAAAATATGAAGAAACATCCCACCAACTTTTTCACAAATTTCCAATTTTTGTCAGATTCATTATGTATTGTTATTTGCAACACACCTGTAATTTTATTTTTCCTTTGTTTAAGTTCAGTGATGGAAAATTATAGAAAAATTGCACTTGTTTATATCCATATATCTTCTGCCATTTTGAACCTTTGTTGACATGCTGCATATAGGTAGAATGCTCTGCTTTCATGTTGCATAATGGAACAACTTTGTTTTTCTTTGAAATAATCTACTCTGTCATTTGCATGAACTGTTTGCCAGAATTTTTTTTTTTAAATACAAAATGTTATTTTTGATTACAATTTTGTTAGAATCACTTACAAAATTGACCAAAAAACCTAAATAGAAACATCATCTTGTTTTAACATATGCATTTTAACTATTTACCTGCAAAGTGTGAGCGCATTTGTCTTACTATATCATGATTTTGAGCTGACACCAATGAAATCAACCCAGTCTGGATATTGTGGGAGTTCAATAATTTTTTCTGAATTTTTGTATCTCATTTCTAATTTACATTTGACAAAGTGATAAAATCTTGGTGAAATATCATAAAATAAAAAAAAAATTAAAAAAAAAAAGATTTCACCAGAGCATCTTCCCTTAATTCCATTCTGTGATTCAATCTGTCCATTTCATTATTAAGAACACTAAACTAAATAAACCTTAATCAGACTGAAATACAATTGCAGTTGTGCAGAAATCAAAGAATAAATATACTTAAAATGTGTTGCAGTAGCAAATGTTTTCATTTGAATTGTTGAGTTAAACATAAATTATCAATTCACTACAGAAAATATTTAATGACTTGTTATAAAATTATTTTTCACATGCTTTATTTTTGTTCATTTACAAACAGCTATTTGCATGTGGGTCATGCCAAAGCTGCTCTTCTCAATCAGTACTATCAGCAATCATTCAGTGGAAAACTCATCTTGAGATTTGATGACACTAATCCAGCCAAGGAAATTGCAGAATTTGAGCAGGTCATTTTAGATGATGTGGCCATGTTGGGAATCAAATATGACACTTTCTCACACACTTCTGACCACTTTGACAAGCTGATGGAGTATTGTGAAAAACTCATACGAGATGGAAAGGCTTATGTTGATGATACAGATGCTGAAACAATGAAAAAAGAAAGAGATGAAAGAAAGGACTCGAAAAACAGGAACAACAGTAAGTGAATCTTTTAACCAGACTGTATAATGGGTGAATCTTTTATCCAGTTTATATAGTAAATGAATATTTTATCACAGCTTTATATTTTATTTTGGTTCTAGAGCAAGTACATTTTTTTATTATCCAGATAGTGTAGCTAGTGAATGTTTTATCCAAGGTGTCATACAGAATACATTTTTATTCTCAAGGTGTGGAAAAGAATTTTGAAATGTGGAATGCTATGAAAGAAGGTACAGAGTATGGTCAGACTTGTTGTGTACGTGCAAAATTGGACATGAAGTCAGATAATGGATGTCTGAGAGATCCTACACTTTACAGATGCAAAGCTGAGCCTCATCTCAGAACTGGCAGCAAATACAAGTTTGTAAATATTTGTTAGAAGTGTGAATTTTATAGTAGGAAATAATAGTTTTTTTTATAGTTTTTATTATTATTATTTTTTTGATGACATTAAATATCTTCCAGAATTAATTATAACAATTATTTTTATTAAATTGTATGCACCAAATAAACGTGAATAAAAAAAATAAAAAATAAGAATGAATGTATTTATGTAACCTGAAATAATTACCCATTTTTCTTAAAAATATTTAATTATTTTTAAAATATTACTTTAATTGTCCTGTACAGTAGTGTGAAATGTGTTATGTGGAATAAAATGCAAGAAAATCTTAAATAAAATAATTTTATCTTATAATTTTTCTTTATCAAACATTGTTGATACATCCATGGTTTTAGTGGTAGCTTGTTTTTATTTCAGAGTGTATCCAACCTATGACTTTGCTTGTCCTATAGTGGACAGCCTTGAAAATGTGACACATGCACTAAGAACAACAGAGTACCATGATAGAGATGATCAGTATTACTGGATTCTGGAAGCAGTGGGTAAGATAAAATTATTTAAATTTTTTATTTAGGCTATCCACAAAACAAATTTGGTGGGGGTGGGGGTAATTTAAATTAAATTTTCTTTTTTTTGTTATGCAAAGAATAAATATTTTAAATTATAAGATAAGTGTTTTGTTTGACTACTGTTGATATTTTAATTAAACTTAGGCTGATTATGTTTAATTTTTAGTTTTTAAAGAATATAGGCTTAGCAAAAAAAAAAAAAATATATATATATATATTAAACAAACTTCAACATAAAGGTAACATCAGTTGATGGTGTTATCATAATGCTTAATAATGCCTCTTGGTACAAAAAAACTAATACATTTTAGTTATGTGTAGTAGTAAATTGTTTTGTTGCTTACCAGTTATTAAAATAAAGAATACCCACTTTTACAGTTTTAAGAATGTTTTATGTTCACAGGACTACCGAAGCCTCACCTCTATGAGTATAGTCGACTGAATTTACAGAACACTGTCATGTCAAAGAGAAAATTGACTTGGTTTGTCAATGAAGGACTTGTGGATGGATGGTAAATAGACATATTTTTAACATTTAACAGTAATGTTTTAGTTGAGTTAAGCATCATAAATCAAAGTATTTTTAACATAAAATTTATATTTTATTCTTTAATTTCAATTAGTCAGTTTTTATTAAAATTACATATTTGAAAGTGAAGACTCAAATTACTGAACATCTGCTTAATTATTATGAATTAGATATATTTTCAGCCCAGAAATCTAAACATGCAGTTTCAGGAGAGATTTTTATATTCCATAATGTTTTCTTTATATTTTTTATCTTATTGAATCATAATAGACACTTCTATTTACATAAATATATTTTCTGTTTATATTTGTAAAAATTACCCAGTTAACAAAGAATAAGATTTATGTGAAAGGAAAAAAAAAAGGACAGAATTAATTTAATGAATTTTTGAATGGCAGGGATGATCCCAGATTACCTACAGTGAGAGGTGTATTAAGAAGAGGTATGACAGTGGAGGGTTTAAAACAGTTCATTATAACACAGGTAACTAAAAAAAAAATGCAGACTGAATGTTATTACTATTATTTTTTTTAACATATTTAAAAGTCATGTCAAAACACTAGTTCATGTTAATGTAGCTATGTTTTGGAATTGAAATAATTTATTCTTGTTTTGTTGTCTGCATTATAGATCTTTGGGTAAATCTGCCTTTGGCCTTTTTGAGACCTTTTCTCAAATAAAATACATGTTTATCGTTCTGTACTTTAGTTTATAAATATTTATATCCTTCACAAAAATATTTTTGTTTCCTTACCAGTACAGTTACCAAATAAACAATAAATATTAACATATGTTTGATAAATAATGGTAAAGTCAAATTTGTTTTTAATTTAATGATTCATTCTAATCTTTAGGGTTCATCTCGCTCAGTGAACATGATGGAATGGGATAAAATCTGGGCTTACAACAAAAAGGTAAATTCAGAATAATGAAAACTTTAATATATAAATCTTTGTTTTGAGATATTTATCCTGTTGGTGAGAGGTGTATATAAAAGGATGTTGTTGTTTCATTTAAAGGGTTAATAACTGAATATTATTTAACAGTTACATTTCTGATATTTCATGTTATTTAAAAAAAAATAAACCAGATGTTAAAAAATTGAAGAATACATCATGTCCAGTGTAATAGAAAAAATCAGATGTAAATAAAATCTGTATATCCTGTTGCTGAGACACAAGTCTGAATTTGTTTATCCAACCCACAAAACTAGCTATGAATTTCAAATGTTAAGTTGCATTAAAGTTTACTTTTTTATATTTTACTTATTCTGAGTTTTAGTTATGACATTTCTAAACTTCTTTCTATCTGTAGGTTATAGATCCAGTTGTACCACGTTACACTGCACTAGCTGAAGATGATCTTGTACCAATACATGTTACCAGAGCCACAGTTGAAAGCAAGGAAGTACCAAAACACCCTAAGGTTAGCAGAATCATTTCATAAATGAGCTTAACCAATACCAAATAACAGTTTTTCCCACAGTCTTATGAAGTTTTCAAAACTGAATTTGCTGAATAAAAAAATAATAATAAAGTAAAATAAAATAAAATAAAAATTAAAAAACCCAACAAAACAACAGTGTGCTAATTCCAGATTCAACTTAATATTCTCTAAACTTGTGTGTTTAATTCTGTATATTACTTTCAGCATAAATTTCAGAAAGAGACATGCATAATCAAAATGGTAACTCCAAATTATAGTTAATATTCTGTAAATTAGTGTTTACGTGTTTATTTTTCTTTCCAAGGATGTTTTAAAACAGATTTTCATAATCAAAATTCAAATTAGTTATTGTATAATTTTTTTATTGCAAATCGTTTTCTGAATATATATTTCTAATAGAATCCTGATGCAGGAAACAAGGTAGTCTGGTACAGTGATACAGTTTACATAGAAGGTGCTGATGCTGCTGTTCTCCACCAAGGAGAGATTGTAACCTTCATCAACTGGGGAAATCTAATAATGAAGACAATCAAAAAGTAATTGTTATTTTATTATTGTTATTGCTATTATTATTGCTATTTTAAAAATAATTATTAACATCTTTATTCTTTAAGTCATAATGTTGAATGAATGTTAGTAGATTATTTAAATATACACATTGTAATTTTATTATGACATTCTATGTAATATAATACAGTTTATTACCGTACTAAAGTAAAATGTTGATAATAAGGAAAAAGTATTGATTGTGAATACCATTCACAAAATTAAGAATGAGAGCTTTATTTTCACTTTAACATTTAAAATTTGTTGGCAATATTTGACAGTGAAATGTAATGAATACTTTTTTTACAGGAATGGCAAGGGTCAGGTGACATCAATTGAAGCTGAGCTTAATCTGGAAAACACAGTAAGTTTTGTTCCATACATATTCTTAATTTCAATCACACCACAATTCTTTTCACTTAACTACAGTGCAGTAAACACATTTATTTTTAAGGATTAATTTAATTTATATCAAAAATTTTTGCAGGATTACAAAAAGACTCAAAAGATAACTTGGTTGGCTGAAACAGATAAAGCAAAGTTTACTCCAACTGTGTGTGTTCTTTTTGATCACATCATGAACAAGGCAGTTCTAGGAAAAGATGAGGACTTTAAACTATATGTTAACACTGAATCAAAGGTAAGTTGCATTAACTCGCTCCTCTTTTTTGAATGCATATGACTGCATATATGTATGCAGGTGTTAACAAGCATATATATATATGTGATCCACCTGTTTCTCTAAAGTCTTGTCTGATTTTCTGATTTTAATTATGTAATAATTTACAGGTATCTCTTACTTAACTTGGTTTTGCATTGCAAGATACTTGATTAACAGAGTAATAATAATTACAAGCATCCTTTGTAATAAAAAATTAACACACTTTCAGATTTTACACATGAAAGCATCTCAGGGATGGAGTATTGAAACTTAGCCACTAATGATCAAAGTTATGTCACATGCATGGCAACAGAGTTGCCAGTTAGAGACTCTGTGGCAAGCAGATTCAGACTCGGTCATTAAACAGCTACTAAGAGTGCACACCTTAAACACTAGCTACATCATTTTACAAATGTTTTCCCCTAATAATCACTTTCTAAACATTGTGCCCCCAACAATGTCCACAAAGAGTGAAGCTATAAAGAAAAGTGAAAAAGGAAAGTAATTACTTGATATTATTAAAATATTTAAACAGCTTGATGAAATGCTTAGGAATTTTGAGATGCTTAAGCAACAAATAATGGTATGGATAAGGGCTGCACAAATTGAAATTCTATATAACCTATTAATGACTTACGCAGAAAATATTTTCTTTTGTGTAACCTTTTTACAAATTTTATTTTTGTACGTGTGTATATTTTATTTGGTAGCAAAACATATAGTAAGGATTATGACTGAAATGTATTAATTCATTATGAAGAGTTTATTTAAAACAATTTAAGATTTCAAACAGCATTTCTTTATGTTATGTTGCTAGATATTTTGTTGAAAATCCTGAATAAAACATGCTCTGTTAGAATTTTAATATTCTCTTTTTTCATAATAAAATTTAAGTAATTTAGATATATAGCTAGAAGCAGGATAGTGTTATGTTACTGATAATTAACATTGGTAAATTAAAAGTAATAATTAGCAGTTTCTGACATTATTAAAATAAATACTGAAGAAAAGCAAAACATTGCAAATGAGGCAAAATGAGTTGATTTCCAGTTTTGCACCAAATAGAAGGAACTGATAACATAATGGATCTGAATACATAAATAATATTAAATTTACTCTTCATCTCTTCTAACCCAGCCCTATCCCCAAAAAAGAATTATGGTTATGTTATTATATTTGTATTAATAAAGTAAAAAATATTAATGTTGTTCTACATTGATTCCCAGAATGAAAACAACTCCTGAATTTCGCTAACATGATTAAGGTTTGTTGTTGGTTTTATTGGGATAATCTATGCACTAACAGAATATGGTTATGTAAGGATGGTTTTGCATAACTGTCACACAAACAAAATGGATGTTTGTGCAATTTGTGCACCCCAATATGGATCATTGTATTTAATAAAAATTTAATTATTATTATTATTTTTTATTATCTTTACTAGGTAAGTCTATAAGTATATTTTAGTTAGCTGAATTTGAATTTTTTTATAATTAACATTTGACCGAGGATGAGTTGTAATTTTTATTGCTAATTATTATATTTGATTAACACGGTTTTGATATATGCATTATTGTTGATGGATTAATTGATCAAGTTAACTGAGGGATATCTGTATTTATTTATAGATTCTAAACTATACACTTTCTTGTTTTTCTGGTTTTTGACAGAAAGAGTACATTATGGTTGGAGATCCTTGTTTGGCTTCTGTGAAGAAAGGGGAAATAATCCAACTTCAGAGAAGAGGATACTACATCTGTGACCAGCCTTATGAACCAGTCAGGTTTGTCAAAATTAAAATGTTTATAAGAATATATAAAGGTATTTCCAAAAATCCATAAAATATTTTGATTATATTTGAAAAACATTAGGTTTGAAATATTAAAAATATAATAATTATGTTTGTTTTTGTTGGTTACTTTTGGTTTTGGACCATCTCCTGACATCTATTGGTATTAAGTTCAATCTTGTTTTTATATTAATCCCATACTTTGTGTTTTATTTCAGTCGGTACACAGGGAAAGCAAGTCCTTGTATTTTGTTCAATATCCCAGATGGACATCAGAAAGAGATGCCAACAGCTGGCTCCAAACACAAGCCAGATATCAGTGCCAAAGAGGTATAATATTTTAGGGTCATTCTGTGTCAAATCACTCAAAAAACCAACTATTTTAAACCTGACTGTCTCAGATTTTTATGAAACTTGTTAATTGGAATACCACAGAACCAAATCTGAAATTTTAGGCCAATCAAACCAGTGGTGTGGGAGATACGGCTCCTCAAATATTGAGCTTTTTGGCCAGAATGGGTGTGTTCACCAACCTTTGAACCCTCATATCTCAGGAACTACTGGGCCAATCTTCATAAAATTGGTAGTATTGGAAAGGCAATTTGATAAGAATTCCGTTACTGTTCAGATTGTAGAATGTTGGGGTACACTGACCTTTTGACCTTTGTTATGACCTTGTGGATCATGTAACCTTGAGATGACCTTTCTTGAAATTTAATCTAGCACATTGATTAACTGTGATTTATACTTGAAAAGTTTGAAGCAAATGTCCAAGGCTTGTGGGCCTTTGGTAGTGATACATGTACTCTGCTGCCATTTTAGTTTTCTGACCTGCTTAACTTTATTGAAAGAGTTTCAGGACTAGATTTAATATTTAGGAAAGCATTGACTTTGTCCTGTTGACCACTGAGGCTATCATGGACTTCTGCATCAAGAGTATTCCAGGTATTCACTTTTTCAACATCACACTAGAACACAAAGCAAAGCATGAGTTGTAGCTACAAGGGAGGTTTCAGTGGCCAAAATGGTCAAGGGAATACAGCAGTTTCACCAGTTAGTTCCAGTGTCTAAGTCAAAGATTCATGCCTACAAACTGAGCCTGCAGAGTGACATACCAGAACTAGTATCTGTCCAGGATTCTGAGGATGATATGACAGAGTTACCAGATGAGCCTCCCATTGAAGCCAAGAAGCAAAACTATGTTGTCTGTATGACAATGAGGCATGGGTTGGGCTAGTTGAGGACATTTCAGAAGATCATGGAGACATCTTCATTTGTTTGATGTACCCTCAAGGATCTTCTAAGTTATTTCACTGGCCAAACAAAGAAGACACTTGTTGGATTAGTGAAGGGGACATCATCTGTATCATTGATACACCTTCTGTTGCATCTACTTGATGGATGTACTCTCTGAGTTAAAAGGATGATGCTTGAATTGCAAGACTATGGGGGAAGTAGGTGACCTAATGATTATGTGATTGTTGAACTGGTGAGAAGTAGTTTGAGGGAAGTAGTTTGATATCATATGACAATAGCATGTAGGCCTACAATGTATTACTCTGTATTCAAGAGAGATGATGATTCCTAGCATCAGGGATTGGTCATTCAGGTTTCAGCTAATCAGATGTTAATGGCAGAAAACGTGTTATTTTCATGGACATGCAATTTTTGAATGGGTTTGGCTGCTAAACAAAAAATATTACACCTCTGAAACTTTTAGATGTTCACACTCTGTGCCAAAGACTGGGTGTACAAATACATTATGCAGTACATCACTGGATGAAACCTGGTTTCAGACTTTGTTGTACTGTAGTTGACTGAAACACTGTTCAAAGCCATTGGCAAGGCCACATGACATGACAAAATGACTTTATGAAGAAAACATAATACTTACATGTCAACATCTGACATTGTGTCCAATCTGAAAGCTTCAGATTGTCAAAGAAAAAAATACAGATGAAGAAACTTCTTTGTCTTAAATTTCTAATTGCCATGTACCTAATGGGAATTTCCCCAGGGGATTTCAAGGAGTACCTGGCGTGCCTGAAGCCACACTTCCTGTTAACCCTTTGGGCCTAATTGTGTTGAACATCTCATGCCATTTGGCATCTTTTCATATCCTTCGGGCATTCCTTCAGACATGTTAGGTGGATTTTGACTCCAAAGATGAGTTTTTGGTCTCAGAGAAGTCTGTACATGTAGAAAATGTACATTGTAATGCATTGTATCAATCATCTGTGCTCATATGCATTATTTAAATCTATATTATCCAAAAATCTCAATATTTGGGTGGCCATATCTCACACACCACTGGTTCAATTGGTCTAACATTTCAAATTTGGTATACCAAGTTTCATAAAAATCTGAGATGGTCAGGTTTAACCTATTGGGTGATTTGACATAGAATGACCCTTTATCTTTTTTTAAACTGTTCGTCAGTGTGTACATATCATGTGATTAAATAACAGCCTGACTGGCAACTTCAGTTATTATGTACTCACTGATAATACAGTCAGTAAGACAAAATAAGTACATTGTATGCATAGTTTTTATAAATCTTAAGGATTTCTTTACATTTTCTATTTCAGACATACAATCACAACTACTTGTTGTTTTTCTTAAAATACTTATTACATTATTATTATGCTTTATTCTTACAGGAATTAAAAAAAATGCGATCCACTAGATGCATTTTAACCAGTCAGTATCTAACAGCCATTTACATTAAAATATGTTGACTTGGTGACCAGCAAATATTTGTTCATTTTTAAAACAGAAAGCAGAGCAAAAAAGGTAAAGTTGCTGAAAAATCCCCACAAGATGAACAAGCTCCAGTCGTGAATGGGACAATGAACATTGTAGACCTAGACAATAAAATCAGACTGCAGGGTGACTCGGTCAGAAAATTAAAAGATGAAAAAGCTGCTAGAGTAAGTCTCCTTTTCTCAATATATTTTAAAATAGATAATGTTTTTCATCTTTATTATGGTTGGATTTCATATTTTCTTTTATCCATGTTTTATACATGTACATCAATCATAATATTGTATAAAACATTTAGAAAATACATTTTTATGGTTTTTAATAAAGGTCTTTAAGTTTTTGATATTTATTATCTTTTTTGTAATAATGCTTGAATGTGGCATTTGTGTTTCAGAGTTATGTAAAAATAATGTGTATGTACTGGAGTGACTGCAGGATCATATTCCAGGGTCAATAAACTCTATTCATTTGAATAAAGTTTCTTTTTAAATTGTCTTTCATTTATTCTTTGTGGTCCATTTTATAGAAAGGTGAATTAACTGAAATTATTTTTTTACATTCTTGCTAATAACATTTAGCAAAAATTGATACTTTGAAAATAAATGTATTAGTGTATCATTGGAGATCACAGCTATACATTAGTATTACTTTATGGTTTTTATTTCTGAATTTTTAATTTAAAAGTATTGTATTTTCAGGCTGATATAGATGCTGCTGTTAAAGAATTGTTGTCTCTGAAAGCTGAGTACAAAGCAGCCACAAGCAAAGATTGGAAACCAGGTTCAACTCCCACAGCCAGTGAGAGTAGCTCTCAAAGCAGCGTTAATGACTTGAACAACAAAATTGTCACACAGGGCAGCATAGTGAGAAACTTGAAATCACAAAAAGCACCTAAAGTAAGATTGTCTTTGATAAAATTATTAGTAAAAATGACAACAAACTATTACGATATTACAGACCTTTTTTGGTTGCATACAGTGAAATGATACTTCTGCAATACACAAGAACATGTTTAATAATCATTAGTGATTCTTGAATGGCACATAATCCAAGAGTGGCAAAATCTATTTTTAAAAAATCTTGTTAGATTTTGCTGAAGTGTTAGTTATACATCAGAAAAAAGAGATGAAACTTCAAAACAAATATTGAACTCGCAGATTGGTCCACATTGATTTCTTTGGTTTCAGCTTAAAATGTGGGTCTCCATAATGGATAGGTTAAATGCACTAAAAATTTGCAGGTAAATAGTTAACATTTATATGAATATTAAAATAGAGATGTTTTGCTTTTCTCTTTAGGTGGTTTTTTGGGGGGGGGGAGTTGGACAATTTTTAAATACCATTCTTTCAAAATTAGTAAAATTACATTCTGTTGGAAATTCACTGAGATCTATGCAAAAAGAAATGACAGTTCAGTAAAAAAAACATTTAGTTGAGAAAATCAACTTTAAAGTCAGACAATATTATTGTCTGATTTTGTTTCTTAACATATCCCAAGTACTTTGAAGCTGATCTTTTGCATTTCTCAGATCTTTCCCAAAAGTAACTACATATTTTTGCTCACACTCTGGCATTTTATTTGGACAACTGATTGAATTTCATAAACTGTGGAGACTGATAAGCAAAGAAGCATGGGTATGCCAATCATTGTCACTTATTCAACACTATCTCCACTAGCATAGTTTTTGTAGAGTGTAGCCTCCTTCTGTAACCAATGATTCATGGAAACAGCTGACTACTTAAAATTTTGTTGCTATATCATCAGACAGTGCAAAGGTAATGCAGAATGTCAACAAAGGTTCGGATTGACAGAAGATATATATACTATAGTCAAACAGTGATTTTTCAATAAATTCTGCATGTAAACAAAGGAAATAAAATGACAAGTGTTGTAAAAATATATTTTTATTGTGTATATCACATTTATTCATGACAAAACCAAGTGCTTGTTGAAAGTTAGATAACCAAGAACGTGAATTTGACAAAACTGCAAATTGATCAAAAATAGATTTTTGATTTTTAGTAATATTAAACTCTGCATGTCCCCTTTATGATATTCATGATAGTATATATTAAGTTACTCTAAAGTTACAGTATATATCAATTTTATTTTAAAACTAAAATCCCAAACAAACAACAAATAAATATTTTCAAGTTTTAAGTTTTAACAATAGAAAAAGAAAAACAAACATTGATTTTTGATTTAAAAAGTTAATCTAAAAATTTATAAATTGCAACTGGAATTGTGTTTCTGTACATATATATATGTGTATACATTTAGAACTTTATCTGCACTTAGCTACATTTCATATACACGTTTTTAAAGATTCGGCCAACACACTTGAATATGGTTGTTAATTTCTTTTTCTTTTTAAGCAAATGTAAATATTTTAGGACGAAAATTAATAATTATGATACCAAATAAAACCATTTACATATGACTGTATGTTAATCTTACTTTAGAATATAAGAACAGAAAAATATGATGTCTCTAAAAATATTTATACATAATCATGTTTTGTTGAAACTGATAATAGTGATATTTTACTCATATGCTGCTTTTATTTGGAATAACAGATTTGCTTGCTTCCATTCATATTTATGTGAAGTATCCCAAACTGCAATATGTCATAGCCATTTTCTTTCTTAACCCATCAAGTTTAACATGGCAAATGTTTTAAATTCATGATCTAAGTTGTGAAATTCCATCTCCCTTAGATATATGTTATTAATACTTCTGATTTAGCTAGAAGATAAAACAATGTATGTAATAACATTTATTACCAGCAATTGTTAGCAAAATTATATATACATATTTATTTTCCAATATCTTTTAAAAAATTAAAAAGAATTTACATTCTTGCTTAAAAGTGATACCTTGACTTATGAGTTGAATTCGTTCCATGACTTAGCTCATATCTCAGTTTGCTCATATATCAAATCAATTTTCCCAACTGAAATTAATTGAAATACCAGTAATTCATTCCAGCCCCCCCAAAACCACCCCATTTTTTTGTAACGTGTTTTTAAATAAGAAAAATGCATTTACAAATGACAAATATTGTATAAAAAAACAAAATATTTTAATGCCTTTGGCTGGAGTTACAGCCTTTATTGACTCCTTCTGCTTCAGTATGGTACTATGCTCATACTGCCTAGCCAAGTCGACTACATGCACACCTCACTCATTTTTTACTATGATTTTATGCTTTAATTCAATGGACGTCATCCGCTTCTTCTTCTCAGCCTTGTCCTTTGCACTCACTTTCTTAGGATCCAAGGCCAGAAAAAAACAAATTGGTGAAATACTGCACAAAATGCGAGCACTACACAACAGAGATGCTTCTGCAGCGAGGTAACCTCGTGAAGTAAACGAGTGAGATGCAGGATGCTGGCCAGATGTTATGTTGTTTGTTGCGCCAACTAGCAGTGGCATATCTGAAGTTCACTAGTAACTCGGATTTTAGCTCATAACTCAAAGCAGAAAATTGACCAGGTGACTGCTCATAGCTTGAAAAACTCATAAGTTGGGGCACGTGTAAGTCAAGGTACCACTATATATACTTTTTAAAAAAAGAATGGTTTAAAATTGGATTATCTATTACATTAAATGATTTAAAACAATAATGTTTTTAATGTTGTAACTTTAATTGGTGGATAGCAGTTGGATGTTATTCTGTGGTATATTTTAAACCTTATCTGACAGATCAGTGCTCAACCTTAGCAGTAGCTTGCAGTGTTTGGCTACTATATCTACCCTGGGAAAGTCAGTAGTCCAGTGACTTGACAGTTTTCAGGATGCTTTGTTCATGTGTACACTCCCCTGAGTCACTGTAACAGTGTTAACAGGAGTACATTTATTGTTTCCAAATGATCTGATACAAATAAAAAGTATTGTTTACAGATATGAGGCCATTTGTTAAGCTTGTATTTTGGGAGATAAGCATTGCACACTTGTATAATAACAAGGTGAAAATGCTACTGGCAAAATGATTGAAAACTGTAACAGTAGGATAAAGAAATAACCAAGAAAACACTAAATGGTCAGGAGGTTTTGTGCCATTGTGGAAATAGAAGTTTGAATGGTGACATTCAGTGAAGACATACTACATGTTGGAGACAAAAAAGAATCATTTCTTGTTGGGTGCAAAAATGTTAAGAAAGAAATACTGAAAAAACACACAAATGTAGTGAATCTCATACAATATTACTGTAGCTGAGTTAGGAACAAAGCAATGGAAGCACTACAAAAGTTAAATAAATTATCTATTTGACAGCAGCACATACCATTAACAAACATGCTAAGCCATCTATTAATTACCTCAGACAGTGTAAATTGGACATGATGAAAATTTTTAAGATTGGTGAGGCATATAAATATTTAATATATTGTAAACCATTTTCACAAGATTTATGTCAGACTGAACTGCCACAATAGGGAGAGGTTTCCTAATTTCTTGACATTTGTGGACCTGTTGTTGGTGCTCACAAAGTTTCACCAGATAGTGTAGCTACTTGATGAGAATTACCCTGCTTTACCACCAGTTGAGGACGATGACCCAGCAACAGCCAGGGATTTGTGAGAGGAGAAAGAAGCATTACAGAACAGAAACCTTCTGACAGTGACAGTGACACTTTTAGTCATTAATCACAGTGACTTTAATTGATAACATCTAGTCTTTACATGTTCTTTTAAATGTTTCATAAATGCATATCTTTCCAATAGAGTGCACATGATAAAAGTATATTTAAATTTAAATAAATTATATTAATTTTGTTTGTACTTGATAACAGTTTATTTAAGTATAATTAAATGATTTTAATTTTTTATTTATTGGTGGGATTTGTCTTATTTTTAAAATGTAGTATGGGGCTACCAGGTTTTATAACTGCTGGTTTTATTGTCTCAGAAAAAAAAAATCTATAAATAGAAACTACTACAGAATCCTGAATAATCTTTTTATTGAACAGGCTACATGATAGTGTTATAAGTGTATTCATTATGACAGACATTTTTATCCATTTATCTAAACATGCTATAAAACTAATATGAATCTAATGTTATTTGCTACTCAAAGCTAGTATATAAATTCAGATTTAACAAAAAGGAATAAACTGCTATTTTGTTGGTTGTTCACATCAGTAATCTTACATATATTTTTTCATAATTAGTAGCATGTGTAATATTATGGTTTAAAATATTGTGGCTGGTTTTCACATTGTGCCTAACACTTTTCAAGACAAACAAGTGTGGCTTACACAAATCAATGTTTGTTTAAGAACAAAAGGAAACTGAAACTAGGTCAGTTGTGTGTTGCTAATTCAGGCATGGGAAACTGCACATGTGGTATTACATGTATGTGAGCCAAAGAAGAACATATGTATCGTTTATCATGTGAGGATTTATAACATTATGTTATCTTTATGACTGTCTTCTTTGTCATCACTTGACCTGTAAGAAATCCTCCAACTTGCATCATTTTGTACTTTCATTAGGATAATCTGAATAATAAAGAGGTTTTTTTAAAGAAAGTTTACTTTTCCCTTATTATGTTTGTTGTTAATTTTCAAGTAAATTAAATTTATAAACGTTACTGATTTGATGATAATTATAGCTGATTAAAGCATTATGAACATGGTTGTGTGCGTTGTTAAAATAAATAAATAAATATAAATTTCCAGCATCAAACAACATAATAATTATATTAATAATAAACCAAAACCCCACATTTTTATTATGCTTTAAAAAAACAGAAATAAAAACAAAATGTGAATTTAAAATTTGTAAATTGAAGCTACAAATAAAAAATTAAAATCATAATCATAAGTATTTTATCACTTTCTTCCTGTTCATGTTATTAGTACTGTTCTGAAAAACCCACACAGTTCTGTCAGTGTTGTGAAATTGTTACATTGTGGTTGCATCATTTTGTACTGTGTTATCTTGTATTACAACTTGTTTTCTGTTTTGATACTTGATAGCTTCAGGTAACTATTTCCTATTGCTCTCTTTAATCTGTAATACATCTTATATAATGTTTTCTTAAAAAAAAATTCTCCCCGATCCTCCTTTTTTTGTTGTTGTCCATTGTTCTGTTAAGTTTAACAAAGAAACCCCAACAGTTTATTATTCTCAATAATATAATGGTCCACTAAGTGTTTCATGACATTATATAAAATGTATAATTTTTCAAGTGATTATTTAAATATTTTTAACTAATATATTTATTTTAAAAGTGTAACTATTTGTCTGTTTTATGAATGCTTCAAACAGTAAAAAAATTAAAAAATTAAAAAAAATATTTAAAAAGATCTCAACAGTGTTAATTATTGAGTAATGGTGGTGACTGTTACAAGTCTTTTGGTTCTGCTGGGGCAATAAAAATTAATAATTCTAATACTTGGAATAATAAAACATAATATGTTAATGCTTCTGAAATGTCAAATTCTGTAATTGTGCTACAAGAGAATAATGTACATACTTATATACCTTGTTATATAAAATATATAAAACATTATCTTAAGAATTAGTTAAAATAAAACTTATTTTTTATATTTGTTTAATCACAGAATGTTTCATTTATTTCATTATTTTTTGTAACTTTTTTTCTGAAAGAAAATATATTGTTTATTAAAAATATTAATAATCATTTTTGTTTAATTCTGTTCAGTTGTAACTTTTTGCTTTTATGTTAATATTTAAACTGTTTCAGTAAGTTATTAGATTTTGTTTTTAAATCATTTAGAAATCATGTTACATCTTTCACTCTACTACAATTTTTATTTATTTTATATTCATTTATATTCTGTAGTGTTTATGAGAGTAAAATATATTGGCTTCAGCACTTTTAGAAAATAATTCTAAAATTGTTCATTAATATTTTTTAATGTAATAATGTATTTATTCACAGAATGTGATTGATGTTGAAGTGAAGACACTGTTGTCACTAAAAGCAGAATATAAAGTGGCAACTAGAAAAGACTGGAAACCACCAACAGAGGCATCAGCCAAACAAGCAGAGACATCAGCTAAACCTACTCCTACTCAAACTATGCCAATATCTACAGATGAGGCCAAAAGCCTCAAGATTAAAATTGACCAACAGGGAGATAAAGTTCGCAGTCTCAAATCTTCAGGAGCTTCAAAGGTTTTTAAAAAAATGTATTTGAATTATAAAATTATATTAATTTTAGTTACTGTTATTAATGATTGCTGCATTTATATATAGCATTTGTGCTTTTCAGATAAATTATTCTTTTCACATTTTAGGAAGAGACTGATAAAGAGATTAAAACATTACTTGATTTGAAAGACCAGTACAAGAACCTAACTGGAGAGGACATAGGTGGTGCACCTAAGAAAGACAAGAAAGATAAAAAGGCAGAAAAGAAGGCAGAGAAAGTAGGACAAAAACCAGAAAAGAAGCAAGAAAAATCAGATACAGACAGTGGAGCAGAGGGTCCAAAAAAAATTACAAGGTTAACATATTTTTCTTTTTGTAATTCTAATTATTATATTTAGTAAAAAAAAAAAAAAAAAATTAAAAATCATTATTTCTCTTTATTTTTTATGAGTAATATGGAATTGATTTTTAGTTCTTATATTTTGTGTATTATGTTTATATAATCAGTTTTATTTAGAAAAAAATAAATACGTATAAGTCATTAAAAAGTTTAATTATTTAATATTGATCTGAAATTACGGAGAAAAAATTTATTAGCAATATATTAATATTTGATCTATCTATCTATCTGTCTATTTTTGTATCATTATTTTTTTTTTTTAAATGTAATAAACATGTTTTAAAATGTAAAATAAGAAAAAATAAATGTCATTTTAAATGTCTGCTGATAATTTACAGGGAAATGCTATTAGCATGGACAGACAAAGACTTTAAACAAGAGACAGAGATAGTCTTATGCAAATTTTGCAGGAACCTCTGCACAACTACCCTTTGCTAGACTTTAAAAACTCATGAAAATTAGCCAGTTTGGGAGTTAAGTTAGACAGAGACATTTGGGACGCACATAGAGACAATTTTCAATAATTCACTGGTCACATGACCAGTCAGGCTTTTCGCCAACAGTACAAACACTTACATGTCATTTTTCTGCGAAAATTTACTAATTAAATAAGAAGATCCTGATAATAGTGACTTAGGCACCATATGCTATTTTGACACTGACAGGACAGTGACAGACATTTTAAAGGTGATGACAGAATGTTCATTATATACATCTATGTTAATGAAAAAACACAAAGAAACTTTATGTAAATCCAAATAGGGAAAAGGTTTAAATGAAACCATTATTTGGAATCACATTTGGAAAACAATTAACACCAATTTAATAAAAAATTTGGATTTGAGATTATTTTTAAATTAGTTCATTATGTTATTGCAGTTAGAAAACATCTAACTAAGTGGAAGATCATGCCTACACCTGCATGTAGACTCAGTCAAGAATTGAACAATTTATTTATAATGTAAAATATATATTCCACCAACTTTTTGACAATGATTTTTCACTGAATGAAAACAAAATAATATTTGAGGTGTAACATACACATTTGACAATAATGCATCCAAACTAGGAATTTTCTTGAAGAGCAAATTAATAAAAACAGTATGAATTTCTAGAAAGTTAACTGAAAAAGGTAAGCCATGTAATGAAACGGCATTGTTTTCTTGCTATGTTAACAGCAAAATCAAGCTAGAACGATTGGTGGCTACTGAAGAGCCAACAAAAAAGGAAAAATTCCTAGACTACAGGAAATGTTCTTGAGTCATGCACAGATGATTTCAAATTATATTTACATTTCTAATTACATGTTTATTTGCAATGGTGAAATTATTATATTTTTATATTATTTTATTTTATTTTATAATTATTTTATACGATATATATAATTTTTTTCTGTCTTTAACTCTTATTTCAGTTGTCTTGAATATCTGTATTTTAATTTTTATTTATCATTAAAGTTGATTTAAGTAATGTTGAAATACTTGGACAGACAAATACAGTGGTACCTTGACATACAAGTTTAATTCATTCTGTGACTAAGCTCATAACTCAATTTGCTTGTAAATCAAATCAGTTTTCCCAACTGAAATTAATTGAAATACCATTAATCCATTCCAGCCCCACAAAACCACCCCATTTTTTTGTAACGTGTTTTTAAATAAGAAAAATGTATTTATAAATGACAAATATTGTATAAAAACAAAATAAATGAATGTAAAGAAATAAATTGGTTTTGTAAAGTGTATTTATCTTGGAGATCAGACAAATTATTTTAACACCTTTGGCTGGAGTTACAGCCTTTATCGACTCCTTCAGCTTCAGTATGGTACAACACTCACACTGCCTAGCCAAGTCGACTACATGCACACCTCGCTCAAGTTACTCTATGCTTTAATTCAATGGACATCATCCACTTCTTCTTCTCAGCACTGCCCTTTGCACTCACTTTCTTACAATCCATGGTCAGAAAAATGAAATTTAGCAAAATGCTACACAAAACGCGAACACAACAGAGATGCTTCCACAGCAAGGTAACCACGTAAAGCAAATGAGTGAGATGCAGGATGCTGGCTGGATATTGTGTTGTTCGTTGCACCAACTAGTAGTGGCATATCTGAAGTTCGCTTGTAACGTAGATATTGGCTTGCAACTGAAAGCAAAAAATCGACCAAGTGACTGCTTGTAACTTGGAAAACTTACAAGTTGGGGCACTCGTAAGTCAAGGTACCACTGTATTTCAAGCTGCTAGAATGATAATAGATTGATAACATGCGTTATTTTTTGTTTATAAATATAATGAAGTTATAAGATACCCATATTTGTTTGAACTTCCTGTGAACTTTAATAGATTCTTGTAACCTTTTCAGTCATTTAAGCTATTGTCAGAAAATTATTTTAAAAGTACTCAGTTTCTTATTCTGTTTTGATAATTTAATTACTTTTAATGATAAGAAGAATAATAGCAATATAAAATGAGCTCTATTAATTTGATATTAAAATAAAATTGGGAGGTCTTGGACTGCCTTAATTCCTAGTTGTTTATTACTTAACATCCTTTAATGAATAAAAAAAATTTTAAATGTATATTTATCTAGTGTTATCCATGAAGTATAATAATCCTGACAGCCATTGTTGGGAATATTTTAATATTCACCCATTCCAGTATTTTATGTATTTTGATCATGAACATGGGAGTGGACATACCAGTGAACATTACTCTTGAAACTTTTTAGATATAATTGTGTTTATATTTATCCACATAAATTTATCTTGTGTTAAAAAATGCTTTTTATTTATTTATTTATTTATTTAATTATTATTATTATTATTATTATTATTATTATTATTTTCTTTTTTTGCCAGACTGGGGCTGGAAGCAAAGAAGAGTGAAGCTTTATCTGATTGGTATTCACAGGTGATCACAAAAGCTGAACTTGTTGAGTACTATGATGTCAGTGGATGCTACATTCTGCGACCATGGTCCTACTCAATATGGGAAGTGATAAGAGATTTTTTTGACACAGAAATTAAGAAACTTGGTGTTGAAAACTGTTACTTTCCAATGTTTGTGTCACAAGCTGCTCTGGAGAAAGAAAAATCACATATAGCTGACTTTGCTCCAGAGGTAACTATTTGACAAAAGTGTTTTTAATATTAATTTAAAATGTAGTGATTTACTGTGACAATTAAATTATACATTATTTTTTTGTTACATGTTCATTTTGGTAGAACAGTAACTCTTACAAACTTTTGAAATTCATGCCTTGTGACTAAAATCTAAAATTTATTTTACAAAATCATATTAAAACAACAGCTTTGCTACTGTGAAGTTTCATCTTTTTGTTACTTACAAAATGTTTGTTTATTATTATTACTGATATTATTGTTATTATATTTATTTGTCAGGTTGCCTGGGTTACAAAATCTGGCCAGTCAGATATGGCTGAACCCATTGCCATTAGACCCACCAGTGAAACAGTCATGTACCCATCATATGCAAAGTGGATCAAATCACACAGAGATCTCCCACTTAAACTCAATCAGTGGTGTAATGTGGTTGTCAGTATTAATATTTAGCATCAGTTTATTTGTTTCCTTTAATCTTTTAACATTATTACTATTGTTAAAATTGTTGTTATTATTATTATTATTTCTATTGTAAATATTTCTAGATTTAATCAGAATTAAATAATATTATTTAAATGTCACTTAGCACTATCTTGAATTATTAAATAACAGTACTAGAAATGCGTAACTATTATAAAAATAACAAAATGGAATAAAATATGTGTGTAGAATATTTTGAGTACATTTGAACATTTATTTAACTTAAATGATTATTAATGTTTGTTTAAAAAGAATTAAAAATGTATTTTTATTTTCCTTTGTTTTGTTTTTTTGTCCAGAGGTGGGAATTTAAACATCCACAACCATTTTTGCGAACTCGAGAATTTCTTTGGCAAGAAGGACATACAGCATTTTCTAATGAGGATGATGCAATGCATGAGGTAATACATTTTCAGATCAGTTGATATTTATTTCTTATATAATTATTTTATAACAACTTTAATACCAAAATGTTAAAAACCAATGAAACCTTTTTTAAATGTTTTCTTTTCCTTTATACTTAATTAAGAATGTCAGATTTATATAATCTTAATGCAAAGTTTATTTAGTATTTGAAAATAGAAAGTACAGCATCTTTGAAATATTCTTTCAATAATAATTAGATATCACCATTTGTTAAAAGATGCAAATTTTTATTTGAAATGTTTATTTTTGTATTTTAAAAAATTATATTAAATGTGAATTCAATAATAACTTTTAAAGGTTTACACAATACTGAGTCTGTATGCCCGAGTGTATGAAGAGCTGTTAGCTATTCCAGTTGTGAGAGGGAGGAAAACAGAAAAAGAAAAGTTTGCTGGTGGTGAATTAACAACAACTGTGGAGGCATATATATCTGCAAGTGGAAGGGCAATTCAGGTGATTTATAAATATTCAAGTCATGAAATATTTTCATATTTGAAGTAACACTCATGCAGCTGATAAAAAATCATCAATATAAAAAGAAAGATTATTTTATATAATAAATATTTTTGCCAATTGTGAATTTATAATCTTTATGACATTACAGAGAGTACAATAGTGTCAGAAATTGTTCCATGATCAAAATTTGCTTATTTGGCATTTATGATAATGAGTGTATTTTGTAAAAATCTAAATAGCTATAAATAAACAAAAAATTAAAAAATAAATAAATAAATAAATAATAATAAATACTTCACTAGCATCATTCTTTTTCTCAGATTGCATAAGAAAAATGTTAAATTTATTAATGACTAGTTGAAAATAAATTTTCTGTATCATCATTTTTAGTAACAAATATTTTAATATTAATTTGAAAAGCAGAAAACAATAATCTTATAAAGAAACACCTACATTTTGCATTTTGTCATTTATGTTATTCAACATTTCTGTTCTGAATTTTTGTATTTATTATATTTATCCTTTCATCTTTTGGTTCATGATTTTTATAAATGTTCTAACAAACGCCAAATGTAAACTTATATTATCCTTTCTTTTTATAATTTGTTAAAGTTTTATATCTTCCTTTGTTTCATTATCTGGACATAAAAACAAAAAGCTCTTTTGTTTTTTAGTAAATAACTATGTTACATGATCCAGAATATTTATTTTAGGGGGCAACATCTCACCATCTGGGACAGAACTTCTCAAAAATGTTTGAAATCATGTTTGAAGATCCAGACACACATGACAAGAAGTTTGTGTTCCAGAATTCATGGGGAATAACAACAAGAACCATTGGTGTTATGACAATGGTTCACGGAGATGACACTGGACTGGTGCTGCCACCTCATGTTGCTTGTATTCAGGTAAGTTAAATAATTCTCTTTGATATACAGTGGTATCTAGATAAGTTATAGGTTGTACTAGATACATCTTCATTCTGTGTATTGCTTCATTTTGGATATATTAAGTAATTTTGTTTTAACACTGAATTAGCACTGATTGTGTGTAGATTAGAGATATTTGGAATTAGATTATTATTTATTTTCATATGAATACATAATATGACACATGCTACTTTAATATATTTTATTTTACATGTAATCTTTATTTATGGAATTTTTGTGTACAAAATTGAAGTTAACATTGCAGACTGTGAACATGTATTATTTCAGGTTGTTATTGTACCATGTGGTATCACAACAAATTTATCCAAGGAGGATGAGAAAAATCTGATGTCAAAGTGTGAAGAACTTGCAGCCTTACTGACAGCTGGAAAAATCCGAACAAAAGCTGATCTCAGAGATAACTACTCACCAGGCTGGAAATTCAACCACTGGGAACTGAAGGTGAGTTATTGAAAAAGCAAATGACATTTAAAAATACTATTATGACACAGTAATTTTGTTTTTGATAATAATAAAACTAATTAAATCTTAAAGTCACTTTTTATAGTTTGTTTGTTATTTATTTCTATCTGTTTGTTAATGAGGTACTTTTAGTTATATAATCATAACCAGCTTTGTAATCAATATTAATGATTTAAGATTATTCTGTTCATATTGTATACTTTTACTGTGTTGTTTAGAAGAAGAATTATTTGAGTATACTCAGTATTTTAACATAATTTTACTGCTTCATAATTTATTAAACAGATACAAATTTCACATCATTGCCAAGTTACCTTAACTGATAAGAAATTTCACATCATTGCCAAGTTACCTTAACTGATAAGAATTAATGATGGAGTTGGTGATTCAGGTATACAATTAGTTATAAATCAGATATATTTTGGGAAATTATAGTATTTAATTTTTCTGTTACTAAACAGACTATTTTTCTGTTATTCTTACCAATTAAAATTACTTTCGTTTATTATTGGTTTATATAGACTGACCTGATAGGAACAAATTTTAATATATAGGTAAAATTATTTACATATAGCTCATTTGATTTTGTTAATTTATAGGGAGTCCCAATCCGTGTAGAACTTGGTCCAAGAGACATCAAACAGAATCAGCTGGTGGCTGTGAGACGAGATACTGGAGAGAAACTAACACTAAAGAATGAGAACATAGTCAAAAAAATCACTGACCTCTTGGAGGAAATACAGACTTCTCTATATAACAAGTATGTTTTTGTCATTTTTTTCAGATAGATATTATTTTGCTTGAAAATTAAATTGACTTTAAACATATTTTGTAGAACTTTTTATATTAACTGATTGAGCATTTGTGAAAAGTTTTATGAGCTTTTTAAAGATCCATATCTAAACCAGCTGTTGTAATCAAAGAAGATAAAAGACTATAGGTTTCTTTTGATATAATCAACATGTTTATGGAAAATAATTTTGGTGCTGCATGTTTGATCTGAACTATCATGGGTCCTCTTTAATTTATGTGTCAGGTATATATTTTTACATAATACCAACGTTAAAATGTGCTTAAAGTTCCAGTATTACCGTAAACATGAATATACTAAAAAAAATATGATAGTTTTGTCTTTTATTTTTATTTTTTTTCAGAGCCAAAGAAGATCTGGACTCTCATCTAACAGTATGTCATGACTGGGGCACTTTGTGTAACATGCTTGACCAGAAGAAACTCATCCAGGCTCCTTTTTGTGGAGAAATTATTTGTGAGGACAGCATCAAGAAAGACAGTGCAAGGTAAAATATTTATTTTAAATCCTGCATGAGAATGTTTAGTTACTTTTTTTTATACAATTGTTTATGGCAAATACAGGAGAAAAAAAATAAAAATTAAAAAAGAAAACAAAAATCAGTCATTTTTCTTAGCATTTCATTCTAAGAAATTTATAAATTAGTAAAAATATACTTTCAAATGATAATCTATTCACACTAAGTCCATGCAAAAATTTCAGTATATCATTTATTTTTAAATTTATTATTTACATTTTAAAATTATTTGTATTCTAAAAGATGTCTTACCTGTAATAAATATAAAAAGAAACAGCATAGCTTATGTTGAATCAAAATGTTTGTATCTAGGGATGTTTCCTTTCAAATGTGTTGAAGTAATGTTTAATTTGTATATTTCAGGGATGTAGTTGTTGAAGAAGGGGCTCCAGCTATGGGTGCCAAGGGACTTTGCATCCCTTTTCAACAGCCTGAAAAGCTTAAACCTGGCACAAAATGTATTCATCCAGCTTGTAACAAGCCTGCGAAGTTTTTTACTCTCTTTGGGAGAAGTTACTAAATTCAGAAAACAGAACAATTATATGGAAACCAAATTTAAGAAAGATATATATATACCTTGGTTGTGGATTGTTATTTAGATAATAAACCCCTGAAAAAAAATTGGTAGGAAACAGCATGGTACTTTAATGTTAGTTACTGTAGCATACATAAACATAGTGTTGTTCTTTTTTTATTATTTTCAGGAGTTCCTGTTGTAGTACAAATTTTGTTTTTTGCATTTTTGAAGGTTCCATGTGATCTGTCATTTTATATATAAAAAAAATCTCCAGTAAAATTCACTATCTTGGATTTTTTGTTATTTTAAAACATTATAAAAAGGGTAACCGTATCAAGATTTCAAAATATATTGACTAGATGCAGAGAAATACATATCTGCAGTGAAAAGGATTGTCATAAGAAAAATTAACAACTTTAATTTCTATGCATGAAATACTCAATATTAGTTGAACTGTGCAGCTGCATTTACATAACTATAAAATATTTGAGAAAAGTTCTCTTTGGTAATAAAACCCAGCCAGTATTACACACTCTCTTCCCACAACTTCTGAGACTGGGCATTAGTGCCACTGTAAAAAAAAAAAAAAAAAAAAAAAAAAGTTTAATGATGGTACCAATAAATGAAGAAATAGCAAAAACTCCTTACATGTTTATTAAAATTAAAGAAAATTCCTAGACAGAGATTTGACTTTACTTTTATTATGCTCACCACAAAGTTCCATACAGTGCAAGCACTGCTAATTATTTTAGTAAAAGCTCATCTCGCACACTTTTCAGCATTACTTTCTCCCAAATAATCTTAAGATAAAAAAAAAAAACGAAACCAGTTATTTTACTACAGTAGCAGATGACTTCAAAGTTCATTTCCCCCCCCCCCCAGTGTACAACATGGAACAGATTTGTGCTGAAGGGATTTGATTACAAAATATATGAAATTAAACATAACAGACTGTTACACCTAGACGTGGGGCAGATTTATTCATTCAAAATGGCATTATGGGATGTCATTCTGAAAGAATTAATCTGCCTCCTATCTTTGATGACCATCCCATCAGCATTCTGTAAAAAAAAAGAGAGGAAAAATGGCAAAGTGAATAGTAAAATGTACATCTTTGCCTCAAGAAATTACCAGTATTGTTACCATTCACCTGTTTCCAAGTTTCAGAGTAAATGACAAAATAGTTCTTAGATGAATCTGCATTTTAATTTACAAAGTCTTATGATAGTGTTTTTTACTGATTGTCTAATCTCAGCATACAAAAAAAAACACAATATCAGATAATTTTAAGCATGATTTATTATTTTTGGGACATTACATCCATATCAAGAGTCCAAATGCTTGTCTATTCAAGCTGGCTGTTTCTTGTTTGTATATGACATGATCTTCACTCTTGATTTTAATCCAGCTATAAGACAAAGAAAACGATTCAATAAAGTGAAAAAACATATCCCACATTTTAGTAATAACAACATTTTGTGAAACACTGATACTGAAACAAATCACTAACAAACTGAAAAGTAAACAATGCAATTATTTCAACATTAAATTTTGAATTAAATTGTACTAATGTATGAACCCTTTATATACATTATATATATATATATATATATATATATATGTGCATATGTGTATAGCTTTCTTAAGTTTTACAGATGATTTGTTTTAATACTGTTAAGCCTTTATGGCACCAGTAGAGTGTATGCTTCTGCATATTCATGTTATGTAGGAGGATCATTCCATGCAATTCAAATAAAAGCAGATTTAAATTGTAAGCTAACCTTCTTAAAGCCAATATCATCTGCATATTGTCTGAAACATCTTCTGCAAATATTTAAGCCATATTTTCTTATCAAACCATGAGTATTATTGCAGACACGGCTGGAAGAAAAATGATACCATATTTTATTAATATATTTCAAATAAATTAAGAGGCATTATTGAATCACGAAATTAGCAATACCATACCAAAAGATACTGATAGAAAAAAAAAAAAAAAAATCGTTAACACCTTTAATTATTATTATTAATTTTTTTTTTCGACGCGTGCAAAGAATACAATGCTTAAGTATCACTGCCAGCAACAGCCGATTCTATATTTTAAATTTGTTGTTTTCTGCCTGTTATCATTATATGTTTGGTATTAGAACAGTTAGCTTAAAACTGTGTGTACCCATGTGTCAGAATAAATACGTTTTTCTAAAAGCTTAACTGCCTTAAAGCTTGTTCAGCAACATCCATCATGACAAAATTGAATGCTAGAAACTCGGTTTTTACGAAAATATGTTGAATGTTCTAAATATATGTTTAAAGTAAAAATTTAAACCAGATTATCCGAAGTAACTTCTCAAACTTGAAAATAAACTTAGTTAATACCAATAACGGGAACCAGGTCCAAATCGTCTAGGGTGAGAGTGCCAAATATTTTGAAAACCCATGATGGCGACCAAAACGGAAAAGAACGCACGTGCCTTCGACTACTTCTTAAGTACTGTTGATATATTGGCGTATCAAATAGAAATACCAGTATTTACAGTATTACCCATAATCCTCCATTTCGACTGGTTATTAGAAGGTGAACTGTGCACATGTGAAAATAAAATAAATCATAATAAAAGCAAGTACACACGATAATAATTATATCATACAAAATTACATCCGTGATTCAGTAGATTATAAAGTTTGTACATGGGGACAATCATTTTCCAGTTCATAAAGAAACTGTAATTAACACATTACAACGATTTTTTTTTTTCTCTTGAACTTGTTCTCGGCTCCGAGTCGATCAGTCATTGCAATTTTATTTATTTCATTACAGTTTTAAATAATTCATTTATATATTTTTATGATTTCCTTATTAGTTATTACATATGTATTTCTCTTCTTTTTTTTTTTTTTTTTTTTTTTTTTTTTTTAGTTCCTTTAGTATAATACAAATATTTTAGTTATTTATATTTTAATAATTTGTTAGAATCTAGTGTAAAGCTTCACATAAAACATGAATTGCATGTTTCTAACACTGATTGAATGAATGATTTATATATAAGATTAAAGAACTGTATAATACAAATAATACATTTAATTGAAATTTAAACTTTATTATAAAAGAAAGTTTTCTTTAAAAAGGTTAGCAAAAAATTGGGTTGGAATCTAAACAATTCTACCACATCATACCTATCAAACATATCTCTCCTTGTCGCAGTAAAATGACTGCATTCCCCCAAAATGTGATGAACCGATAATGCTTGTACTGAGGTGGAGGATCATTCTTTAAGCTATATGAGTCAAATGTGTATGACCAATGCAGACAATTTCATCCTTCCTACACCCTCAGGGCTGGCTTAACAGAATGAATATTGTTAACAACTGCACCTTTCCAGGTATTTGCCAGATAATGTCCAAGGTATACTGGCTGAAAGTTCACTTAAAATCAGTGGTATACACCATTCTTAGCATGTGGCAAATCCAAAGCAGACTTGGCAGCAGAGTCTTGTCTTTTTATTACCCATTATGCCAACATGAGTACCCAACAAAAAAAAATGTCATTATTGACAGTATTTAAAAATGCAAAGCTTTTGTAATGGACAACCTAGTTCATTCTTATTTAGAACCACAAACAAGTATAAGATGATCCATGACTACCAACATGCCACACCCAGATATTTTAAAAATACATATTTAGTGCTCTGTTCTGGATCCAAACTATTATAATTGCAATTAATTATTATTAAATATATGAAAGAATAAATATTCATGTTGTAAAACAGAATAAATAAACAAATCATTTGCTAGTACATTACTTTATTACATACAACATTTATATGTGAATCTGAAAACAAGCAGATAAATAAAAAATTATCATTTTTAGTAAAATGTCAGCAGCTGTCATGAAAATACTGGCAATAAATAATAAAGGTAATTCACAGAACTTTGAGCTAAATTTTTGTACATAATGGACAGAAACAATAGATATATTGAGATCAGATTCAGCAGTTAAATAATATTGTTCCACATTTACATGGTAAAAATATCTGCATAATAAAATATGATCTTCAGCCTAAGTTGATGCAAGCAAAAGCAGTAAACACTGAAAAACAATTATAGATCAATTTCTTTATCTTTTTTGTTCCAAATACAAAACAATCAGTAATTACTAAAATGTGGTATTAAAATAGCCTACCCCTACAGTAATGTAACAGTTGTACATTTCAAAATATATTGTTTTAAAAGTTAGTGGCTAGAAACAAAACCATCCAGAGAAATACATCATTTCTGCAGTGAAAAGGACAATTTACAGAACATGGTACTTAGTTACTGTTATAAGAAAAGCAATAACTTTTAACTGAATTTCTCTGTATGAAATATTCATATTCACAATCAGCTGAACTGTGCAGCTGCATTTATATAATAATTATCACAATAACATAACAGTTAAAATTGAAAAACAAAAAACAGATAAATCACAGTACTGAAAATAACTGATTCATAAATTGAATACCATTGTATCTTAAATATGTGGATTGGCACAGTAATAACAAATCTATACTTTTATAACAAAAGGCACTACATTTTATAAGATACAATCTCAAAATTAGTGGAAATGGGTTAAGTTTGTGTGATTTATGTTAAACATCAGAAATTTTACCCATTTTCATTGCATAAAATGCACCACATGATGTTCTTTATATGGCAGAGATGAAAACAAATTGTACATAAAACAATGGATGGTTGTAACATCACATTATGTTTATATTGCAAGTTGCAAGGACGGAATACCAATAATAGCAAAGCTTCTAGCAAAATGCTTCACAGTACTAAAATAAATAAATATATATATGATGAATACTGTTACAACTTACACAGAAAGTTTTAAAACTTAATTTTATTCAAAAAAGAAATGTTATTAACTTTATTTATCATTTTTTACATTTCCATGTACAAGAAAATAACTAACAGTTTCAAACTGAATTTCCTAACATTATTTTCTTGTATATCAAAAATCTTACACTTATTGTCTGTTTTATTCCAAAAACCCGACAAAAAACACCCTGCAGATGACAGTAATACATACTTTAGTAATGCTTAATGTATACAAGTATCTCCTGAGGATAAACATTTGAAATCTTCTGAAATTTGTATACAATAAAAAGTTTTTATTATTAGGTTTGTATACTTATATTTTCTGTATAAATTAATAAAATCGCAAAATAATAACATACAGATTTAATATGATTAACAATTTCTGATTATATATTGTATACATAAATAGCTACAGAAAAATAAAACAAACAAGTTAGGCACTGCAATTATCACAGATTAAAGAGAAATAAAATTATAAATAAATAAATAGAACATCAAGTGGTGAACCAGAAAGTCACCATTTTATAAATATAATTTGGGTTAAATATTTCAAGAAATATTTTTAACATTTATTGTTTTAATGCATCATTATTTATATAATTACAAAATGAAAATTAAAAATATTTGCTAAAACTGACATTTGTTTGGATGGAACAATGGCAAAAAGCAGCAGTCATAATGTAAATGATTTGTGAATGTCAACTATATTTTAATGACTAACAATAGTTTAGACTACATTACTTATGAATGCCCCATGTTTAAGTTTCAGTATCTCTAGTTTAAGGATTAATTTTCATGGAAAAGCTACTGTTATAATCTTGCACTTTTGTGTATAATAAATGTATAACATATACAAGTTTGTAAAACAACACACAAAATTCTACTTTAATCAAATTTTTTACTTGATAAATAATTTAACTGTTAACATTCCTAAATGTTTTCTATTTTGCATAATCCCTTGTGTTTTATATGTGCAGGAAATAAATTTACTGAGTAACCATGCTAAGTAAGAACAATTAAAAATCATCATCAGAGGTCCTGTGAGTTGTATCACCTTGGTGTTCATCTTCATCAGCATCATAATCATCTTCATAATCATCATCGTAATCATTTTGTTCTTCATTTTCCTTTGTAAAAACATATTCATCTTTCTTTGCTGTGTGATGTGTATCATCTTCATTTTGCTGGGATTCAGACTTGTGTACATCTGCTGGTGTTTGTATTTCACTGGCATGCTGAGATGAACTGACCAGTGGAACAGTATTCTGTTTTTCTTCCAGTACTTTTTCTGTACTTACTGAGTTATTATCAGCAGTTGAAACATCTTTCTTTTTTAAACGTCTCCTGGAAGGAGACTGCACTTGCATAGAACTTACAGATGAAGACTCAGCTATTGTGTTTTCATTAACTAAAATAACCTCTGGTCCCAAGACCTGTTGAAGAGTGGTGTTTACAGATGTTTCTGAATCCTTCAAACTCATATTTTCATCATCAGTAGCAGAATTAATCTTTTCTCGTTTTGCATGCCTTCTTTCTCGTGGGCGTGGTTTTGGGACATGAGTTGGTAAGGCTGTCACTGAGGGAATAGGTGTTACTTCTCCTAATTCAGAACTTGTCTGACTTAACTCTTGAGCAGATTTTAAATCCAAAGCTTGACAGGTTATATTTTTGTCACTTACATCTACTTGACTTTTGTTATCATTTTCCATTTTGTTCATGTCTATCTGATACTGTTCCAACACTTGTGTAGAGCTAATTTTTTCTGGTTCATCTGCCTCTCTCTGTGATCGGACAGTGATGAGTACCTCAGCATTATCATCAAACTCGTATGATGTGTATAAGTTCTCACTGATCTCATTCTGCAAAGAAGTTTTTTTTTCACCAAACTCCAAAATATTTGCTTGTCTTAATGATGATATAGCTGCCAAATCAGTTCCAGGTTCATCATCAGGATCATCTTTCCTGACACCCAAATCTAATCTAAGTTTTGATAAAATTGTTCGCATCCGTGTCTGAAAGATTGAGACAGTTGCTTACTGAATAAAAAATATAGTGCTGAATACAAAGACCCAGTATTTGTGTAATAACAGGGGTTTCTGAAGTGTTGATACTAAACCCATGAGGTTGATGTTGAAAATCACTAGGGACTTTTGGAGTAATAAAAATAGAAATACAAGTTAGAGAGATTTATAAAGGGTTGATGACTGCATGAAAGGGTCAACAACAAAAAAAGATTGGAGACCCTCACATTATAACAATGCATTATCCATTTCCTTTCAAGGGAAGGTGTAGGAAAACACAAATAGAGTACATTTATAAACATATATATATATTAACAACATACTCTTAGTTTTGTTTTCACATTTATAAAGATGGCTATTAAAACTTTAAAAAAGTGAATTCAAGATTTTAACATAAATTTACCTTAAGACGTATACCATAGTAATTTCAGTTAATTTTATTCTGTAATGAATAACTTACCATTTTCAGTCTTTCTTTATTCTTTTGCAGATGTCTTTCAAAAACTTGCTGTAATACCCTGCAACAGATATATATAATATTAACAAATAAAATAATTAAATCAAATTGCAGTTAGTCCATATAATAATGATGTCACTTTATGAGTATTATTTATAACAGTGAAACATAATTACTGTTAAATGAATATAAACAAATGTATGTGGGTGCATTTGTGTATGCATATATCCATGTGTTTACATGTTTCCATATTTCCTCACCTGTCTGAGCAGATACCACTGTTTAGGACATCTTTAGTAATATCTTGTGCAAATCTGACATACAGCTGCTCTTCCTCTCTATTACAAAAATAAACAAACATTACATAATAATAATTTATTCTATACTAAGCACGTTTGCATATGATGTAGAATGTTTGGGATTTTTTTATGTAGTTTTTCTTTTTAAAAGATTTATATTGAGAAAAAGATTCTGTTGATTAAAAATCCTATAAAAATAAAAAAATAAGAATAACTAAAAAAATCAATAGATGTTCATTGAGATAAATTCAGGTTGAATTAAAGTACATATTCATAGCTTTTGCAGCCTTCCCTGCTAACTATGTAACTGCTTTCATAGCTAAATAATCATCTCGACAGATTTTTGTTTTGTGTGCATCTTGAATGAATGTTTCATTATATTTACATATGATAAAAGGCAAACTTAATAAATGTTTCAGTAGAATTCATATTAAATGTTTAATTTAATTTTTTTTCAAGTCACTTAAGCATGGGATCTTTTATTGTTAAAACTTTCTGAGAAAACTTTCACAGTTTAAAAGTTCACAAATAATGTTAATAACCAGTGATATTAGAAAGAATTGAAAATAGACCTCTAAGAATTTTTTAAAGTTATTATTTTTATAGATATAAAACCTTTTGCAATAGTCTAAGTAAACTTCATTTTCATTGCAGCAACTCGATATATGATCACTTAATTATTTTACACATTGCTAAAATTTAATTTTGAAAACATATTAAATGGACGTTTCTTCTTTTTCTGCATTCCCAAAGCATTTAATCAAGTTAACTGTTTTTTACAATGTTAAAAATGACTTGGACAATTACTATTTTTTCTAAAAATCAAACTTAATCCAATAAACATGATTTATAATTACAATCTGTTTTTGCCATCATTATGTAAAATACCTGTACATAATATGTGAAAATATTTACTGATGTTACAAGCTACAAATAATAAAATATTTCTGAAAAAGAACTCAATTTGAATATTTGTTTTAAAAAAAATGTAGTTAAAATCAGATACTTACAGGATTATTTTGCTTATATTACATGTAGCAAATGAAAATCAAACAACCCCACGAAGTCTTAAAATATGGATTTTATTCAGAAAAACATAAAATAATGGACAGTAGCAATTAGTTAAATAAAGAAATAAATACTAGTAAATGACAAGGCACAATAATATAACCTAGATGATTATATTTAACAATTACCTATTTTAACATCTACATAAAACAGGCTTGATAAAACTGTTGTGAACGATAATAGTAACAGTTTCTATAGTAACATCTTTCTCAAAATTAAAAAAGAGATGTATTTTGTCAGCTGTCTAAATTGTCAAGGAATGAAAGGAAAGAAATAACTTTAAAAAATCATAAAGGATAACTTGTACTCAGTTCATGTAGCAATTTATAAAAATAAAATTTTGCATGTTGAATTTTCAATTTATTATAATTTAATTATATTGAAAAAGGAAAAATTACCCGAAGATTTGATAATTTACTAACTCCTCTAGAAAAATTTATTATTTTATTCACTATATTGTCTGTCATTTTCTTTTCAATATTTTCTGAAGAAACAAAGGATTTAAACGAAAAACCGAAAGCCAGCATACATCCAGAACAAGCAGTTGCAACAGAAAACTACTTCTATTAAAAGATTAGTGCTCCACAGATATTACAGACACGTTAGCTAACTTAACAAACTCAGGTAACATGTTAATGATATTAATTTCTGTTTTAAAATTGTTGACAAAGAAATCAATATACATGCATGGTCATTAAGTCAACAAATCCTTTTCACTTATCTGTGATTTTTAATAGTAAGACAAAACAAGCACTGTGGTGTAAAAACTTCTATTTTTTTCAAACATGAGGCACATGCATTTAATGAGACATAACTCTGATACAGAATTATCAAATTTCTAACTATAAAAATAAATAAATAATATTAGACAGCTGTAGCTATTGGTTTTAGAATCTTGTGGTAATTCCAAACACATTCAGTATTTCAGCTGAAAACAAAATGGTGCAGGAGTGTGAAATAAAGATCTGCAATACAAATAATCCTACATACATGAAATTTAAATGCATTTACTTACACTTTGGACAGTCTTTGACTTTTCCACAGCTTTTTGTCAAATGATCTGTCAAAAAAAGTGAATGTGTTCTACTTTTTCTGTTTTAATTATAGTTATGTGTGCTGATATAATACTTCAATTTATTTCTGTTTTAACATGATTATACATCTATAACCATAACTATATGCCACTCAGATTAACTGAAATAAGTGTGTGCCAGTGCTTCTTAAATTGTTTGACAGTCATTCACCCTTAAGTCTTTCTCACAAAATTAATTTTGTGTATGTTCTTCGTATCCAATTTCATTCACCCTAGGGTGAACTATTCACCAGTTTAAGAAGCACCATTCTATACTACCAGATAAGATTTAAAAATTCACTGACAACAGTAAATAAAAAAACAAAACAAATTATAAATATCCAAGAAATGCAGGCTGAGATCATAACAAATTCTATAAATTGCTAACAAAAATAAATATGCACAAGACCTAATATAGGAATGCATGATGGAAAAACTTCACAATTTGGAAGAACATGGTAAATGATATGAACAGAAGTGATTTTAACTTGGAAAAAGCAGTTATAAGTAAAAAACCTTATTCTTTTCAATTAATTCATAAATTACATAAATAGTTGATATTTAATTTTTAAATAAACATTTATGAAAGAAATATTAAATCCAAAAACTTTTTTAAAATAAACACTTAAGCATAGGAAAAAAAACAAAAATAATAATTAACAAATCTTCATTATACTCATTATTAACAACAGTTAAAATTTATTTCTAATGTGGTTCATAAAAACACTAAAGGCAAAAATTTACGTGTAATAGATTTAAAATGAAATTGTCTTTCTTTATACAGTTCCAAGAAATAGTTTAATTTATATAGATGACATCTAGTCATAATACTGCCTCATCTGCAGCAACACTTAAACAATTATAAAAATTACAATATTTAGAAAATGATCAAAAATCAAATTACTTTATAGACTTTCTGACTGTTAAGTCAGTATCATCATCAAGAAATGTCTTTCGAGTCTCAACTGTGTTCATCTCAGACTTTGATTCTTTACAACTTGCCATCTTTTCACTCTTCATTCGCACATGTGCCTTAGTTGCCTGCTCCTGCAGCCAGTCCTGGTGATCCTTGTCTACTGATATGTCTAAAGTAGGAATCCCATCCTGGTGTTTCTTGTTAAGATAGTTAAAATCATGACTTTGTAAACTCTCAAACATTAAAGTTGTTTCTAGCATTTCTCCTTTCTGACTATCGCCTCGTTTCCTTGGCTTTGGTTGGGGTTGTGTGGACGGTTCAGCCAACCCATGACTCTGGTCCTTATCCACTGTACCGTCATGTCTTTTTTTAGGAGGTGATGTGTAATACTTGTATTCTTTCAGCCTTGACTGCCTGTTAGACTTCAGTGTCCTAGGAGTGAAGGGTTTTTCAGGCTTTGTAAATATATGGGCTCTTTTCTCCAGCAAATCTCCATCATATGTTCCTGGCTTTTTTGTTTGGTCCAGACTTGTTCTTGAACTATTACTCAATACACTGTGTGTTGATCTGGCAGAGCATGGTCGGTGCAGTTTGTTGATGTTTTCCTGAAACAAATTTGTCTGCCCATGTCGAACTGTTTTACCAAAGTTGTTACCCATCATCTTCAGTTGGTGTTCATGTTGTTCTGAATTAAATGTTGCTTGTATGCTGTCTTCTGGTTCTCTCTGTAACGTGGTTTTCATTATGTTGTGAACCAACCTATCTTTCTCGTCTTCTGGTTCCCCCTAAGGTGAAAAAATTGTCTCCAATAGATCTCTTAACCAATAATTTAAAAAAAGTTAATTATGTTTGATTTTTATTCTTCCATTTAATATTACTTACTGAAAAACCACCTTTCAGAAACTGTAAATTAAATTGAAAAAAACCCCCAAGAAAATAGAGTGGACTTATAGGCTATTTTCATTAACTTTAATTTACTGTTTAAAACAAATAAAATAAAAGAATAAATGAACATTTCTAATTAAAAAAACCAATCCAGAACCCAGTATGTAGCAGTAGGTACTATACGTATGAGGACAATATGCTTTTTATGAAAAACATAGTGAGTACACCCAAATAAAATTTGCGAGATGAAAGATAAAACAACGTTTGTATTTTTGTTAGAAATATTTCTAAACTGTTGTGTTCATCAAACAGTTACATTTTCAAATGCTTTGATGCTATCTGAAACAAAACAAGTTCTTATTCTATTTTTGTATAAAACATATTACTGTTACATAATAGCAAAAGAAAAAACACAAATCCAAAATATTATTTTCTTAATGCATTTGTTTTTCATATTGAATTGTTCTGTTTAGAAAGCCAATATCACATACACCAAAGTTTAGCTGATAACTTACCCATGCTTCATCCTCCATAATATAATATCCTGAAGGAGTAGGACTAGCCCCCGTGCGATTTGACAATCTTGACAGTGGCCGGCCATACTTGATAACATCTTCTCTCTGTTTGCGTTCTCGAACTAAAAAAAAAATGTGAACATTTTAAAACTGATCATAAATCCATAATGAAATACAAGATACAGAGACACACAAACACCAATGTATATCTAAAGAGAGCTACATTTAAAAAAAACTCAAACTGAAGTAAAGACATTATAAATTTATTAAAAAAAAACAATATTCAGTGGCAGCTAAAATGTGATTGTAACAAGATGTTCTAACATAATAAATCAGCTTGCTACAATTTTTTATTTCTTAAAAGTTATTAATACATAAAATAGAAAAAATAGTGCTACTTTTTATTAAAACATAAAATGAAAAACAAACATTTCATATATAAATACTGTTAAACATAAGAAGTGTATGAAAACAAAATCAACAAAACATAAGACATTAACAAACCTTTCTGACTGCATAACATCGATTTAGGTAGATGATTATCAACAGCAGCTGTAAACAAAAACAAAAATAAATTAAAAAAAATAAAATATTAACTTTTATTATTTTTATTATTATTATTATTAAGTTATAAAACAAATCAATAGAGTTTTAAAAGATGAAATGAAAAGAAAATTCACCACTATATTTGATTATTAACAACTGAGAGTAACCATTAAATTATTTACTAACTGAAAGATATAGTGTCTTTGATGAAAATAGTCATTACTAAAAACAATCCACAATCAGTAAGTGCAGCATGTTACATGGTGTTCAAGCCAGTAATCAGAAATGGGTGTATTGTAGTTTTTAGGAAATGTTTATGGCAGACTGTGTATAAAAAATATGTATTGTTTATTCTAGTTGGTAAAAGCAATAAAGTTTTTTTTTCATTCCATCCATTATAAAATCAAAGAAAGACATGCTTTGTTAAAGAGTCATTCATTAAGCTTACATTTTGCTGTAGCAATCTTCTTATAATGGTTGTTCATGTGATCCAAAACTAGATACTGGGTAGTAAGCTTGGCTGAAGTCGGTGCTAAGGCTGCAATTGAAAATAACATAAGTGAAAATCAAATGTCAAACAATTTGCAATTTTTTAACCTTTTCCTTGGACATTGATAATTAAATAATGTACACATTCATATGGCCTTTTCCAATTTAGGAATTTACATGGCTAAATACTATTCTTTATAGTAAGAACTTGATCTTAATTAGATAGATAAACACACACACACACACAAACGTCTTTTTTTCTCTTTTTTTTAATACTCACGACTGCTTTTGAGCCCTAGACTTCCTTTTAGACTGCCAGCCATTATGATTTTATCTTAAGGACTGAAACACAAATCAATAACAGAGTATTTGCTAACATGTTTAGCATAAATAATAATTCAGCTTCCAAATATAAAGTAAAAATAATGTTGTTAGGCATGTGTAAAGATTTCTTTTATTTGAAGCACTATTAATATGTTAAAAATATCAGTCTTCTGGTAAAATAATAATTAACAATATTTTCAGTGTAATTTTTCTTGATAATAATGATGATAAATATTTTTGTGCAGTATACCATAATTATATGACAAATTTTTTTTTAAATGAATAATAACTTACCATGCAAGTAGTGTTTTAGAGAAAAATATCAACCTTGTTCTTTTTCTTAAATTAGTATAGTTTGGTTGTTTTTCTTTTCTTTTTTTGTCTGTGTGTGTGTATATATATATATATATATATATATATATATATATATATATATATATATATATATATATATCACATTACACTTACAATTATGTATTTAATGTTCTTGTTATATATTGACATAAAATATAATGTTGAAAAATACTGTAATATTAATGTCAAGGCAGAATATTTTAATCTCGTATACACACGTGACAATAAATAGTAGTCATCAAAAAGAAATTCAACGTCTTTATGATTTTCAGAAGCAGAAAAGAATTATTTACAGTTGTCTTCTCATTAATAATTTTTGGAAGTTATTACTTTTCCAAATTATTATTATTATTATTATTATTATTATTATTATTATTATTATTCACTGAAGCAAGTGACTATGTGGAATGTATGACCCTGCTTCTCTCTCTGGCCAAAGCTGGGTCTGTTAAAATCAAGAACTTAAAATTCATTTTGAAAAATAAGTAAAGAAAAATGCATTAACAATGATTTAATATTAATCTATATTATACAGTAAAATGAATGCTATAACTTACTGTTGTTTCGCTACAGAAACCTTGGTTGACATATTCTCGGAAAATAAATAGACATTTTTAATCGAAATATTTTTGTTCAGACACGTCAGCCGCCATTTTGGTTACTACCAACTGACGGCTGCGCCCTCTCTCGGGACAAATTAGACATTTAACCTATCAAAATGCTTGAAAAAAACTGACGCAAGCAGACATGTTTATCCTTTTCGTACGTAATATGAATTAACAGCTGACAGACCTATTTCTTGATCTTCATTTTCTTCTTCTTCAAATAAAAAATAAAATAAAATAATAATAAACAAACTTAAAAACAGCATGGTATTTGATAAATTGTATAATGCAGCTTGGCATGGAATAAATAAAATAAGTTCACTCCACTTAGGACTGTTCTAAATATTTATATACAATAAACTAACATTTAAAAAAAAAAAAGAAGAAACAAACATACAAAGAAAAACAGCCCTAGAATGGAAAAAATTAAAAAAACAAACAAAAAAAAAAACCTCAGAAAATACACCCAATAATTTACAGTGATAATTCACCCCCTTCATAGTTAATACCTTGACCTGGTGAAGGGGCTTGTCTGAGTGACCTAAAGTCACATCAACAAAAATAGACAGGATTCAATACTCAGGATAATAACTGGAGAAATGAGGTCAACTCCCATTGATAAAATGGAACAGCTAGCTAGCACAAATGCACCCCAGGCTTTTGAAAACAAGCTAGACAGCCTTTCTGAAGCCTTACATCCATCCGATCAGTAGTGTCAACCAAGTCATGTTACAATGGATTCCAGCTCACTGTGACATACCTAGAAATGCGAATTCAGATAGACTGGCAAAACTAGTTGCAGATAATGAACAGAGGGATAATTGGGTGACATACAGAGATGAAATCCCATGTCAAATGTCTCTACAGACCTCCCAAACAAACCAGGGACTATTCCCTGCTATTCTGCTATCCTGTGGAAAAGCAGAAAAGCATAGCTGAGGTAGACTACCTGGACAACTACAACAACATTCCAGAAGAAGCTATATGGCACAATAAGTGATCTACATACAAGTAATCAACAAGCAATTGAAAAGAAGAAAGACTGATAACTAAATCATAATGCCATCATTTTATTTTGTAATATCCAGATACAGCATTTGAAGGATTTTGTGTTGTCAAGAGGTATACCACAGCAGTTAAAACTGCTTCTGATATATTATAATAAACCATATATTAAAATAATGCTGGAATATTTCTTTTATGTAAAGTATATGTATATTATTTTGTTGCTCTAAAGCCAAACAAAGGACAAAAACATAATAGATATAAATTATATTAATTTTATTGAATCAAAAAGGAAAATGATGTCAAGTACATAAATATTGGAATGTCAGATGCATCCTGTAATAAATATAATGTGTATTTTTTGTTTATTATTAATTGTTTTTCACAGTGAGTAGTCTATTTTCTCTGTTTAATTTGCACTGCATATAATTTCAGTGAGGTGTTTATGCTAATCATAAAGAGTAATAAATTTTCTGTTGATCAACAGATGAAAAAAAAGATAAAAAAAGGTAAGATTCAAACTGAACAACAGCTTTGAATTATAAAGCTAACTAACAAATTATTAAACACTGATATTAATCTACTTCAGATAAATGAAATTAAATATTTTACAGTAAATATCAATATGATATTTCTTGTTTAATGTGGTTAACAATAAAACAAAATTCTCAGTATATTAATCATTAAGGCATGACTGGTATATTCAGGAATAAAAAATCTAATGGAAGACCTATTCATGTTATATACATACACTTATAAACACTAATTTAAGACAAATTAAGACAATATCAAATTTAAGTAATACCATTAAGGAAAGAAAAAATCTGCACTGAAAAATAAAAAGCCATTTACCAATACAGGTACTTGATTGATTTTCATGATTGATGTTTCAGAACCTCATTCATTCTTTTATATTTTATTTTTTTATTTTTTTTAAATTGATAATCTTTTTACAAATGCAGCCTGTACCATTTACACTAATGCATTTCATTTAATCATTTAATTTGCATTTAAATTTTTTTTAGTTTATTTAAAAGGGCCTACTTCTTCAGGGTCATGGGAGTTATATATTTAGTTGTTCAGAGGTATTTTCTTGAATTATTATCTGACCTGTTGTTTTTGTCTCAGAGAAAATTAATAATGTGGAAAAACTTTGGAATGAAAGATTCTGGATTGTGTACCTGTATTAATGTTTACACAACATTAGTTTAGAAAATAAAAAGTGAAATGAAGAAATTTACTTCAACAAAACATAAAAGCAATAAATAAAGCAAAGAATTAATTACATCATGTTTTTGTAGCAGTTTAACAAAAATATATTTAAATAAAACTAACAAAGACTAGGATTAAATTGTGAATAAAGTATAAATCAAAAAAAAAAAAAAAAAAAGTCAAGTGCACTAGCAGATTAAAGGTAGTTTTCAGTGATATAACACCAAATTCATAAGACAGAAGTTGTTTCATTTTACAGTTTATCACGGTATCATTCAAGTGGAGGTAACAATTTTATTATTATTTAAAAAAAACCCGATTTTAAATGATCAGTTGAAAATACCATATCAAAATTAAACTGTAATTACATTAATCTGTTGTTTCTTTGGAAAGTGTGATGGTAAAGGATAGTGAACTTGATCTTTTTTCTCTTTTGTTGGACAGTCCTGTAAGTAAGAATTTGTCAAATCCATCACTTTACCACAGTCCAGCAGATTAAAAGATTTCGTTAAACAGATTTTAACTTGACCCACATAGAATGTACCATTGTACTGGAAAATGAAAAAAAAAAAAAAAAAAAATGGAAAAAACCCACATTAATTAATTGAATGCAAAAATTAAACTAATTTTTATCCTGGAGTTAAAAATATTCCTGTTCAGCTACTGATTAATGATACATTTGTCTTATTGAATTAACACAGAAAAACTAATGCACATTTTTTCCAAAATGGAAACATTACATTAAAATCTATTAATAATTCAAATAATCAGAGTTTATGTATCCTAGTGTAATATGAATTCATAACATTTCATTTACTTTACAGACATAAACATATACTTACATGCACACAACTAATGTTTGCTTTAACACCAAGAGTGTCTATAAGAACTTTCCAAATATCTTCAATCTACAACATAAATTTATTTAAGGATCTTCCAATATTTTGGCTCATTAAGTAATAAAGAAATCTTGCAAATGTCATATTAATGGGTTTATAAAAAATAAAAAAATATTTTAGATGCAAGATTGTTGATGCTAATCTTTTAACAATATTGTCTGGAAATAATTTTATTTTTCAGGTAGTGCTGTCTGCTGGAAAACTGCCATCTTTGTAATTAAAACTTTGGTATTTTTTCAGTAGTCAGCAATTAATATGATTGATAGGTCAGATATCTTATGAATGTTGTTATTATTAATGATAATCACTAGACATTTATGTTAAGCAAAATTTAAAATCTGTAGATAATATTACTGAAAACATACCTCATATGTTTCGTTACTGCTGGGTATTATACCTTTTTTTGCAAACATACTACAAAAACATGAGAGAAAAAACATCTTCAGTCAGTATTATACATTGAACTCAACCCTTTTGTCTCCCCAAAATATGTAAAAAACAAAAATAATAAAAAATAAAAATAAGACTATTCATTTTAACTGGTGTATCAGTTGCTAATATTACATACATGTTTACATTGATACCTTAATCACAATGTACTTTAAGTTATAAAAAAATAAAATAAAAAATAAAAATATATTAAAAGACATCAAATCAAGAATATTTAATATCAATACAATCATATTAATGAATTAGGATTTGATGTCACTAAATATCTAGAATTGCAATCTAAGACCATAACATTCTGACATCATTTTAACAGTGTTTGAATTTACTTAATTTAAACAGAATTTTAATAGTTTTACACTTACTTCAGAATATTAAATCTGTGGCATAGTTGTAGAGCTTTTTTAAAGTAAAGATACTCATTACCAGTAGCAGGTAAACTTGTACTACATGTTCCATGTTTGTCCCATTCATGTTTCCTGAATAAAGCAAATAATCTGATTAAAATATTGGCCATGTCAAGTGAAATATATATCATTATGCCATTTAAAGTATTTTTAATCATTCTGACATTTAAAAAAAAAAGGAACCAAAATAATATAAAAAGATTGTCAGTTATGCCGTTATAGATCGGACATCATTAACTTGCTGGCAAATTATATTTTTATGATTTTCATTGAATGTTAATCCAGTTTCCTACAAGTTGGGATAAGAATGTAGCTAAGTTGTGGAGGTTCAAAAGGTCACTGGACTGATCTCTCTAGGTCGCCCCACAGAGTTGTTTCTCATTTTAGTGAGTGCTCTGTAACTTGTGTAACAAAGGCTATAGTTTGTACCACTGCTATGGTGCATACATAAGATCCCTTGCTGCTAACCAGTAGTAGTGTTCTCCCTTGCTCATGTCATCTGAATGATACTTAAACTAACCTATAATTATAAAATGTGTTGAGTGCATTGCTATTTCCTTTGAGCAGAAATAAAATAGCTGTAACCCGATGGTTTGAAAGCTGATCAAAATCATGGTAAGTCAAATAATCATTCTTTCTTACCTGAGCCACTTTTCTATCTAGTAGCCCTTGGAGAGGCAGAAATTTCCTCACATTGACATTAATGTAAATGACAAATGATACACAATAAACACTAAAGGAATACTCATGCTAACTGTCATACAGCCATACACTGAACACTTAAATAAATTTATTAAACAACTATTCAATCATTTAGTTATATTAAATTTAATTTACCAAAAATCATATTTGGCAGTCTTTGGATACAGATTGGGCCAGTATTGTTCTAACTGTCCTTGTAAACTCTGAAAGAAAAAATATTATGTACTATTAACAACAATAATAAAAACCACAACAGTATATTTCTTTAATTTTTTATTCTTTTTATGGATTCCTAAATAAGAAAGATTAAAGCTGTATTTCAATGCAGTTACCAGATATATATATCAATATATATGAACTGAATTTTTTTTTTGTTATTTTTTTTTGTTCTCCTCTAATCACAACATACTTGGGTGTAGTTCCATGATAGTGTTGGGTTAATGCATAATTCCTGCAAGCTTTATTGATACAGAAGCTCCTACTGGGAAATTTATTTATAGTATCTTAGACCATGAAGTGTTTTTTCTGTCCACTGGAACTGGTGGCAGTTGGTTATCTCTTTCATACTGAAATTATATTAAATCTGTATGACTCCTAATAGCCATTAATATTAAAACACAATAAGTATGTTCAAGACAAGTGATTTACTGAGAAAAAAGTTGCTGCAGGATCACTTAATTATATATGATCAACTGGTAATTAAATAAGTATTTAAATATTCTGAACAGCACTAAAAATACAGCATCAAGAAATGTTTTGATTTTGAAAAGAATACTTGAACAATAAATGTTTTTGTTGTGAAAAGCACAAAATCAGTAACTGATAATGACTCAAACAAAAAAAAGGATGCAAATCATTGATTAGTTTTAATTCATCTACATATATAAGACAAGTAGAGTCACAATGAAAAATCAGTAGCACATATGACCACTATCTGCAGCAATACAAGCCTAGCAATGTCTTCTCATTAACCCAGTAAATAGTGTTCTGTGGGATAGCAGCCCATTTTGCAGTTATCTATGATTTTTCATTTGTGGATGACATGAGATGCACTGACCAAGATAATCTCAAAGATACTTTATTGGTGAGAAATCAGGGGACACTGCTGGCTATTCAAGCAAAATGCAGGCAATATGTTGTTTTTTGGTGTTGTTTTCATGCAATTGTTTTTGTAAATTATTTGTCATCATGTGTAGTGTATAAGGTAATGATGAGTAGTAAAATTTAATCTTGAACAACAACTGTCCTTTTTTCATATATTATAGATCATTTACCAAAAGAAAGCCACAATTTTTTTTTTTTTATTTCTATCTTTAATCCATAAAAAGTTAAAAAACGCCATTTTGAGACATTCCTGATTTTGCCAATATGTATCTTTCACAAATTTATAACCAGAAGCATGAAAATGCAGATTTTGAGCATTTGACACATAGATACTGTTCAATTTTTTCCCACATTCACCTCTTACTCAGATCTGAGCTAGGAGCTCACCAAAATGTGCTCTTAAGCCCAAAAATTGGAGGCACTATGACTATTTTCTCTTAGTACTTTCAAATACAACAAAATACCTAATTACAATGTGATTTTTTATAATTAAAACTGCATTTTGTTCAGAATGAAAAGACCTGTAAGACCACACACATTAGGGTAGACTGAGTTCAGTTCACATGCAGGGCAAGAATCAGTTCATGTCACCAACCTATTCTGAGAGAGCAGCATGCTTATAAAACAAAGTATATTTCAGTTTGTATTTTTCAGGGGAATTATCAGGCTCTTGAGGATTATCCAGCATGCAAACTTCAACGTCATTGAACAAAAGATATGATTTCTTTTTAATATCTGGAGCTCAAATTCGTATGTATTAATACCATTTGTTCCTCATGTATCACTTCATTTTATTATTTTCAAGGTAAGTCTCTTAAGAAATGTTCATTGCTCATAGATTCCTCCATAATCCATTTCCATCCATTTGTTTAGTGTAGAATGCAAATTGATGTCAAAGTTTATTTCTGACCAATGAGTGATCATTTAATGCATTCAGTGTTTTCACCATCATATCATCAGAATAATCTCTATTTCCATTAAAAAGCACAAAAATTGCTCTTTTCAGAAATTAAACATTGATCAGGTTTTTTTTTTGCACAAAGACAGAAAATTTTCAGTTCACAAATGTGTTTTCTGAAACAAGATTTTGCTCAATTTAAAAAAGAAAAAAATAATTTTGAAGGGAAATCCATGAACTTTCAGGTGAGACTAATTTTAAATCTTCTTTGTGAATGGGGAAACTCCAAGAAGGCAGAAACAAAACCATGTAAATTTTCCAACACATTTGAAGGTATGCCATGGTGTGCGAGTACATAAAATGGTATGATTCTTAAAATTAAAATAAAATAAAAATCGCAGACTTTCATCAAAAATCAAAATTTCTAACTAATTCAGGTCTTACGGGTAGATATGCAGTACATGATATTTATTGCTTTTTTTTAATGCTGATAAATCTCCCATTCATATTTGTTATCATCTACTGGTAGTCCATTTTCAATGCTGTTCAGTATATTAATATATTTGGCTATTGTTTTTAAAGATAATTCTTACTTTGATTTTACTGAGATCAAAAGGCCAAGAATTATTGCAGCATGATGGTCCTTTTTCAGAATATTTATCTGGCCTGTGAGAAACAACAACAATAATAATAATAGTAATAATAATAATTATATGAAACCTGATACATTAATGCTTATTACTAACTCATTAACAAATATCTTCAAATATAACTGAAAATGAAATACAAATTCTAAAAGATTTAAAAATATCAAATTATAATTTAAAAAAAAGAAAGAAGATAAAACAGGGAAAATTATATTTGAAATATTTTAAACTTGATTACGAAAATAAACAGAGAAATAAAATAAAATAAAATATTTTAATTAGTATATATTTGTGAATTATAAACTACTAAAATAGTAACTTTCTATTACATTATTTTGTGTTGTTCATTTTAAGTTAGGTATAGAATTTTAATATTTTTATCGGTCCATCATTAAGCAGATTAATTTCATAACAAATATTTAATATCTTAAATATACATACCAGAGTCCATGAATGGTCCATGAATCTTTTACTAATGAAGGTACATTACACTTAATATGCTGGTTGAGAAAAAAAACACCCAAGAACCCCATTTAATACAGAGATAATACGAGTGAACACATTTTAACAGTAGAGAGTATTTAAAATACTACTAAGACAGCTTACCAACAATAATAACATGCATTTATATAATAATCATAATCCTCAAATACAAATTTTCCACATTTCTAAATGCTGTAGACATTGATATTGAATTTTAAAACTGATTGTAAACTAAATTATTAAATGAAATACTGGTATAAAAGAAATAAGTTTATTAAAAGTACTTACAAACAATAATAGTACTTGTATACTCTGAAATCTTTTTATGTGACTTTCAGTGTCATCCTGTACAAACTAAAACATGTGTTGACCATTACTTGTTACAAAACCAATTTTTTATATTTGACATTAATTATCATGCCTACATATAGTATTTGATTGAATCATACTGAATAATCTAAGTAATTCTATTTATACCTTTTCCTCTGCATCAAAACACATAGACCAAGGCCATTCTTGAGTAAACACAAAATAATCAAAAATATTATCTTTGGTAGCACTGTGAAAAAAAGAAAAAGAAAACAAGACACAATACAAAAAAAAAATAATAATAATAATAATAATTAAAAAATATATATATATTTAGCTTGTGTTTTTGTGACATATTTACTGAAATTTCAGATATTCAAGGAGAAAAGAAAAATCATTTCAAAAAGTTATTTTTAAAAGGAACTCCTAAAACATACATATATATTATTCAGTAATTATCTTATATATTGTAGAAACTTTACTGGGTTTTTAACAAATTTTATAACACTTAAAAAATCGATAAATAAATGCCCTAAACTTAGCTAGAGTAAAATGAAATTAAACTCTAGTGTTTAATAATGTGGTATTTTATTTTTAATACTTACTTGGTGCAATCAAGCTTACCCAGTATTTTAAAATTTGAAATCATTTTGTTAATAATTATGAAAAGATTTGAGTGAGTATTTAAAAAGTGAAGACATAGTTAGTTAGTTACCTTTCATACACACAGCAAATTAATATAATTGTTGCCAGTGCCAGTGAAAACTGTGGCCAACAGGCCATTTTGTTATCTCTGTTTATTTGTCTTTTTCCTTTTTTAAACACTTCTAAGAAAGAAAGAAAAAATGTTAATGGTATTAATTCAACTGATCCCATTTTATTAATATATTTTATACAGTGACTCATGCATGTTGTAATACACCATACACCATCACTGGTAACACAGTAAATATATTTATTTTGTAACTGTGGTATTAGGGTTTGTAAAAATAAATTTACGTCATTATATTTTTAATCATTAATAACATTTTAAAATTTAAATAATTTAAATGGGTTTCCACAGCAGAAAAAAAAGGAGAGAGAGAGTAATGACAGAAGCCTCAATCCTAAGTTCCAAGTAAAACTTGTGTTGTTGACAACAACTGTGTAACTGTTTTATTGTTTTTAATAAGAAAAGTCCTTGTTAACAAAGACTTAGCCTCTGTTAAAACTTTATGAAAAAATATGATTATAATTTGTTTTTTTTTAACAGTAATATTCTCCAACAACTCCTTCAAATTGTAGAATGAAAATGAGAATTAAAAATATTAAAGTTACCTTTTGAGTGTTATAACTGTTGTTCGTTCTTTTTAATCTCGATGAAGTTCTGACTCTTAGCTGCGTAGAAAAACAAAAAAAGCACTGAATGTATCAGCTGACTGACACACCCCAATTTACCATAAACGTGCTCACGTGATGACTTGACAACCACTCACTAAGTTGTTCTGTTGTTATTGATATCACGTAAAAGGAAGTGTTTAAGAAACTTGCCATATGCAAAACATATTTGGTACGATATACACAATCCTTTCACACAAAGAAACCTGTTTTGGTTTTGTATGCGCGTTTCCCTTCCTACTCTCTCTCGCGCTCTCTCTCTCTCTTCAAATACTTTAAATTAACGGGAGACAACCAAACGTGTTTATGGGATTTGAAAATACCGTGATTTAATTGATTTTGAGTCTTTTCGTACCCACTCAAGTTTATACCCTAGTAATATATTTTCCTAAGTATTAAACTTTTATATGCATAACAATAATATTACAAACATACAATCATGCAATATTCAGTAAGTAAAATAGCAATCATTTGTTGTGCATTATGTTCTTTGGACATGTGAATGTAGTAAGCAATATTATGAATATAGAATTTTTTCTTGTTTTCTGTTTGATCTTAGTTGGGTTTTAATTAATAGTTTATGGCTTTTCAGCTTTGTACAAGCGACTTGCAGAATTACTAATTCTATAGAGCCGGGATACGGAGTTCTATAATTAATGATGTCAGATTTGTAAGCTTTTTTAAAAATACAAAATTCAAGTAAACGTGTTTACCAGGATTTTAAGGTCTTTATTCATAAGATACTTCACTCCATAGATCTAGTTTAATTAATATCAAATCAAAATTCTTTAATATTAAAATGATTATGTGTCAAAAATTCTGTGAAAAAATAAAGAGGAAACCCCATAACATGATTCTTTAGGTTACTTTTATTTATTATGTGTGCTTAATAGAACTTATCTGACACAGTAGTTGAGGGTGTGTCATCGTTTTTAAAAAGAAAAAGAAAAGAAAGAACAAACAAAACAAAAAAAATGAAAGATTTATGTTTATTTATTTATCTGTTTGTTTGCTTATTTTCCAATAAGGGCCCGTTTAAACTTTTTTTTTTTTTTTTTTTTTTTTTTTTAATTATTTAATTCATTCATTTATTCAGCAATAGAGTTGAGAATTCCCACGAGGCTGGATAGAGAATGAATCGCCTATATTCAAAGATTTTCATGAATACCATTATTATTATTATTGGTTTGTTTGCACTGATGCGTAATGAAGAACGGCATTGAAAAATGGAGTATAGTATTTAGCTGAAAATATCTGGGTTCTTTAATATAATAATTTAATTGCCACACAAACACATACACACTCACAAACCGACATGACGGAAATAGACAGAGGCAAGAGGACAAAGTGGTAGAGACAGAAAGAACGAGTTAAAAATTCTTACTGAAGAAAGAAACAGACTTAGTAAAAAAAAGAAATAATAATAAAATGGACGCTACCGAATATACATACTTCTTTAAGGTACATTCATCCACTTTTTAATTAATTAATAATAATAATAATAATAATAATATTAACCAACTATTAACCTCCACCCCGCAATACTTATTCCTTTCATTCACACACTTTGTCATTTCTATTTGAAGTGTACCTATGGCTGTGAATAAAAGGTCTAGTATAATCCTTTATACTTTCAGGTTATTATTTAATTATTTTGGGAGACATACGTGGCTCATGACAGAGTATGACAACTGGGATCGTCATCGCTTACGAGGTAGACTGGAAGCTGTATTTTTCTGACTACATTTAAAGAAACTTGAGAGCAAACTGGTCCGCCCTGCACGAGATGGCACCACTATTACAGATTTTACGGGTGAAAAAAACCTCTCAGTTGTACCCATTTGTTGTTAGACTTCGTTTTTAATTAAGACTGGTAGGCAAAAATTGATTAAAACGTTATCTTGAAAATAAGAAAAATATATTTAGAAAGACATACCTGAACAAACTGCTACACATTTTTTTTAACAGGATTATGTCAAGTACGGTTGTGTGTAAACTATTTATTCAAGTAATAAAAATATGCAGTCATCTTAGCATATACAAGTAAATACTCAAAGAACAGGGAATACAATTTTTAAAAAGAATCACAATGAACAGATATATTAATATTACATAGAGACTGATATCACTGCATTCCACGTTTCATAATAAAATAGTATTCTCAATATATAATACTGAGAGAGAGATAGAGATATCGATACATGATAATGCATAATAAAATATAATATTTATATTCAATCAAATAAAATAGGAAATTGTTGACGAAATGGTCAATACTAAATATATGTATATATATATATACTCGAGTCCATTCCTTTGAATGTCGTAACTCATAAATTTATTTAACAACTGTTAGGTCTTTGGCAATCTTTATCAAGGGGACATACAGATGGTGACAAATAAAGCACACTGGAAATGTCTTAATTAATTAGATGCATATATTGATAAAGATAACAGAGTAGAAAAGTCTTATTTTATTACATGCACATACTGATGATAAATAAAGCACTTTGGAAAACGCTTATTATTTTGGTAATGTGTAAACTGATGATTAACAAATGTACTCTTGGAAATTCTTATTTGGCTAAGTGCACATGTTGATGATAAAGTCATGTCGTTGTGATTGCTGTTGATTGTCCGTCATGTTTTAGCTGCTATAGGTGATTGTAGTTCCATCTGAAATCAGAAAAAACAAATCTACATATTTAAAGTTGTTAGATGAAATATTCATGATAACTATTAAAAGAAATAAGAGAAAATATTTGTATCGTCTATTTTTTAAATTACAGATTTAGTGGATTCGTTTCAGTTAATTAAATTCAAACTGTCTCTTCTTTTCTTACAGTATAACAGAATCATCCTCTTCATGTGTACATTCGTCTGTTTAAATTAAAATGTACTTGGTATTTGTGTACCTACCTGAGTGAAGAATATGCGTATATATATATTTTGTATGTTAAAATTGTAATGGTTAAAAAAGTATTACCTCGTTTTGTTCTTTATCAAACGGTTCCTCCGCGTCATCGCTTTGTTGTTTGATTATAAGTTTTGTCACTCGACCTTTCATGACATCACCCACTTCACTGATGAGTAGAGCAACCCAGGCAAGACCAAACATAATCCAAACACACACTACCAGCTTGTATAAAGATCGGAAGTTTTTTTCGTTTGCACCTGTAAATATAAATGTGAAAAAACAAAATAATAAAAACCTTTAAAATTTAAGAAGAATACAAAGGAGATTTGAAGATTTGTCTGCAATTAGCTAAAAATAAATTAAACATTTGAAACTGAAGGTATATTTAAAAAAAAAATTATTCTTACTTGACGCAATTTAGATTAGAAAACTAAAAACTGACAAAAAGATAGTCTGTTCATAGCAAGTTCTAAGAAAGAAAAAAAAGAAAAGAAAAGAAAAAAATAAATTACACGGGTTACAAGATTATTTTCATTTTGTCTGTTTTATATAACCCGCATTATTATATTTAATCATTAGTAGAAAAATGAATTTTTCTCCTTCCACCTGTCACTCACTCATTTATTTACACAAACACAAATCCTCTGAGATAAAACAGAATGAAGAAATATATTCACTTACCTGGCACAAAATCTCCAAAACCAATCGTTGTCAGAGTTACGACAACGTAATATAACGCTTCCTTATACGACCACTTTTCTACTATCCAGAAAACACCAGCGGGCAAAAGTATTAGAATACAGAGTCCAAGAGAAACGTAAATGACAGATTTTATATAGCTGTCCAGTCTGGGTTTATCTTTCCATATAACACTGTTCTGTAACTTCTTCAGTGGTAATTGTAATTTTTCTCCAAGGTAACCTAGAGCAACCATACATAGAGGAATTCCAACAAATGCATAGAAAACGAAGAATGTCCGACCCGACTCAGTTGATGGAGCAATGTGGCCATAACCTTAAAAGAAAACAAAATTTTCATGAACTTTTAATAGTCTAATAGATTTTTTATTTATAAAAGATTTTGAACAAGATTTTGAGAAGGGAAAAGAAATAAAAGTACTGGCTGGGTATTATAGAGAAAACATAAGAGTGCAGCAGACGATGGAAAATGGAAGGCATTCTTTAAAACAGCAACGTAACAATGGACAAGTTCCACTGGCGCCATTTTTTAAAGTAAAAACAAATAATAAAAAAATAATAATTATAATAAATTAAAAAATAAAATAAGCTACAAATTCAGAATTCAAGGAATGTTTATATTTTTTATTTGCACTGAATCCCATCTACCCTAGATATGAATCTGTTGTTCAGACCATAAATCAGTTTGATCCTGACGTGAATATTTGTAATACACTCGACATAGTTATTTTCGTGCATTCATTAAAATAAATAAATGTATTAAAAAACAAATATATTAATATTTATCAGGGGCTGTATTCATAAAACAAATATTTATCAGGTATACATGTTCTGATATTTGTTTTGCCAGATACGAACAAGGCAGCGATGTTATTAACATCTGCTTTTCAGTTTCTGCTGTTAATCTGGGAATGCGATGTTACTCTTTTGAATTCAGATAAACGAGAGACAATAAAATTTGTTATTCATTTTGTTTAACAATATCTTTTTCTTTCATTTTGTTTTATTAACCATCTTCAATGAGCAATGTGATATATGTGAACGTAATTTGATATTAAAAGTTAATGCCCTTTCTTGATAAATGACTTTTTTAACTTCCACCTCTACGCGAAGATATTTGAGAAGAAAAAAACCCGAAAAAAACCCCAACCTAATCGACAGACAGAAAAATGGTGACAGGATGGTTTAGTCTGAATTATGTTTGTGGTCTTTAAAACCATGTATGATAAATATAAAAATCTGTTGAATGTATCATTAAATAAAACATTTCCTTCTTTCATCTGGACAATACCAAGATTGTTATTATTGAATAAACAGGAGATTGTTCAATACTTTCAATATAAATGATATTTGTCATTGACAATGCTTTAATTTTTAAAAAATTATTATTATAATTATTATTATTATTATTATTATATTTTTATCATCGTTTAATTCATATAACATTGCTTGATATATATCTTTCTTTTATTTTTATTTTTTTATTTTTCTAGGGTGTCGTTAAGCATTTATTCATTCCGATTGAACAATATTTATATGTATCATTAATTGTTTAGGATAAATAATATTATTTCATCTAAATGACTGGGATGTCAAAACTGGAATTTACTTGGTCGAAGCAAGACACTAAGAACAAAGAATAATGGACAAGAAATGATTAAATCCTACAAACTGTTAGTTTTTGTCCATGAGACAATTAGGCGGAAATCCCACCTCATTATACAAACGAAAATTACTATCTGTATTGTTGATTCACACTCTCGTATAAACCGAAGGCAGAAATTTAAAAAAAAAAAAGAAAGAAAAGAAAAGTGAAATAGAAGTATTAGCTCGTCAATAAATAACACGGAACCAGAGATAAAAGCTTGTTGATGTGAAATATGAATATCTGTTCTCTGATATCCCAGGGCCAAATCCAGATGTTTTATAAATAATTAGACAAATATTAATATGGTGAATTTAGAAAATATTAATATATTGGTTTTTATAAGCTTATACTGATGTCGGAAGCATGTTTGATGTTTTATGGTCAATTCAAAAATACTTAATGCATTATTATCATTACGGATTAAATATTTAATTTATTTTTCTGTTGTTGTTATGTGTGCCTGCTTTGTAATAATAGAAAGACTGAACAAAATTAAATTTACTTTTCACGAAGGCCTTTTTATGTCAGAATAAAGTGTATGTAAGTGATGTCAATAATAAACAAACAAATAAACAATCAAACAAATTAACAAACAAACAAACAAACAAATGAATGACTAAAAGATAAAAATATATTTATAAGTTTTACTTAATTTTACCATCCAGAAAACCTGTGACTGCAATAAGGTTGTTTATAAGCTAAAAGCTATAAATGTAGGTAAACAATTTGTCTTTGTTTGTTGCCTCCAAGTGTTACCTACAGTTTTTATTTTACGTCCTCGTGTTTAATGTACAGTACAGAATAGTAAATGAAAAGGATGAATTGATTTTGAAATTCAAAACTGAAACGGGAATACTTCATATTGATTTTTGAAACTTATTAAAGTGTAGCTTCTTTTTGGTTCATTAGTCGCTTAGTTACGTTTGTAAACTGACTCGCATGTTGTTGTCTGTTAAAACATTTAACCTTTTAACAGAAATTAGCAAAATCGGATTAAGGTGGATTAAACGAATGGCCTTCACAAACCTTTCAGTCAAAATTTAATATTGTTCTGACGATGTAAGACACTAATCAGTATACGATCAACAGGGTTGGGTCACCAGATATATTCACCAAAATAATGGTATACCCTTTTCTAAAAGCTAGGTTATCCAAAGGATTCCGCTAGTAATTCATACAGTTAAAAGATAGCTCCAAAGTAAAATATCGTGAACTGGTAAGAACAATAGAAAAGCCTTTACCATAAAACCCTGAGAGGAAATACTGTGTCATTTATGCATAAATCAAGATGTGGTAAAGTAACTGAAATATTCTACCTAAAACAACGAACCTTCGCAATAATAATACTTCATAAACAAAATATGTATTCTAGTCCCTGTAACACAGAGTGTAGCCTGGCCAGTGGTTGTGACTATGTAAGACTTCTGAATATTGTTAAAATGTAAGATGCCGTGTCAACTGGACAGTGTAAAATAGCATAAAATAACAGTGTAGTGACGATGTATATGATAGCATATGCATATAAATGTATCAATGGTTTAATGATATTAGATAGAATGTCGATATACTAATGCTGTGACGATGTAAAATAGCATGTACACTTATCAATGGTTCAGTAATATCGGATAAAACAGTGCCAATAACGATGTAAGATACCATATATACTTATCAATGGTTCAATGATATATAAAATGTAAATTGACCAATTTTTTATGTAGAATAGGGTCAGGATTTATGATCGATTGTAGCAGACTTATCACGGGTTATGACAGTATAAAATCGGATGTAGACTTACCAATGGTTGTGACTACTGTGATAGCAAAGAAAATTGAACTAGCAAGGTCCCAGTTTGACTCTGACGAGCTGTTATAGGTAACAAGAACACCCTGGTCATACGCCTGTAGAACACTCTTCATGAACGCCTCCAGTTCTTCGTGTGAAATACACGTGTAGTTCGCTGACATACATAAATGTATTAAATGTATATCTTTCACTATATAAATGTGTGTGAATACAGGAATGATTTCTAGGTATAAGTGTACATGTGCTTTCCAGTTCTATTTAATATCTTCCTATGTATATAAACACACACGCACGCTAAACACTCACCAGTACATAAATGTGCTTATCACTGCATGTAATATTTCGTAATTCATTGATTCATAAAATTTTCTACCGAAAAGACCCAAAATTAATTTATTCACTTAATATCAATTATAAAACTATTATAAATTATTATTTACATTTAAGACGAAATAAAAAAGAGAAATTTTTATTATTTTGTATTATAAGATATATAATTATAATGTAACAAAGTTTGTCAGTACTATCACATCTAAACTGTTAGAATTTATAAAAATAAAACAAACTGGAAATAAACATTACATAGAGTAAGACCGAAAATATCCATAAGACTAAGCTATATGTTAATAAGTAAATATTCACAGAGGAAATTCTTGTACTCGTCAAAAGCGTTGATCTTAGTGTTAGACTCCGTAGATTCCTCAGTGTAGTGAAATACAACCCCTCCTAGAACTATGTAAACCACCAGCACTAACCACACCACGGCAAGCACTAAACTTCGCATTGATGTAATTCAGTCTGAAAATAAAATGCTAATGTAATAATAACAATAACTATTATTAAATAAACACTACTATTGAACTGCTACTACTACTACAACTACGAAAAATAATAATAATAAATAAATAAATAATAATAATACAACTGTGCTATACTATTACTACTAATACCACCTCCATTGCTACTGATGCTACAACTAGCATTACTACTTCTTCTACTACTGCTACTGCGACTAATAATAATAATACAACGGTGCTACTAATGATATTAATACCACCTTCACCACTGCTACTGCTATTACTACTACAACTACTACGACTAATAATAATAATAATAATAATCGTGATTATAACTTAATATTTATAACTACAGTGACGACAGTAACAGATACCAAAATATCATCCACAACAACAACGCACCTGTATATTCCATTCAGAAGCAGTAACAGTAGTAATAGCAGTAGTAATTATAATAATAACACCTAATCAATATATAAATATGTATTTACATTGAATGACTGACTAAACGTAATAACAATTAAATATGTATATATGTAACATACACGCACAAACGCACGCACGCAACACAACAGATACAGTAGACTCTGTCAAAACCGGATCCTCTTGGGGTCATCTAGATATGCCGTTTTGGACAGAGTACCTGTTTATAAATATTAAAATAATATGAAGTTGGAATATGTGTTTTTTTATGAATGTTACAGGTCTATCGAGTGTCAGCTGAGACATAATAATGACTGCTGGGGGTTTTAGGTTCTTTTTTTTTTTTTTTTCCATATTTCTCTCCAAAGCAAACTCCTCTGTCATGTCCTCTCTGTTTAATATCAGCTCCAAAAGTTTGCCTTCGATAGTAGCAGTAAAAAATTTAATTTGTTCTAATATTTTAAGAACGTCAGTGTACGAAAGTTTGGTTCCTTGTGTATATCGTCAATCCATTCAGATATTTGATGTTGGAGTTGTACAACTGCCGGTAATGGTGACAAGGTTTTAAAATATCAAATACGATCTGTCTTCATATTTTAAATTGCATAGTCAGGGTTCCTGGGGAGGGGGGCTTGTGGACGAAACATTCGCCTTGCTTTTAACCCACGGCAAAGTCTAAATCGCCTTCTTTTTTTTTTTTAATTTTCTTTCTTTCTTTTATTTCTTTGTAATAATAATAATAATAATAATAATTAGCATTTTATATATTTTTAAATAAGCTGAAGGTATACATTTTGCCTCAATTTTGTCCAGCGATGACGTGAACATATTTTGCGATCGACCTGCGTTATTTCCATCAAATTCTATTTATAAATAAATCATGTGACCAACTGTATGGATAGTTGACAAAATGCACTGTTTTATTGTTGTGATTAGAGTTTAACAATAAACACAGTTCTTTTAAACTTTTATACAAATTAAATTAACTGAGATGGACATGATAACTGATTGCATATAATTATATGTACAGTAATGATTACAATTAATAAACCAACATAAGTAGAAGTTCGAGACTCGAGGAAGCAGGCTGCAAGCAATTGTAAACGAACAAAAGAATAACATTTTTGTTAAATAAGTTTATCACTTATGGCACGAGTCTGTGTGCAATATTTTCTGTTAATTTATGTTTGGGACAATGGCATGGTTATGTCGTATTATTTCATTTCGCCTTTAAAAAACCTCACTGTAAACACTGTACGGCTAAATATTTCTGTTTACAGTTTATTTGATGAAAACTCTTCTATTAATTTTGCTTTAGAAAGTTCGATACATTGTCTTTTTTTTTTTTTTTTTTGGGGTCGCTCTGCCATTATAACCAGTTCAGTAAGACAATGCAAGATGTGCGCCATACGTATTTATGCACACTTCTGCATTTGACACCTGATCTAAATGAGTAAATTAACATAGGTATGAACACACACTAATAATAATCTTGTTCATTTACATGCATATAGTAATTACAAGAAGTATGATATCATTATTTATTAAGCCTTCAAAGAAGTACTATTGTTTATCTCATGCAGTAACCTAACTACGTGCAAATCGCTCCTCTTGTTTAAGAAGTTATCGTACTTGCAAAATTGTGTGCCACTGTTGACAAAACTAATTACTATTCAACTTATTTTTGTGTTCTGGAACATATATTCGAAATCCGAAGTCAGTGACTAGGACTATTCTAATAAACTGTAGTACAGTACAGTACAGTACAGAGAAGAATGCATTACAGATATATAATAACAAAATTAAGATGCATATCCGGATTAGACAGGGTTTTGTTCATAAACAGATTAAAGATAGCTGGACGGGACTTTGAAATGATATCGGTTTACACGGAAATCCGAATTAGTCAAAGGCGTTTTTCAGAGTCTATCATGTGTGTGTGTGTGTGTGTGTGTGTGTGTGTGTGTGTGTGTGTGTAAACTATTGCTAATAATAACAAAACAACATCAGTAATAATAATAATAACAACAATAACAGCATTAACAATAATCCACGCTGTTCATACAAGCACTAAGTAGCAATTAATCATTTATACTATAAGGTAACATTTTGTATTTATACTATAATGTATTTATACCATAAGGTAACATTTTGTAATAATATTTTATAGCATAAAAATTGTAGGCTTTGTTTCAAGAGTAACTAAACTGTCTCAGTTTGTATCATTTCTGACACCCGTCTAGCAGACGACTGACTGAAATATCTTCCTTGGGAAATCGCGTTTTGTCTATCGATCAATATGAATGCGTTTATAAATAACTTATAATGTTATTATGCTTTGTAGAATTCCTGATAAATACAGCGTATTGTGTTACTGGATTTAGCCTTTGCGGACGAAGCAAAAATCTGTTTAATGATGTCCTATCGGTCAATAGTCGGATAATTATTATTCTACGTATTGTTTGTAGTGGTTTAAAGTTTTAGAAAGGAAACTCGCAGCCACCACTACTAAGTCTAGTCTTATTGATTATTTTTATCTTTAATACATTTTCTTCAAAAGATGAAAATCAGTGACTGTTTAGACGTGGAACTGGAAATAACTTGAAGGGACCATCAAGGCGGATCGATCGTTTGACCGATAGCGCACCGCATCCTTGATAGTTTTTTTTATTATCTCAGACATCATCGAAAAACTGTTGGATTATAGATATATACAGTATACCCTCACCTGTTCGCGGTTCCCCATTCGCGGCCCCGCATATTCGCGGGTTAGGCTCTTAACCCTATCGCATCGTATGCTGGTATACCAGGCTAGCGTCATAACGTCATAAAAACAAATGTTCGGTAAACCGGGTTTTTGTAGGTCATAGAGACTTAAGTGCCTGAAGAGTAGGAATAATTACCTAAAGTGCTGTAAAGCAGCAGCTAAGCTGTGCCATACTGTACATTAGTGTTATCATCATCATCGTATGGCACTGCAAATTTCATCATCATTTTATTATCATTCATTATTGGTGACAGCACAAACAATATCAAATTTTTTCAATTATTATTGCAATACAGTACGTATTTTTGTATAAATGCATACACTGTATGTACAGTGCATATTTTTTGTGACCGTGTATTAATAATGTTTTTAATTGCATATTATTACTGAATTGTATTATTATTACCTGAACTGTGCGTACTGTATTTATCTGTCTGTTTGCCTTTAAATTTGTTCCACTTTCTGTCAATTCTAATACATATGTTGTACGCATAGAAAATGACTTTACGGTACAGTAATACAGTATGGGTAACTATGCTATGCGGTGTTACTGTCCTCCTGTACTTACGTTTCTTTCTGATTAAAATATTGTTTCAGTACAAAATTAAAATGTGTTTACATTATCATTACTACATTAGTGAAGTACATAACTGCATGCAATATTACTACATTATTACTGTATTAATGAGTAAGAGTGTCTTTAGAAAGTGTTTGGGAAGCATTTAGTACCGTATATAATCTCATAATAGACGTTTTAAAACTGCATCCAATATTCGCGGTTTTTCGCTATTCGCGGGGGAGGGGGGGTAAAGAACGTAACCCCCGAGAATAGCGAGGGAATACTGTACACGAGAAATATTTGTTTATCAAAATTAATTTTCCCATGTTGCTATCGACTATTTTAGCTTCCCATTCAATTACGGTTTTCTTCATGTATGTTTTCAGTTTAATGATGGAATCTAAACTGAAGTATCAAATAAATAAAAATGAGTTTGAAAACTACTGATTTAATAAACAAAATATAAAATTAGCAGTAGTTTGAACGGTGCTAATAACCTTCTTATGGGAGAACTAATGTTTGATAATAGGTTATTACAAAAACGTGTGCTGAAAAATACACATTGAATTCTATTAAGAGTAAGTAAAAACTGTTTTTGTACATTTGTGTATACTAAAGCCTATAATATAAGTTGCAGACGCCTCTAACCAGATTACATTATAAAAATTTAATAGGCGTCGTCTGCACTTACCAGAAATAACCTGCTACGGGACACACTTTGTCGAAGATGTTTTGAAACCACCATCTCTATTTTAGTTACACATTCTTTAGATATTTTGTGATCATTATATTAATTCTCTTCCTACATCGCCAGTTCGTATTTATAGATAATATAAACGTACATAACATTATCAGATAACAAGAAAAATAATATATGACGATCTTATCGGTGTGTTTTACACTTTCGGTGCCAAAACCTAATTGCAATTCCATTTTTGTTAATCTAAAGTGTAGGGAGGTTGTTTTTGTGGGGGTTTTTTTTGTTGTTTTTTTGTGGGTTTTTTTTTTTTTTTGTGTAGGTTTTTTCTTTTTTTTTTGCTTTTTTTCTAGGGTTTTTTCGTAATCATATTACTGTATTACATGCATGATTCCACTCGGATTCAGTTTACATAATTTCAACACCTACCTTAAAATCGTAGTCTTCATATTCTGTGTATCCACATAACTATTAATTAGAATACCTGAACAAGATGTTTCTTTTATCTTTTTTCTCTCTCTCTGTTTTGTACATACATATCTGTTTTGCTCTTTTTAGCAAATTGAAGTTGAGGTCAAAAGTCATAGCTCGAAAGACTGGAACTGAGTGACATTATGTTCAGCTTGCTGCGTAACAGATCATTAGTGGCCGGTTGCTAAGTGTGTGGAAAATGCACGCAGCACGTGTTGTAAAGCAAAGATCTGGTATCGTTTTGAATTAACGGTAGAACTTCTTGCGTATGCAGTTACCAAGAGACAGGACATGACTACGTGATATCTGATATACCACTAATCACGTGTAAGTGAATTGTTCACTAACGCGTTGATGCTTGGCTCAGTGTACAGAACTTTCTGTTATTTATTTGTCGTAATTGCAGAACTTTGTTCCAAACATGAGGATGTATGTTTACTTTCGCACATGTGTATTTGATTTTTATCTCTTTCTGTTTTGTTATTTTGCCATTCATATCATAATGCCAGTTATATGTAGAATTTAGATACAACGCTAAATACCTTTATGAATATTTATGAAAAAATAATAAATAATAATAAAGAATAATAACAATAATAATAATAATAATAATAATTATTATTTTTTTTTTTTCATAAATATTCATAAATGTATTTAGCGTTGTATCTAAATTCTTATTCTTATTCTTCTTATTATTATTTATATTATTATTATTGTTATTGTTATTATTATTATTATTATTATTATTATTATTATTATTATTATTATTATTATTATGTCATTAGTTGTAATTCCACTCAAACAGTACTATGCTGGCATAACATTCTTATTGCATTCTTATGCTATTGCGCACACCCTTTTCCACTTCATTTTATATAGCATTCAAATTCACTCTACGTACATACGAACGGAATATATGCAACATGGTTCAGTGGTAGAGCGTCCGCTCAAAGTGCGACGAGTCGTCGGAGATTGATGGACATACTGAGTTATTTCTCATTAGAGCCTTTGCTCCACAACCGGTATGTTAAATCGCAATATCTCACACACATACAAACACACCCATATCCACTCCCACACCAACACACGAACGCATATAACCACTACTTAACTTATTAATAATAACATCTGACTATAAAATATACCTTATATTCAGAATTCTACAAATATAAACTAGTAAACATGTAAAAGCGTATGTACCAATAAGCCTTGCTACTCTAAGCATGCATGTGTTTATATGTGAATGTGTGTGTATGTACGTACGAATTACACCTTCCTATATATATATAACGCATAATATCACACACACAAACTAAATCTCTAAGAGAAGCGGGATCGATCATAACACCTCTAACTCGTCTAACATAGTAACAGTTAATCTGTGTCCTATCCTATTTCCAATAACTTTATAATCATCATCGTTTCTGCCAGACCAGACATTTTTATACATTCATCCTTTTTATCAAACATAATAGACAGAATTAATGTTCAGATGTCCAAACCATCCCATGAATTATAGACAATGGCCTCTTTGATTTCGTGAAACAGTTTGGATAAGTCCTGGATAATATATCGGTATATTTTTACAGTAACTGAAAAATGAATATATTTTTGTAACATAATTTTAGATCTGACTCACGGAGCAAGCTTCTGAACTACGGCTTCATGAAAAGGTCACGTCAAATCGAATTTGTCTTTGTATCTCGTACGAACAATAATCGATGGCCAGTAAACACCACATGAAACACGACGGGCAAGAAGAACCCTGTTTAACGCCTTGTATGTCCTTAGTGAGATAGATTACGATTAAACAGATAAAAAATATATATATAAAAAATAGTTCAGAAAACTAGAAATATAAATACATAAACATGAACTATAGTAACAGAAAAATCTTACCACCATCTTGCAAATGTGATTTCGAACTACCGGTTTTGAGTCAGTTAATGGTCCGTATTACTCCATACCGTGAGAATAATCAATAACAAGAAGTGCTTCACAGCAATATCTTTTAAAAAGAATAATTAACTGAATGAAGAATTTAGCACGAACTGCAGTAATATATCGTGTTCCTCGGTCTCAGTTAATAACGTCCAGGGTGGTTGATTCGATTTGTCAAATGAGCGGTATAAAAGGCTTTCAGTTTTTTCACTTGAGAGAATTTACCATTTGCTCTATTGTTGTTTTGTCACCACAGGTGCATGCTGATCAATCATTGATCCAGTGTCTGCATACAGTCTGTCTGTGTTCTGTCGCCTTAAAACTCAGTCTTCTAGTTTGTACGAGACTTTTATTACTTAGTTTATCCAAAAGCTCAAACAATTTTGAATGTTGTCGCGCTAAAGATGACTAAATGAAATGGAATGAAAATTCCATTGTTTGTATTGGGTAACAAAACAAAAACCGTTATTAACTGAAAATGTCAGCCAGTAAATACCATAATTAATTCACATGTAAGCACCAAAATTAATTTTTGGCCAAGAATAAAATTTGATGTAATAATTAATATTCTGAAGAGATACTAAAGTCAATGAAAAATAATGGAGAGAACCTTACCTATAACGTCAAGCTTGGAAAAAACTGGGTCACGAATCTCATATTTCGCCGATGATTTTAAATCGGCTTTGCCAGCAGTTTCCACGAGTAAATTGTAAAGAGTGTTTGTAAAATTATATTGGATATCGGAATGTAGATTTCGCTTGTTTCACCACTCACGCTTCTAATTAATATTCACAAAGCAAATTATCCTGGCAGCCACGCAAATAGGTACATGATTATCATAACTGTATATCATTAAGCTTTATGAAAAAAGAAAAAATATATATATATTAGTTACTGTTATTTAACAGTTTATCTTCAGTAATCTTAAATTGTTTTAAAAAATTTCAAAATCGCTTATTTATCAATATATATATATATTGAAATATAAATGATTAGTTAAAAGAAAACTAGAACGAACAAAGTTTAAATAAATTCTGTCTTTGTATAAGGTGTGTAATGAACTGTTGAAGACAATTTTAATAGAGATTTTATAAATGAAATATTTTATTTGATTTATTAAAATTATTATTTTTGACTTATGTCAAAAAAAAAAAAAAAAAAAAAAAAAAAAGAAAGAAAAAGAAAAAAAAGAAGAAATAAAGAAGAAAAAAAGAAGATAAATAAATTAATAAATTAAATTATAATAATAATGATTATATCCTCCAATCCAAGTCTTAGAAAAGTATAAAGAACGCTTTTTGACAAACCATTCTAAAAATACTAACCATTTAAAAATCTTTTATAAAAGGTAACAGTGTCAAAGAGCAGCTCTATATCTTTTTCATACTGATAAAATCTGAAACTCTTACTAGCCTGTTGTACACATACTTTCATTGTGAATATTAATGCTCACTGAAATAGGGTCTTAGACATTTCCAGCCGTTATTGGAATAGGTATCAAGATGACAAACAGAATTAACCGTTCAAATGCAGTGTACAATAAAATAATTAATTACTAAGTGTACATATCTATTAAAGCAAAAAACCTTGTGTGTTACTGCTAACGAGAAAACAATTAATTATATTAGCTGTGACAATCCTAGATTTAATGTCACGTCTTGTTGTTGTAACTTTATGGTTCATTTAATGCTTTCGTGCATGTCACGTTTGGTTTACTTTTTATAATGCAGTATCACAATATTCTGCATAATGCTATATAACACTGAGGACTTTTGAAAAGTAAATCAGACAGTTTTACATGATGCTAGGTTGCAATTCATATTTCTCTTCAGCAAGACTGAAATCCCAAATACATATAATCTACTTACAAAAATATCTACTTATCTGTCTAAAGAAATGGATGAATATTTAATAACACTTCACTACATTAATTTGTTTCGTAATAAGATTAATGGTATCCTCCCAAAAGTTATATAGTCAATAGTCATATAAGTTGGAAAGCAGTCAAGCAGTAAGAAAACCTTGACCTGTGTTGTTATAAACTGTATGACAAGTAAGCATATGACTGATGGGAGGTAATCAGGTTAATAGATGCCAGTATTACGTAATAAATATATTGGAGAGAAAACCCGCTATTCCCACTCCATTAACTGCTCTTATCTAGTAATAGCAAATATACTGTTATTTATATACCTTCCCATAGACTAGAAGAAGATACAACAACGTTTTAAAAACCAGTGGTGGGCTCTGGCTGGAATAGGATGTAATTTACACTAAGGGGATTGATTTTGTGACATTATGCCTTAGCGCTTCGTTTTAGCAATTGGTCTCTAGTCCGCTCGGTCTATCAAACACTTAAAAAAATAAATTAGAACAGACATTTTAGATCTCTTCCATTAATTATGTGTGGCAGCTAATAGTATCAGGAATCCATCACCCACCTTTCTAAAGCAGTAGCATAAAACTATTTTTCTGTTTTCCCATTCCACTTTTTCAGTACAGTAAAATGTGCAGTACAAATGTGCAGATAAAACTAAAGGATGTATAAGTAAAAAATAATTCTTATATCCAATCAAGGTATAAGGACGTCCGTCATGGCAAAACCTTAGTTCAGCCGAAGTTTTCATGACTGATGAAAATAGGTAAACTGCAATAAGATTATATACGTTCTTTTGTGTTAATACTGCAATGATTAGTATAGAGGGCTGAACATATTTTCCATAATTACACAAAATTGTCACTAATACTCTGTATTGGTTACTTATTATCAGAAACATTAGGCATGATTTCTTTTTGTTTTGTTTTGTTCCATTTCTTTCTCTGTTCGATTATTAAAAAATAGTTCTCTCTTTCTCATTTTCTCTTTCCGTGTTTTTTTTTTCTTTTTTTTTCTATCATTAACCTCTTTTTCAATTTAATAATAATAGTAATAGTAGTCATAAATAAATAAATAAATAAATATATAAAATTGTTTAAGATCCATGTAATAATGGTAAACAAAATCTTAAAATAAGATAAGGAATACATTTATTAAATGTAATTGTCCTTAAGAAACTATACTTCAGATATACACAGAAAGAACATATAAGGCTATCTGGTCCTGCTGTTCTTTAATTGTTGTTATTTAAGAGTGTATGTGTATGTATGTGTGTATGTTTTTATTTTCCATGCTGTACATAGTTAATTTCCAGTATACGTTCTTTCCAGACTTTGTTTATCATTTGTTTTGTCAGCGCTAATCAAAACACGGTGTATACCTTTCCATGATATAGGAAGTTCATATACTTATAAGCATGTTGATTACATGTATATTATACGACGCAGTATACTACATAACTGTACCAAAAAAAAAAATTAAATTAAAAAAATAAAAAGTAAAAAAAAAAAAATTTAAACTTATTTTATATTCAATGTTACGCAGAGTGTACACATTGATGAAATACATAGTTAAATTATGTGACACTGTAATTCTTTTTTTTCTCACTTCAGAATATATATTTGCAGTTATTAGGCTAATCAAATTAACTCAATATGATTCATTTATTTCACAATTCAAACGCTGCCCTCATCTTCATGCATGTATTTTTATTTAGAAATGAAATACACATATTAAAAAGTTGAAAAAAAAGAAGAAATAAAAAGTAAATTAAAAAGTAAATAAATAAATTAAAAAAGTAAATTAAAATGTCTTCCCCCTTCTTCTTCTTCTTCGAGTTTGTATCTGTTCAACCATATTTGGTTTTGAACATAGTTATAATGAATGATTACAGGAAAAGGTAATTGCAAAACTAAAGAAGCAGTTTTGTGAAATTAGAAAACTAAAGAAGCAAGAGATTTTCTGGGTTTTTTTTTTTTATTTTAATTTTTTATATTTTTATATATATATATATATATATATATATATATCTTCAGAAACATAAATAAAGCATAAACTTTAAAGCATACAAAACCATTTTACGCTTTGAGGATGTTCAAGTTAAAGATAACATTTCTTTTACCAAGCCACCGAACACTGGTTATGTAAGCCAACTTGTGCATTAATGTTTCCATTGCTAGACAGACAGACGCCAGAAACCGAACACAAAAATGATATATTCTGTACACTGCTAACATTCCCGAAATAATTCCTTAAAAATAATCCAGTGATAAATATACTATAAATATTATACTTACATAGCCGTTAGTATTGGTATTGGCTTATTAGTCTTTTGGTCGTCTATGACGGTGTTTAGTTTGGCTCTAATGCAGAAATACTTGATGTGGTAGCATTGTCGTTCGTTGTATTTCACATTGTTTCAGTTGAAATGTAAATCCCTGGTTTTGTTTTTATCACGACACTTGAATTATTACTGTATTAATAATTAGTTGTATTGTGATATTTCCTAGTGATATTTCATCTTGACGTGGTGCAGAATTACAAGTAAATGAAAAAAACAGTAGGAGGTGAGAGAGAAAGAGAAAGAGTGATGAGGAAGGGAAAGAGAAAAGAAAAAGTCGAAGAGAAGAGAGAAACAAAAATAAACAATTTAATGAAACAATAATTTAAAATAATAATGTAATAATTTGGGATCAGATAACAGTTTAACCTAGCCATTAATTACCTTTTAAATCAAGGATTTACATATTTCTTCAGTTTTATTTACGATAATTAAATTTTTCGATATAGCTGAGAAATTGAAAAATTACTAGGAGTCATAACGAACAGGTGTTTTGTAAAACCAGATTATATTAAGAAGACAAAGAATAATAAAGAAAAATCTACTTTTTTTTTTCATCTTTTTTTTCATCTAATCTAAATATACTTATTTTGTTAAAATTCTATTAAATTTTGACGCCCATTCAGAACTACCATGGATTAATTTTTAATGCAATATACAATATTTAATATAATACTGAAGCCTTTATTGTGTAAAATAGTATTATTATTGTTATTACGTATATGGCACCCGGAAGAAATGGCATTGTACAGATTTAGAAAAAATGGCCCTTATTTATTTTTTCTGTATAGCTGCTTTAAAAAAAAACTTAAAAGTACTTTTGAAAATACGGTTTATTCATGTAATATTGTTACATACATGTATGTATGTTATTATTTATATATAGCATCACTCAGCCACTTGGTTTTGCTTAACAAAATACAGTGTTACATCAGTTTAATCTTACACATATGCACATACACATACACACACATACAAATATATATATAATGCACAGTGCCATTTCTTCGGGTGCCATTTTTTCACAGTGCCATTTTTTCCGTACCCCATATATACAATGCACATCCATGGAGAAACATAATACACATAGGTACAAAACGAACAGACATATCCAAATATATAAATATACATTTGAACATTTACGCTCAAATATACTTACATATGTTCTTAAATTGCTCTGCATCAATTAGTACCAATTACTACTGTGACTTCTACTTTCACTACAACTGCTACAACTACAATTATTACCACTTCTGCTACTATTATTATTATTGCTACAGATTTAGTTGCTGCTGCTGTTATTACAATTCCTACTGATATTGCTACTGTCATTACTACTTTTATTATTTACTACTACTTGTACTATTACAGCTACTGGTAACAACAACAACAACAGCAACAATAGTAATAATAATAAGGTGAAATCAAGTTGTAATCATACCTGACTGAATACGGTGAATGTTATAATTCATTAGGAAATTAGAAAATTAAAGGTAAAACAGGTTTAAAATGATTTTAAAATATTCATATACCTCGGAGTGTTGGCCCGGGAAGTCGACAAATCTATTTTGTTTAGTACCATGACGTAGAATAAGACATAGACATTTCTAATTGTGTGTAAGTTCTGCTCTGCAGTTACGAGACGCCTATTTTGTTAACAGTGAGATGAGAACCCTGAAGTAGAATGTTACGTGATTACTGTCCTGGGTAGAATTTGTAATTAGGCTTCCATTAAGTGAGTAGATACCTTAGTGTTTTTGTTTTTTTTGTTTATTTGCTTGTATTATGCTCAACCAATTTACTGTTTTGGGTAGTAAATTTATCTTTCTCTTATACTGAGCAGGCACTTGTACATTGGTTCTGTTCCCGGTTTAATCTATATAAAGTTCTATATCAAAATGGAAAACTATTTCACATTTAACATTATGGCAGCTGCACAATTTAGAGTGACTTTTATCGACACATTAATAGGCGGACGACATTTGTATTACAACCAGCACAAATTTCGCGTAAATAGAAAGTGTGGAGAGAAAATTTACTGGAGATGTACTACGTCGCAATACAGAGCCTACGTCGTGACTGTGGACAACATGCTCCAGATGGCAGACCGGATAGAGCACAACCACGCGGCGGTGCTATTTATTAAGCAGGTCGAGCTAAAATGGAAAGAACGCTAATTCCTAAGATTTACGCCGATGAGATTTCCAATCTCAGGAAAAACCGCGACTTTGTTCCTAATAGATTGTTAACTGAGATTCCACATTTTCGTGCCATTAAGACGATACAATAGCGACAGCGACACAAAACCCTACCCCGACTAACCCAGACAAGACAGGATATCAATTTAGAAGGAGAGGGGAACCTCACCAAGGGAGGAGATCCTTTACTACACCGAACTGAAGGAAGGAGACCTAATACTGATCTTCACAACTGACAAGAACTTGGAGTTGTTCGGTGACGCTGACGTTGTATTATCATATGGAACATTTATTTTTTTTTGGACTGTAATACCCACGACGTATCCAGCAATATGAATTCGGATTAACCTCGATCGGTAGAGCCTTTCTAGTGGGATACTTGACACATAGGATCGAACCTTCTTAGTTGACCCACTGGTGTGGGGTGGGTTTTTTTTTTGGTGTGTGTGTAGGAGGCATTGAAGATGAATTCCATTTTGCATCAAAATGTTTATTTTATAATGGTATTAGCGTATCATATTTAAAGAAATATTTGTATACAAGACAATCTACTTTTAACATAATCAATCTTTTGTCTTCAAAAAATAAAAGAAAACTTCAAGGCATCTTGATAAATATGTAATTTGATTTGTAACTACATATATATAACAACTATATGTTTATATTTTTATTATCCTAATTCTTACGTTTAATTTGTGTTATTCCTATGTTGTCGACTTCGCGGGCCATAAATATTCTGACAGGATAATGAATCAGTTAATAATCATGGCCGATTAACGGCATCTCAGCACAGTTTAGTATTATTATATCAAACAAATGGCTTTGGTATAATTAAGATGAGAGAGAGAGAGAGAGAGAGAGAGAGAGAGAGAGAGAGAGAGAGAGAGAGAGAGAGAGAGAGAGAGAGAGAGAGAGAGAGAGAGAGAGAGAGAGAGAGAGAGAGAGAGAGAGAGAGAGAGAGAGAGAGAGAGAGAGAGAGAGAGATTGAGAGAGAGAGAGAAGAGAAGAGAACAAGAAGTAAAAAAGAACAAGAATTAAAAAGAATAATAATAATTAAAAAACAAGGAAACTGATGATGATGATTATTATTATTGTTGTTGTTGTTGTTGTTGTTGTTGTTGTTGTTGTTATTTATTTATCTATTTATTTTTAATACTAAGTACCAACTTTGTTTTGATTTATTTTTTTCCATAAACGCTCCATTTTTTATTTCATGTCCCATATCCTGTACGATAACACGCTGTTGAAGATATTTAGAAACCGATCTTTTAGGTTATTTATTCCAACAACCATATTTATATTTGAATCCAAAGCTTGCTACAAGACTTTAAATATAAATACATTGCCCTGAAACGTTGTTTCCACAAATATATATACATTTTTTTGTTTTTTGTTTAAACCAACAAAAAACCCAACAGAAATCGTGTCTGTCGTTTAGCAAACCCAATAATTTATTCAGAAATGGCATCTTCAGAGAAAAACTGGGACATAAAATGTATTTCTGTTCGAATGGATAACAGATAAGTGACAATTAGTTAAAGAGAAATAATTTAAAAACAAATGCTCCTTTTGAATCAAACACGATTATGAAAAGTTAATTATTGTGGAACTATAAAATATTCCACAGCTGATTACTTTCTTACATTGCTATATCACATTTCAAAACACTGTCACATTTTTGTGTCATGAGTCACAGTTAATGTCATCTTGACCCCAAGACAGTTAAATGCAAACGAAAATGTGTCCTAGCTTTTTTTTTTTTTTAAGTATATATAAATAGTAGATACACATAACGTCTTATAAATACATCACTACACTGGCCTTAATACATAGTTAATTATGTTCGGTTTCGTATGTTTTTAAGATACCAGACTTTACCAAGACATCACACGATTTTTCTCTCTCTCTCTCTCACACACACACAAACTCTAACACATAAATAATAATAATAAATTAATTAATGTTAAAACTTTATTATTACTCTTTACGTTTTACTGACTGCAGCTAAAAACAATCATAATGTCAAAACTGCAAACAAAACTATTCCGTTAACACCGAGAAATGAATAACTGAAACTTTATCACTTTGTTATAAAGAAGAAGGAAGGAAGCAGGAAAGAAGAGGAAAGAAGAGGAAAGAAGGAAGATTTAGAAATAAGCACACTAAACATAGTTATATAGTTATTATATTATTATATGCTTAAGAATCATGTGATATATAAAAAAAAAAAAAAATTTAAACTATATTCATTTTCAAAAAACAGTAAAGATATTTGAAATGTATCTTCCAATGACAAGAATAAACAGCCAAGACAAAAAATGAAGACTTTGTATTTTGAGTTTATGTTAAAATAAAATGATAAATAATATCAATAAATCATAGAAATAAGTAGCATTATTAAAAAATAATAATAATAAAAAAAAATTAAAGCTTCCTCTGTTATTAAAAGGCATTGAATGATTCGAACAGTAAAGCCGATTGCTGTTTATTATATTCTAAACAAATTTAATTAAAAACACACAAAGGAACAAAAAATCATTCTGACTGGTGGATTTTTTTTAAATTCAAACGTTTGATAATGCGTTTCATTTCGCACTTAAGAAGTATCCATTTCTTCTATGAGATAAAGAAATGTTCGAACATTTTCAGGTAGCATCGTAAGTTTTTCAATATTTATGTCGACATGAGGCAATAAAGAACGTCTGATTGCCAATCGAGATAAGTGAGTTAACTTCTGAGGGTTTTGAGAAAGTGTCTTCAAAAATTTGACCACTCTTGCTTTCAGTCCTTTTCTGCCTGGCAGTTTGTTGATAAACCGAATAAGAAGAGAACATGAGTTTTGCTCAAGAGCAAGCCCACCTGCTACCAGTAAGTTGATCAAAGCCATGTACTGGCTGCCCCAGTCTAAGTGCCAGTTCCAAGCAGGGCAGGTTAAATATTTCAAAAGATCCATGTCAGCACCCCAACCCATTAAGACACGAACTTTATGCAGCTGAAAATCTTGACAAGCGTATTCAATTGGTCTAAGTCCTCTTGGGCATTTTCTATTAACCTCTGCGCCCCACTTTAACAAAGCCTCCACGCGTTTCACTGGAACAGAAGTGCGTTCACAAGCAACATGAAGAGTATTTTTTTCATTTTCTGTGAAAAATCTATCCACTGCAGCACCATTTTTATATAGAGTTTCCATTATGGAATACGTTCCATCTGTTACTGCATACATCATGAAATAGTCTTGTTTTAGATTGGCACCTGCTCTAATTAGCAGGTGCACAGCTTCCTCTCCAAGGAACGGATTCATAATCGCTTCATATAGTGGGTGTTGGCCATACATATCTATCCTGTTTACGTCACTTCCGGCTGCTACCAAAATTTTAAGAACTTCTGGATCCTTGGACATAGCACAAGCATGAGCTAATGCAGTTTTGCCATTTATATCACTGTTAGAGTTAATGTCTGCGTTATGTTTTAACAGATACCGCACAACGTCTGCGCCTTGCACCTCTGCTGCCGTTTGAAAAGACGATAAACCACTAACGTCCTTAGAATTTATTGATGCTCCGCAGTCAACAAGTTTCTTAACAATATCGTACTCAATATCACGTATGCTACAGGCGACATTGAGTGGGAAACGTAGAAAACGATAGGCAGGCTGAATTGTTTTAGAAATTTCGAAATCATTCGAGTTCTCATCAGGATTAAAGCCTATCAAAAAGCAACGATTTCTGGTACTCTGTGACATTTCGGGGGAGCAATAGTTCCAATCAGTAACCGATACTGGGTTTAAATTAGAAACATTCATCTCATGTTGTTGTTCTGTCTGCCAACCGAAGTCACTGCAGCTTTGCTGTGTTGTAAAGTCATTCGATTTATTAAAAGATGGTACAGAGTGCACGCGGCAATTATAATTTGGATTCGCGCCGTATTCCAGCAAAAGTTCGACGATGTCGTAGCGGTTCATGGTACATGCTTGGGTTAGACTAGCAGTTCCGATACAGTTTTTGCATCCATTATTTTCACTTTCCAGAACTTTCTGAATCTCGTCCAGCTCTCTTCTTTCCACAGCCTTTAAAAGCCTTCTTTGTTCAAACATCTCTGAGCTCAAATATAAAATGTGGTAAAATTAAGGGCTTATGTTTTAAAACATCGAATGTATTTCTCCTCAGAAAATGATAGTTAACAAATACCACAAAGATGAAGAAAACAAGAAGAAACAAAATCGGGATGCCAACAGTATCAAACGATAAGTTAAAAGATACCAGAAAGAACATTTAAAGATGAAGAAAACAAAAAGAATAATTGTAATAGATATAACAATTGTAAAGTTTTAGTAATTTTAGAATATATATATATATATATTAATTTAGGCTAATACAAAGTATAAAAAGTATAAAATGTATTATATACGTTCACTAATAAATATCTGGATAAGCGGTTACGGCTTTGTTATAAACAACAATGCCTAATAAAATAGGGTAAAGATAATAAATAATAATAACAAATTAAAATAATAATAATTTTCCTACTCCACAATTATTATTATTATTATTATTATTATTATTATTATTATTATTATTATAGTGAAAATGTATTGCTCTTAATTTTTATAACACACATTTTTCGCTATCTGTTTGTTATTTAAAATCTAAATGCCAAACCTTTATAATTTATTCTCTTATGTTGCACCCCAAAAAGGCCCCAACATTCAGCCATAGTGCAGCTGTATCGTTAATTAGAGTATTTGCATTTTGTTACAGTGTTTTAGAAATATGATGTTAAATCATAAACATCCTGAATTATAATAGACCTGATAAGACTGCATTAATCATATGATACTTCAAAAATTAAAACAAATCTTGACAAGGGATACAATAAATGGAGAAGAAAAAAACAAAAACAAACCTATGACGTTTTCCGATTACTCATCCCAGTTAACTACGGGGAGCAGTTTTGCTATCTAATCGGAATACATTTTCGGACAACGAAGTTTCACAAAAACAGAATTGTTATTTCCACAGATACTATTATGTTAAATCCAGTGTTTTCTTGATAATAAAAAAATTATATTTCTGAATGCTATTTGTAATAATAATAATAATGAATTTATTATACTTCTTACTTGAATAAATTAAAACTAAATTGTTGTTGTTTTAGAAAATGAGACTTAAACGAAAATAAATTATGGTCTACGAAAGTTGTAATCAATTTTCTAGATACTTTCTTACTTTTGTTCTTTCGTTCTTCTTCTTCTTCTTCTTCTTATTATTATTATTATTATCATCATCATCATCATCATTACTCATCATGATCGTCTTGATCATTATCATTATCATAATGATTATTATTTAGTGTGTTTTCTTCCCTAATAAAATTTGAATTTTCGAAACTGAATAGTACATTGTAATTATGTGTTTGTCATTTATTTTGTCCTTGTTTTGATTCTGTTGATATATATACATAAATATCTTTATATCATTAACAAAAGCACTGACTAAAACATTCCTTTTTCAATTTCATAACGGAGGAAACTATACATTTTTTAAAATAGACATTGCTTTAAGTAAGTCCATATAAAATGGATTTTGGTCTATTCATTATAGTCTTGTTTACTGCTATGTTTTCGAAAAATGGCGGAAACTCTTTGAGTCATAACATTTAGCGATACACGTTTACATGCAAATGTCTTATTTTGAATGTAAAGTTATATATAATTGGACTTTAAGGTGAAAATTGATATTAAGGAATCAAACATTTTCTACGATGTAAGTGAATAAGCTGCGATAATATAAAATTAATTTCAAATACAATTTGTTTCAATTTTGAATTTAGAGATACAGGTCCTAACATGTCAACATCAAACCTCAACTGAAATTGAATATCACATATAGTCAGCTTATGGTTACTATAATATATTATAATTCTTACATTGTTAAATGATTAATATAAGTTAAAACGTTATATTTTTGTATAATGTAAATGTTCTACATGTAAATAAAATGTTTGACTTAATATTTGGTTTTTACATGTTTTGCAGATGGAATCAATTGAATTTACTGAGGCTGAAATACAAAAAGAATTAGCACGACTGGGATATCAGAATGTAGCACCTGAAAAACTTAAAGATTTTAAACGAGGTATATCTGTAGTCAAGTTTTTGTGAAATATTTTTCTTAGATCTTACATTACCAATACTGGTAGTTTGACTAAGTATCCCTTCTCATGAATTAGAATAATCTATAATATTAACAGTAATAATGTACGTACTAGACTATTTATATTGCTTCCAGAATATTGGAATTAGCAGAAAACTGGCTTCCAAAGTGTATTAATTTGTATCAAATATTTTGTTCTTTACTTTACATTGTTTATTTTATATTTTAAGTATATACTGAGCCCCAAGCTTGCCAGATAAATAATAACCCTGTACCTAACATGTAATATTTAACTGACAAAATGTTTTATAGACTTAGGAAGTGTTATTGATGAACAAGACCAGACAAATAATTTTACTTTAGACTTAAATATTACTAAACCTTTCTTCATATAATAGTTAAATATAATTATTCTAAGAATTATTGTTGCTTTCTGCTGAACAAACTGTTACTTGTTTCAGTTTGTATTATTTTAATGAAAAACACTGGATTAAGAACATGGCTATTAGTAACTGTATTTTTAAAAAAAAAATTCATGATGTGTTTTGTTAATTGATTTTGCAGTTGGAGTGTTATTTCAAACTAATTTTAACAAATACTTTGAAAATTTATTTAAATTGAATTTACAGATTTACAGAGATTAATTGAACGAGAACGTAGTAAGGATACCTCTGTTAACACATCTGAGGAGCGTAAAGATTCAACAGTAGCATCAGGAGGTATTTATATCAATCAATTCATAATTTCGATTCTGATAAAAAAAAAAAAATAATATATATATATATACGCACACACAGGATTCATACATGTTTTAGAAAGAAATTGGAAAGTTTTGGGAATTCATCACAGCATTTTCCATGACCTTAAAAGTTTTGGAAAATCAGGTTTTGTGACCTTGAGTTATGGAAAAGTTGTGGAAAATTATGTTCTTGCTGTAAAAAAATGTGTATAAACAATAGGTTATACTTGTTGCAAACTTCTATCAGATTGGCAGAGTTCTGTGATAGCGCTTTGTTCTCAGTGTAATTGATTACAATACTTTTGGTATCAACAAGTACATGGTGACACAATACATAATTAGTGATTTAATGCAATGACAATCAGCTGTTCCAACCAGTTCAAGTTTCTAAATGCAAGAACACATCCTAATTACAGAAGTTGCTGATATATTATTTGAAACTAAAAATAGAATTAATATTATAAATCGCACAGTCATATAAACTGCCCTTAAAGGTACTTATTAACTGAATAAGAAGAAAGGAACACGACCACAATTTGTGAAGCAGTACTTCTGTATTCTTGGCAATCTGCCTTACATATCATCATAGTCATGTCCATGCCAAGAATAAAACTGCATTTTAAAATGGCAAAATAAATTACATTAATTTTTGTTATTACTAGTAATCCTACATGTATACCATGCAGCTTTGTCAAGGCAAATGTTTTAACTCTGACAAAATATGTCTAAAAAACTGCAAAAAAAACCCTTTGTTGTGATTGAGTTTATTTCGAAATGGTTTTGGAAATTTGGATTTGTGGGCTATGGAAATTTTGACAGTCCAAGGTGTACAAACTCTGTATATATATATATATATATATATATATTTTGAAACAAAATATTTTTGATAATGATTATTTAAAATGCAAAGTTTCTTATTTAGATGCCAGAGATGCAGTTTTCAGGGAAAGAGTTCAGAAAGAATCTCATCAGTTTTCAACAGGATGGGATGGTAGATATGTGAGCATAAACATTTAAAAAACTGTTCTGTAATTTTTAAAATTAATTTATTTTCTTTTGTTTTCATTCTTTCAAACTGATATATGGTTTCCTACAACTGAAGAAGGAAATTAGAGCTGATGCACATTTATGCAACTGTATTTGCTCCCAGTAAGCACTAGGAATCATGAATTGTAGCACATTTCCTTGGCAACCCATAAAACTAAACCAGCCAGTTCTATTTACAGTGCTTTATAAATTATTGATCAGTAACTTTTGGATAGACAATTGTATATTCACGTTACAGCTTGGAGTTGTTATTTATTTTAAAAATGAGGTAACATGAGATTTATTTTAATTATTAATAGGAAAAGAAAGATACGGAAAATCATTTTGCTGCTAAAATGGACACTGGAATGTCTCTACCAAAGGGTCTGACTTACACAGGTAGTCACTATTCTTTGTATGACAAGGCTTCAGAACGAGTGGACCATGACCTGCAGGATGATGTGTCTGAGGCTGGATCCGAGAGAAGAATGGTGAAAAGAAAAGTTTTGAGGTGAAAATAGATTATTCTTTCTGAAATGAATAGAGTTAATGGTATAACAACATCTCAAGGCATTTTAATTCTTACTTCAATTCTGAGGTTATCTAAATGTATACAGACATAAATAATATTATGTTGCTATATTCATTTAATGCCAAAACAAAATAAATAAATGATCTGTTTCATTTTTTTTTTTTTTTGATGAGAACAAAGCTTTTTGGTTAAAATAAAGAAACAAATAATTTAAACAATCATAGTGCTTTTATTTATTTTTTTATTGCCAAACTGACATGTATATGTTCTGTTTGGGTTTTTTGGGGGGTTTTGTTTTTTTGGTTTTCTTTAGGAAAGATGACAAAGGTTCCAGATTTATTGATGAATCAATGACAGAAAGTGATGCAGGTAAAAACATTTAAATGAGGAAGTTGAAAATGTGTAAAACAAATGTATCGGTGTACCATAAATGATGAATATATAAACATATCAAAATTAACTATAAAATGACTTTTACAGTTTTTACAAATTTAAATTAAAAGTATAAAATATAAATTTACAAAAAGAAATATTTTTTTATATGCACTGAAATATTTGATTTTTTGTTGGATTTTTAAAATTATTATTATTATTATATTGTTTTCTTGAAGGAATCATTCATTTATTGTTGAAAAATCCATCTTGTTGCACTGCATTTGATCCGCTAAATCTTTTGTTTAATTAAAATGGCATCGCTGATTTTAATGAAAAAAAGAAATAATACGACCTTTAAACTAATTTAATTATTTATACATAAGTACATTACTATTAATATTTTTTTATATATTTTTCCAAATAAAGGAAGTGTTGCTGATGTTAATGAATACCTTCAGAGGCTTGGTTTGAGAGATTCTGATGACATAGCTTTACACAGACGACCAAAATCATCAAAAGATTTTGTTAGTATTCAAAATAATTTTATTGCAGTAAGCTTATATAAAACAGTTTGTGTTATCAGGAAAATAAGTGAGTAAAGAAAGGAAACCTTAGTAATATATTATTTCTCCGTAGTTATTAAATCTTGCAAAGTAATAAAATTCCAGAAATATAAAATTTATAATCTTAAAAGTAATTTGACATAATTTTTTAATTTGTTCACTGATAATTATGATCTTTTTAATTTAATTTCTTAAATTAAAAATGAAGTAGATCAAGGGAATTAACTGAAATCCAGTTTACTTTACACTGTACATAAGTGTATTAACTGTTTAAAATTTTGTTTCATTTTCCATAAACTAAGAAATATATTTTGTTGTATTTGTTTTTTCAGGCACCTTATAGATTGTCACCTGATGATCCACGGCCATCTTCAGGTTTGTACCCAGTTATTAGATATAAATCTTTAAAAAAAATTCATAAAAAGTGTTGCGATAAGAACATGGGAAAAGAAAAGATAATTTCTACATGGTTATGCTAGAATTTAAGTATTTTTGTTTCTCTTTTACATTAATTCATGTGAAATTGTTTAGATTTTTTAAAATTTGTTACATTCCAGTGTGACAGAAATAAACTTTTAATTGCAATAATTAACTCTTAGCTAATTTGTAATTCATAATGTTTGTGTATAAATAGTGTTATAATTTTTATTTTTAAATAAGCAAAATACTTGCCGGAATTATTTTAAATTTTACTGCTTTTTAGATATTTTATTATATTACAGATGATTTTGAACTGGTTTTCATGTCTGTTTGCAAAATGTTCTCTATGGATTATTATATGTCTATTTTTGGTTTTGGTTTTTTAATTTTTTTTTAGTTATTTTGAGACCAGCAGAACATCCACATACACGAAATATTAGGAAAGCTGATCCAGTTGCTCGTTTTCAACACTTTCAGCAGATGTGGCAACTTCAGAAGGCACCAGGTGAAAAAGATCACAAAGGTTTAAGATGGAACATTAGGGAACAAATGTTAACTCAAGACACTTTTGAAAAGGTAGAGTCATTAAAATATTGAATTATAACTCAAATTTGCATTTATATCCTCTTTTTATTATATTACTACACCTCTTTCCTTTTTTTTTCTTCTTCTTTGTTTTACTCTGGAATGCATAATTAATTGATGGCAAAACTTGATAAACACTTTGATAGTTCAGTTTTAAAACACTTACTTCAATTAATATCAATCCTTCATACCAGTGAGATTGTTAACACCAATATGAATTTAAAGAAATCTTGAAAAATTAAGACAATGAAAATAAAGTCTAGATTCTGCAGTAGTTACTCCTTAGAAATGCTGAGAATAAGTAATATTTTGGGTATGTCTTTCATACCTCAACTACTCTGCCAACATTTATACTGCCATACACTTTGACTATACTGTTTGTTAGAAATACGAGTTAAATCAAGACATAATATTGATATGTATATTTTTTTTCACACACAGTTTAGGAAATGTTGCAAATTTAAAATCACTATAATTTAATTAATGTGTGGTTTTAAATTATATATTTGACAAACAAGTTACATAACTTTTTATTTCTAGAAACCACAGAAAGTATTTGTACCTAACAATTACCAGGTTCCTACAGAGAAGAAACGATCCTCCCTTCGGTGGCAGATAAGGACTGATATAGCTCAGGGAAATATGCCTCCATGTGGTTTTTTCTGTGAATACTAAATACATTATTTCTGGTTAGATTCCTTTGAAAACCCTAAATATAAAATCTTCAGTAAATTTGAAAAGAAACAGACCATCTTTGGCCATGATTTATGGAACAGTTGTAATGTTTTTTACTGGACCAGATAGTTATTAGATCCATTGAATTTTGTTTTAATCTTTTCTAGTTGTGTAATCCTGCACAAAATAAATTGTACATTTTGACATTTTTCTGCACATTTGTTCGTTGTTTAATGTTTTAATTTATATTGTTTGTATTGTGTTCACTACTGTAGTTAATTTAATGTAATTGTCTGTGTGCTGAATGAACCAGGCAGTGTAATATGTACATAAACTCTCAAAACCATTTGTACTGATATGCTTTTTATTTTATTTCATTATTGTTGAGCATTGTCCACTTAACAAAAGATTATAAATATTTTCAGGCATAGGTATTTAATAAAACAATGCCCTGAATTATTATAGGTGTCAGTTCAGGATTTTACTTTTTTCAGATTATGAAATATTCTGTTGAAATCTTTATGTGTACGTGTTTTTATTTACAGATCTGTTAATTATTAAAGGTTTTCTTTGTTGCAATTTAATCCTAATCAGTATATATATATTATCATCAAGATCATGCATTCAGTTTGCTGGTTCAGACTAACATTAGGAAGGTTTGTCATGTAGGTCATGTAGGTCTCCATCTATTACAATTCTAGTAGAGTGACTGTTTCGTATATTACAATATGTGGTTTATTTTTGGGAAATAGTAATCTTGGATAATGTTTTTGTATGTAAGGTTACTTTAAAAATAAAATTATCAGTAAAATGAGAACTGATATTAACTGATATCACAAAATCAACCAGTCAGCCTTAAGTCTATAGTACCATTATTATTTTATTTATGAAAATGTAAAACTTTTTAATCTTTTGAAAGTAAATAAAATAATCCGTCCACTTGGAGTAAAGTGTTTGTTTTTATGAATTAAATTCAGAAATACAGCTATTATTAGTAACTGCTAAAAACAAAACTGCAAGATGCATTTTAACTATAATAAACTTTGCTTCATATAGTATTAGCCTTTTGGACTGAATTTGCTTAGTACAGCAACAGCAGCATATTTATAATTAATCAGGAGCATTAAACTTACACTTGGATGTAAATGAATGTAATATTAAAATAAATATTAGCATCTGACATACAAATATTTAATTAAAATTTATGAAATGGCAAATGTAAAATATTCTTGTTATTTTTTGTGGGTTTTATTTGCAAGTAACTGCCAGTGGATAAGTCATATTTCTATTTTTCACTGTAAATTTTAAAGGATTTGAAAAAACAAATTTACTATACCTTTTTTTCATATTGCTTGATTGGCCTGTAGTGAAATATAACTATTGAAAGGATCAAGTCATAACCAAAATCTTGTTAACTAACCAGAAGAAAAATATAATAACAAATGACAGTGAAATATATGATTCATATTTTATTTTGATATATGTATAGTAAAAAACACAAAACTTAAGAGGTATTATTCAAAGATATGACAAATTATATAAATTATTTAAAAAAACAAAACAAAAAAAAACAAGCACTAAAAAATTAAACTGAAAAAAGGCATTCACAATCAGACCAAGGCATGATTACTGTTTTACTGTACAATGTATTCTCCCAGGATGCTATTTGTCACTCTATCTTGTTTTTAATGGTTTTTAATCTGTTCCTCAATCTTTCAACAACTTGAATATAAACTGAAAGTATGCTAAAAAGTATGTTTTTTAATGCAAAAATTTCAAAGTGTACTTACTTTATTGCTAGAAGATTTTGTAGTGCATAAAGGTAAATATGGATTTTGTAATATTTAACTTAGGTCAAATACAAAAATACTTCATTAACATACACTTTTGTTCTTCAGTAGATAATAAAACTAAAATAGACAGATTTCATCTTTTTCACATTTTCTTTTCAATTATTTTTTTTTGTTTTTTTTTTGTTGAATATTGGAAAGCTTAATAACACATTTTCAATTTTAAATTCAAAGAAAAAAAAAGAAAATGTGAAAAAAATGATATCAGTCTATTTCAGTTTTATGATCTACTGATGAATAAAATATATGTTAATAAAGTATTTTTTTAATGATCAGAATTTCCAGAATTAATTTAGGTTCAGAATACATATTCTGTGTTATTGTTAGCATTCCACATGCATAAAAAGCTTTATTCAGGTACTGGAATTATTTTGTTTTTATTTCACACCTATATATTCCTTTTTTTTTCTTTTTTTTTTAATGACTAACTCCCACAGGATTGTCTAAACCTACCAGTGATACCAAATACTATGCTTCTTAAATTTCAAGGTTCTTATTTGTGTCTGGATTTTTATAAAACACTGTCTATTTATATGCTTGGATTCAAATTGTAATCTGTCAAAAATCATTCATGTCAAAATACAACATTAATTTACAATAGCTTCAGTATTTTAACCCGAGACAGTTTTTTGTTACATTTATCATTTTAATGTTCACATTCAAGTTGGTGGAAATTAAACTAACAAGGAGTGACAAACAGTGTCATTCATTGGAATTCAGTAACACAGTCATCTATATTAGTGTAGGTTTTTGTGGAAGTTTTTTATATATTAGTATTCATATACATGACATGAAAAAATCCTTTCACACTATTTGTCTGTTATTTCTTTCACATAAGTTTCAAGAAGTTGCTACTAACACAGTTAGCAGCAGAGCATTAAGAAATGCAGCACAGCCTATGTTCAAAGTCCATTCATAGTTAATAACTAAGTTTCAAAATTCAGAAAGACAGTCCTTATTCAAAGTTCTGCAGAAGCCAGAGTCAAAGGTAAAAAATTTCAAAGTATTTACTCATACTTTACTTAAAATAAATCCAATTCTCCATTTATTTAAAAAAAATAGTGGGAAGGGGCTCCATGGATTCTCACTGAAGTTATGTTGTCAGAAAAGGACTTAATGAATGGATCTTGGCTATCTTATTTAAAATTGGATGTCTGTCACTGTCCTGCTCTTTTGTCCTTTCTGTCCAAATTTTCCGTTTCTGTTTTCTATTTGTGTTTGACATGAATTCAAATAATATTATTTCAGTCTTCACTATCTCTCTTTATGCCTCTTTGACCCACCAAATTTACGAAGAATCTGTAGAGAAAAAAATAATTATTAATGCATGTGATTTTTTGTTTTTGCATTTCTAAGTATTTATTTGAAACTATTGTCATATAATATACTGTTTACTACTTCTGTTTACTTCACAATTTATATATGCCAGAAATTGTAATTATTGAAGCATTAACATTTATTTGAATTTAAAAAAGAAATTCCAAAAATGAATATATATATAATGGTGTAATATGTTTCTGAAAAAAAAAAAAAATTTAAAACAAAATTAATCTCTCTCTCACTTTCTCTCTCACACACACACACACACACACACACACATTTTCTTACTGATTTCTTTCCATGATGTTTTGGACGTGCTTCTTTATGATCATCTGTTTGTTCAATGTCCTGTAAAATAACCATAAAACATTAGCTCATTTTACATAATATACAGAGTTAATACATTAAGCAATTTACATCCGTTAGAAGAAATACAAAATAGCTTTTCCAATATCAGTTTGTCAATTTGTTGCATAGAATACAATTATATTCTGATAAAGCATTTTACACTGTATTATGAGCACATTGCTGTATGTGCAATGATAACATCATTACCTCTAACAACCAGCCACAAATATTTAAAGGTGCTGATTTTCTCAAATATACAGATGCTCTTTGATTTATATAGGTGGATCCGATAGTGAAACCCTATATAAATTAGAATATACACATACTGGAGCATACTCTGTACAGTACTAGTGTGCCAAAGAAACAACAATACTAACTGTTTCATTATAAAATACTAGGTAATCACCATGTATGTATAAATCTACATAATTACATCAGGGAATGTCTATTTTATTTGCTTGTGAAAACTGCAATTCCAAAATATTCAACAAAATGTTAGTGAATATGAAAATATGCCCAACTGATTTACAATTTGAGATTTTGGCTAAAGCTCTAAGAAAGAGAACAAGTAATATCATTTAACTGACGTGTATATTTTACAAGAATAACTCAATAAACAGATAAAGCATTGATTTTCTTAATTATTACACAGATCATTAACACCACTTCTAGTTTTTAATTTAAAAGTACCCCAAAAAAGCAGATAAAGCTTTGTCCAATTATTTATTATATAATATTAAGATAAATAAAAAAATAAAAAAAATAAAATAAATACATAAACAAATAGATACAGAAATAAAATTATAATTTTCACGTACATGTAGGTCATAAAATAGGCTTTGAAAATCACACAATTAAAAGCTTGAAAAACTATTTTTAAAATATTGGTTTGAAAAGCACACTTAGGCTATATCGAAATCAAAATACAACCTCTGTTTTTCAGTTATAAAAAAAGAAAACAACAATTAAAATCAGTGTAAGTTACTCACTTCATCATTCACCCATGCAGTCTGGTAATATTGCTGTGTTCTGGCTCTTTCTCTGGCTTTTCTCCTTTTTTCCACCAGTGATATAGACTCATCAGAGAATGAAACTCTTTTCTTTGCTTTTGGAGGTTTATCTGATTTTGGCTCCTGTATTAAAAATAAAAAGTAAAAAAGTAATATTATGAATAAAAATTGTACAAAAGAACTACTACAGATCACTGCTTATAACACAATAAAAGATCATTAATAATAATATATTTGAATGAAGAGAACATATGTATTATTATTCATTTTTTTATCTCATACTTATCAAATTATAACAAAGTAACTTTAGCCATACAAGGGAGCTTAAAAAAAAAAAAAAAAAAAAAAAAAAAAATAACAATAATAATAATAATAATAATAACAATAATACTTCCAAAACATTAAAATGTAGACAACAGACCTTGAGAGAGAAAAAAAACCCATCTAAGATCAAGAAACTATTTGCATTTAAATTAGGATTTTTTTAAAATGTGCTTGTCATAGCAAACTGTAGCCAGATACAGTTCTCTTGAGAATGTTATTACTGATTTTTAATTTAATAATAAGTGATTAAAAAAAAAACATTTGGGATCAGATTTACTGGACTTAGCAAACTGCTGTGAACTATTTCATTATCAAATGCTAGAATGGAAAATAACACATGTAAGATGATACTGCAAGTGATCTTCATAGATTGGAAAAAGACAAAAATTAGCTAGAAGAGAAATAGTTTCAGTATTTCACAATCAAACTGCTCACTTCTCTGTGACTTCTTAATATCTTTTTATGTGTACCACTTCCACTTGCTTTAACTTCAATACTGTCCTGAAAAAATGAAAGCAAATATTTATTAAACAGTTTCATATTTATTTAAGTATCAAACATATCATACAATGAATTATTTTATGTATGTACACACACACACAAACATGCAGACATACGCATGCAAGCATGCATGCATGCATACATACATACATACATACCTAATAAAACACACACAAACACACACATATTTTTAATTATTTTTAGAGGATGAAATTCCTTTGATAATGACTATTTTCTCACATGATAAAGTTTTCTAATTTGTTTCCTCTGAAAATAATGAAATAAACTTTCCCATCCTTCACCTATTTACAAACTATTACAGATTATTTATCGCTTAACCTAAAAGAAAAATATTCTATAAAATATGTATATATATATACATATATATATATACTACATACATTCAATTAAATATATTGGTATATAATTTTTAAAAATCCACAACAAACTAAAAGCTCTTTTCAATGCTTTTCAGACATAACAAACAGTTTGAGGAGTCAAAATACTGCTAAACAACTAGTAATTTATATTATTTTTAAGCTGCACTTAACTGTATTGAAATGAACCTCACTGTATTAGCTTGAATTGTTAATACTGAGCAATAATGAAAAATGCACAACCCTGAGAAAAAGACTGTCCCAAAAACTAAAACTAAAAAAACAACAAAACAACCTGACATAAAGACAAGTTTAATACAGGCTTCAAAGAGGCATATGTCAAACATGTTTTTTGATATTTTATTTTTTTATTTTTTGTCATTACTAGTACTTTTCTGCATAATAATTTTTATGTGACTGAAATTTTTCTATTATTTTTTTCATTATATTCTTCTTAAAGAATATTATTAGTAGATTTTATACCCCAAAATGTTATTAAAAAGAAGACTAAAAAAAATCCTTTTCACAAAAATGAAAGAAATGAAGACTTAGAAAAAAAAGTTTTAGTTAAGAAAGCATTTCTAATCTACTGTTATATAGTATCACATGTATGAATATGAAACATTCAAATGGTAAGAAAAAACCCTGATTTTTCATTAACAGCAAATGATATTTGACAGGAGAGGGTCTATCAGAGCCTTTCATAAGTCAGTCATAAAGCACTGGCTAGAACTGGAAATAGCCCAATAGTAACATTGAGAATCTTGTGACCAATGACACAGATGGTAAACTTTGGCAATCCTAAGACCAGTGATAACTATGGCCAACACTGTCAATCCTATGATCAGCAACACATGAACAACATTCTAATATTGTACTTTAAAACTTTATGACAGATATCAAACTCTCAGTTTTTGTTCTACATAAACTCTACCACTGAATCACAGCATGTTTCCAAAACAAAATGTTATCTAGATATTACTATTATTCAAACTTACTTCAGTTATGATTTCACAAGTAACTCTTGATGTTTCTTTATGTGAGCTGAAGTCACTGCTTTCATTCTCCTTTGGTAGACTGCTGATCTTTCTCTGATGTTCCATCATCTGTCTTTGCTTTTGCAATTCATTCTGTTAAAATAATAATAATAATAAAAATAAATATAAAACATACTGAAAACCAAACAAACAAACCAAAAAAAACCCCAAACAATGTTCATGTTTGCTATGATTAAATGCATATATGGATATGTATGAGGTGTCTACTGTCAAGCATATAGATAGAAGAAATAATACTGACACATATACATAAGTGGATGGATGGATTGATGGATATATGTGTATTATTGTTTCTAAATTTAAAGAAATATTTATATAACTCATATTTTACACAATTTTACACATCAGTCTATTTTTTTTCCTTTTTTTTTTTTTAAATGTTTCTTTTTTTAAATATTTTAATTTATTTCTCAGCTGACATATGGAGATGGGATTACACAGAACCATTACAAAGAATATTGAGCACTAACATCATCAACCTCCACTGTCAAAATTTCTGTGACAGGTTTTCTGTCTCTCAGTCTAACAACTGGTACTTCCAGAATCTTCCTCAACCTCTCACTATGTGATATATGTTTCCTCTCTCCCTTTCTGTGTTCAGACTGCTATTCATTACAAAGATTGAATGATATAGAATATTTATTTAATTTTTAATAATTTGTATTATTTGTATTATTTTTAAATGTATAAAGAAAATGGGAAAAAAAATATGTATGTACATATACATATTTCTTTTTTATATGCTATAATTCAGTGCTGATAACAAAATATGATTGAAACACCATAAAACAATAAAAGCAAAAAAAAAAAAAAAAAAAAACACACACAGAACACACACATACACACACAAATTAAAATAATTTTCTTTTCTTTTTCAAATTACAAATTACAAAATCAAAATTTTTATAAAATATATACAAAGTCACTCACTTCTAAAAAAAAGGTGAATCTAATCACTTACATGTGTCTCTTTACTTTCTCTGTGTTCCCTCCTTTCCCTTCTTCTGTGATGTTCATGATGATGTACTAGTTCGTTCTGAACAACTTCAGATTCTGAGGATCTGATTGATGGACTAGACAGAGGCAATATACTTGCTGTGTAGGCACGTATTTCCTCCCCTCGAGCTTTCTGTAAGAATAGGATAATGCCAAACACACCCAAAAGTGAAATTTTTTTCTTATTGTAAGAAGTTGCTAATATTTATGGAGGCAACAACAATTTTAAGTTTTTATCTTATTATGTGAAAACATAAATCAAAAATGAATTTATTATTTCTAATTAATATAGTTTTTCTAAATTAAACATTTACTTTCGAATTATTTTTTAATAAATTATTATAGAATAACAAGAGGGTTATTATCTTTCTTGATAAGTATTTACAAAACATTAGAGTAACTCACCCAAAATTTTGACATCTTATCTTCTGTTTGTTCTATAGATGATTTACGCATGTACCTGTCCAGTCTCTTAAACTGCAACTGAATATCTTGGTAAGTTTCTGCAATTCTACCTTGTAAGTGAACACTATCTGCCTCCCAGTATTTTGATGGTTGCTGCACACTTGGTTCACCATGTGATTTCATGTCAGAAGTAGCAGCCACAGTAGATGGCTCTGGTGTTTGTTGACCAGATGCACTTATTTCAATACCTGACATTTGCTCAAACTGCTCACTCTCTACTTCTCTTTCAGATACCTTCACATGTTGTTCTGGTTTCCTTTCCTCGGATCTGACACTTTCTGACATCCTTTCCTCTGACACAGAACTCTCTGACACCCTTTCCTCTGATCTCACACTCTCTGAGATCCTTTCCTCTGGTTTAGGACTGACTGACATCCTTTCCTCTGATCTGACACTCTCAGATATCCTTTCTTCTGATTTGACACTGTCTGACATCCTTTCCTCTGATTTGACATTGTCTGACATCCTTTCTTCAGGTCTGACACTGTCTGACATTCTTTCTTCTGATCTAACACAGAATGATTTCCTTTCTTCTGATTTATCTCTGTGTGATTTCCTTTCTTCCAATTTGTCTCTGTGTGATTTTGTTTCTTCCAATTTATCTCTGGGTGATTTCCTTTCTTCCAATTTGTCTCTGTGCGATTTTGTTTCTTCCAATTTATCTCTGTGTGATTTCCTTTCTTCCAATTTGTCTCTGTGTGATTTTGTTTCTTCCAATTTATCTCTGGGTGATTTCTTTTCTTCCAGTTTATCTCTGTGTGATTTCCTTTCTTCCAATTTGTCTCTGTGTGATTTCTTTTCTTCCAATTTATCTCTGGGTGATTTCTTTTCTTCCAATTTATCTCTGTGTAATTTCCTTTCTTCAGATTTATCTCTGTGTAATTTCCTTTCTTCAGATTTATCTCTGTATAATTTCCTTTCTTCCAGTTTATCTCTGTCTGCTTGCTGGATACTATCTGGCTCTTTTCTATATTCTGGCTGCCTCTCTGATGTGCTATTGTTTAGCTTAACAAGAGATTCTGGCTCTGAGTATATTTTAATTCTGAATCTTTGTTCTTGAGTGTCTATCTTAATGTCTTGCTGTTCAGCATCAGAATGATGTTGATATCTGTCTCCCTTTACATCTTCCAACTTGATTTCTGATGTTTGCTGAACCATCTCTGATTTCCTATCTTGCTGTTGCTCAGCAGAATCTTGATGTCTATGGGATTTTACATCTGACATCCTGACAAATGATTTTTGTTCTCGTATTTTCATACGTCGGTACCTCTGTTTCTTATCAAGTTGTTGCAAATAACTTTCTCTTTTTCTTTCATAAAATGTATGGTCATGCTTTTCTGATCTTTTATTTTCAGGACTAGAACTCTCAAGCAATTTATGATATTTTCTTATATTCAGTCCAGGTCTTTCTGAATCACACAAAGGCTTAAACCATTCTGGAGTCCTTGAATGTGATCTGCTTGTAGATGATATCTCATTTTTTTCAGATTCTGATACTTCATCTTCTTGTTCTGTACTGGAATTAAGAAAATATTTTGGTTGTCTTCTGTCTTTCAAATTGGGTCTTTCTGAGTCAGACAATGGGTTAAACCATTCTGGTATTCTAGACTGTGAGTCTCTGATATTTGATTTTTCACTAGTTTCCCTGCTCTCAGATTTGTTATCTTCTAATGAATGTCTCTCTGGTGTCTCATCAGACACTTCAATGTCAGTGTGCTGATGACTCCTGATTGAGGTAGCATTAGGTGTTTCAGCATCCTGCACATAACTGGGCACCTTAACTTGCATTAGTAATTCAGATTCACTCCTGTCTGAAGTCTGTAGTGTACTTCTGACTGTATGCTTATCTTCATCAGCTTTCTTTTCTGACTTTGATTCAATAATGTCACTTCTTTCATGGCTCTCATCAGGTCTTACTCTGTCAGAATCATTATCATCAGGTGTTTCAGCTTGAAGCTCTGTTTCTGTGGTCTCTGGTGCTTTAGTTTGCATTTTGTCAGTAGTTTGCTCAGTCTTCTCTTCCTTGTCCTGCTGCTTCTGCAGAACTCCCATCTGGAGCCTCATTCTACCTGCCCTACTCAGCAGCTCTGTGATTCGACCCTGTGGAGAGAGGGTTGTCTTAGCAAATTTTAACTTATTCATATCTCGTTGATGTTTTTCTGATTTAAGTACAGATATTCTGTCATGTGCACTGGCACTATAAACATGTTGAAGCTTGTCCGCTTTCTTATCTTGTGATTCCTTTTTCAGAACTGTTGTCTCTGATTTGCTCTCCTCTACTTTACTATCAGGCTTTTGTTCATGTTTCTTGCTATACAAACTAATTCCATGCTTTAACAGATATCTTCTTATTTTGCCTTTTTCGGCAGCAACTTCTTGTAACAAACTATCCTTTTTGCCTTGCATTTCTTTCTTTGATTCTTGTATGATTCTAGCAGATTTCATGTCTCGTAACTCAAGATCAGGTACAAGCACATGCTGAGTAACAGCATCCTGCTTGTGTTTTTTATTCTGCTGTTCCTCTGCCTCCATCTGGCGTAGGGACTGAATATGTGAAGTGATGCCAGAAGGATAGTTTCGGGAACGATCCCCACGTGGTTTTCTGTTTTGCATATCATCTCTGAGTCTTCTCAGGTAGTAGGAGGCTCTGTCATCTGATGACATACTACTTGGATGACTTTGATGAGGTGTCAATCCTTCTGATCCCATGCTTCCTATTTCCTGAGGTGGTTCATACACCACATAACCTGGATGTGCTGGAATCTGTGTTGGAACATATGCTGTTTCATATCCATATGGTGCATGTGGGAGATGACTTGATCGGAGATGTCCTACTTCAGGTTCAGGTTCATCTTCTTCTTCTTCTTCTTCAGATTCTTCAGGTTCCTAAAAAAGTAAAAAGCAAACCAAAAGATATATTTTTTTTAAAGACATAGATAATTTCATCCCATGATTTAGTAGTACGGCTAACATTAAAAGATACTTAACAATAACTGCAAGTAAAACTTAAAAATAATTATTTATTATAATCCTGCACTGAATCGTGAAAAACAACCTATTTTGTAAATAATGAATTAAACCTATTTAACAGATTTACCTAAGTGCATAAACTTTAAAAATTAATTTCAGTTGTTCTTGCTAATATGATTATTACCTACATAAAGTAAAATATAATACTTTTCTAAGATAATTTCAAATATCTTCACCTTAAAGCAGTGCCCTCAATATTAAAATAGAAGAAAAATGCTAATTTTCATTCAGAGACTAACCATTCAGAACAAAAATTTAACCCACTATATAATGCACAATAAATTCAGTTAATGTATGGTGCAGAAACAAAAACAACAAACAAATCAAAATAAACAAAACAAATGCAAAATAAATGAGTGAACCTTTTCATTTTTGTTTATATCATGTGTAAAGGCTCATTTAAGATTTTTTACTTCACATTTAAACTTTCATTGTCCATATACAAAATTCATTTTTTAAATTTATCATTTAATTTTTAAAAATGGCAAAACTTCAAACTGATTTCAGTTAACATTTTGATACTTGACATTTTTTTCTTCAAAAAAGCAATTTCCTACAATACATATCATTTTGTTTAACAAAATACTCAAAAATCATATACTTTGATCAAATTCTTTACTAAAAGCATAAAAATATTTTTTAAATAGTAAGAGAATGGCATTTATTTTTAATTCCTTCAAAACAGATATGTGTCTGTTTGTGTATGTGAATACACACCTTTATTTCACACACACACACACCTTTATTTCACACACACACACACACACACACACACACTTATATAAAGAGCTCACCTTGTTTTCTTTTTTATTAGACCTTAAACCTTAATTTACATAAACTTTTAAAATATACAGATTAAAAATAAAAATATTTCTTTTTTTTTTTCTTTTTTTTCTGTGAAAAACCATTGGTGAATCTTTGAAAAAAATTAAAGATTACTACTTTAAATTGTCAGTCCAATCCTATTAAGCACTTATTATATTACAATATTATAGTGGATCCAGGTATGTTTATTTTATTTATTTGTCAAACACAAACACAAACAGAGACATGGATGGATGACAGTAATGGAGGTTTTTTAATAATGGGTTCTTGTGGGTTTTTTAAAAGACTTTTGATGAATATTTATAAACCAGTCAACAGACAAGGAAAATGTGGCAGTTAAAATCTGTAATAAAATGCACTGAGAGGAAATCTTTAGGTGGCCATAATAGGCAGGTGGCTGTCATGCAAAGGTGGCCACAAAAGTAGTTGTCAGTATATATGAATTTCAGAACAAACAGATGTTTCTTGCTCTTAAAATTTATAGTAAGGCACTTTGAAAGAGAAGGTCCTGACCTCTTCAAAACTTTCAGATGGATATATACCTGCATCCATAGTAACAAGTGTATTAAGATTGTTTTGTTGATTTTTCTTAAAATTTATTAATATTTTTAATGTTGAGGTATGTATGTATGTATATTGCTCTTTTTCTCTCTGTGTGTGTGTGTGTGTGTGTGTGTGTGTGTGAACATGTTAATGTATGGAATTATTATAACAATGACAGACAGAAACTGACCAACATTTAATAATAAAAAATAAAAAAAATACAACACAACACAACACAACAAAAAATAAATAAAAACAGATATTTTATTTTCCTACATTGATGCCATACCAATTTAACATTACATTCACTTACCTTCAGTTAATTACTGATGTACAATACATATTAATGTTGTATATTATGTACAATGTATATAATTATTGTATAATATACATAAATGATGTATCATATATATAAATAATGTATCATACCATATAAATGATATATCATACCTATAAATGATGTATCATATATATAAATGATGTACATGAAAAACCATTAGTAAATAATATGCCAATGTTCTGGATATAAAATTATCAAACATATTTCTTTTTAATGTCTCTCTTATTGATACAGTATCTTTTGTCTCAAAAATAAAAATAAATAAATCAGTTTTTTAAAACAGACAAAAACATGCTACACAGTAAACAATGTTTTAAAATATGTATGAACATCTGTACATTAATCAGTGTTTTGAAACATATATACACATGATATACAGTAATCAGTGTTTTGAAACACACACATGCATGCATGTATACATATATGAGATACAGCAAATAGTGTTTTAAAACACACACACAAATATGCCACACAATAATCATTTTGTAAGAATACAGCACATACCATATATCATAAATATCATCTTTAGTAAATTTTGCAACAAAGAAATTTGTTTTGATACTAATACATATATAATGAGCCAGATAATAGTCATAATTTTTCAACATGCATAAAACATACCACACGATAAATTCTTTGTTTAGTAAAGCATGATAATTAAATAGTTATCAATTATTTATTTATTTTTTTTGAGAGAAAAAAAACAACACTTAAAATAACATGCAATAAAGTTTAATAATATATATATAAACATGCAATAAAGTAAACAAAAATTTTGGAAAAAACACACAACAACCGTTTTATACAGTGATTATTTTGTTTCAAAATTAGAACATTTAACGTGCCAGCATACAATGTTTCAACAAGTCCATGAAAAAACAAAACAGTTAAACAAACTCAGTGATAAAATTTCCAAATAAAAATCCAACTGTTACTGTCTTCCAGATCTCACCAAAGACTTCTTTTTTGCTGGCATAATCGAATCTTTCTCTTTTTCCCCAGGTTTTGAATCTGAATCTCTTTTTTTCTTAAACCAACCAGAATCTTCTTCGTCTGGACACTGTTAAAAACAAGTTAAAGATTGGGGGGGGAAAAAAAAATAGGAAGAAATTGTTCTATACTTGTCACAGTGCAAAACAGCTCAGAGGTAAAAAAAAATTAAAATTAAAAATAATAATAAGAATATAATTTTTAAATAAGTGAAATACAGAACATAGAATTGTGCATGTTATTTTGTTTTTTCTACATGCATTATTTTAATTTAATTTAATTTTATTTTATTTTATTTTTACCTTTGCTAGCAGTATTATAATGATGATGGTCATCCCAAGCACATGGAAAATAATGAAGATTAGTACTTCTGTTGCCAACGCATTGAAAGGCCCTTCCTTTGAAAATAATAATAATAATAATAATAATAATAATAATAATAATAATAGTAATAATATAAATAAATAAATAAATAAATAAAAACAATAACCAGTGGTAATTAAAAATATGAAAATTATTTAATAGCGTTAATAATGAATTCATCTTTTGATTGCCACACAAGCCTAACTACTAAAACAACTACAACAATAACAAAAAACAACATGACGAAAATGTAAATGACACTTATTGTATGGCAGTATCTATTCGCAGTTAATTTTTCAGTTTATGAAAAGTGGACAAATGTGAAAATGACTACTGACACGACAGATTTTGTTTCAGACTGGAAGTTTCTGTAAAGACTTCATTAGTCTTAAAAGGACGTTGAGTCGAGTATTTATATAATAACATAAAGAAAACCTTTGTGTTTTTCTGGCTTCAGGAAGAAACCTTAAGATTAATTACCCTTTCTGGATCTCACATTTGCTGGATGGATTTTATTAATTTTTCTTTACATGAGCATATTTGGTATAACAAGTGTCAATTATTTACGAACAGAATAATATGTGTGTGAAATTTTAATATTTATCAGTTTTATGTATAACATATTAGAAAGTGACTTCTGGGATTATTTTATTCCATTTTTAGGTTTACTTTTTTAAACATTTTGACTGCATAGCTAAAATATGTTTGACTTACACAAACTGGTTGATCCAGCACTTCTTCTTCCGACATATCTAATCGATGACGTCATGTTTACATTAGCTTGAGCAAGCGTTGACGTTAGATTATATTTCATTTAAATCAAGAATGTTATTATTTTTAACTTTTATTTCTTATTTTATTTTTTATTATTATTATTTTTTAAATATTTATTTTTATTATTTTATTTTATTTATTATTAATATTTATTTGTTTTGGACACCAATGCGCGAAACAATGTTTTGTTCCTCCAGTGTTGCAATTTCGAGTATGCATGTCTTGAAACAGAATAAACATAAACATCCCATATAATTAAAGATAAATATTTCCTGTCATTTTGCACAGCTTACCTATAACATAGTTTTACTTAGTGACTTTATGCGCAACAAAATTGAGGACTCAACAGATTCCAGTCGGAAATGTTTCCAATTTCTAACATTTTTGTTTCATTTGCAAAATAATGAACTTATAACTTGTCATTTTATCTACTAAAATGATGATCTTATATAGCTATTACATTTCATTTGCATAAAAATTATGTATATATATACACACACACACATACACACACATATATATATAACTTCTGAAGAAGAAGAAGAAGAATAGAAAAAAGAAGAAAAAAAAAGAAAGAAAGATGATGAAGAAGAAGAATTTTGCTTACTACCAAATTCAACTGCTTTGCCTTGCCCCAAAAATAAAGATAGAGAAAGTTGACCACAGTTACATAATTAAGGTGACGTCACCAATGGTAAGCAACGTATGTCCGCATCGATACCAAGAATAATTCTGTTGTCAAAAGTCAGCGATTAAGAATGGTATATGTTTATTTACTACTGACCCTCGATTTCACGGACTATTTGGGGGGGGGGGAGGCACCGGTTCGGAATACACAAAAGTCTGAGAAATCGTGAATGTTTACCGAAACATTAAACGTTAGTACACATAACAGCTATATAATACAGTAATATAATAATGTAAAAACAATATACCGACGTAATTATTAAGCAATTTGTGGTTGTTTATTGAATTTTAATACACATACATTGTTTATTATTATTATTATTATTTCTACTCCCACATGAACAGCATACTGTTGCAAAAGGATTGTATATACTATATCAAGTAGTTATTGTACAAATTAAAAAATATTTACGAAATGTTTTGTTTTATAAATGACATAACACAGGTACAAATCTCTTCTAAAACGTCACCTGTTTTGAAAGAAATTAATTAAAAACTGATTGGTTAAAACAGTGACTCACTTACATTATAATGAGCTCCTCCATAACTTTCATAGTCACTCTCATCTGGTTCTGGAATGAAATTAATTTGAAATAAAAAAGTAACTAGTATACAATAGGAACGAAATTTGAAAAAAGAACAAAATAAAATAATAATAATAATAATAATAATAATAATAATAATAATAATAAATAAATAGCGATTATAATAGTCACTATGATATATCACTTAGCAAAAATATCACTGGCTAGAACTAATGTCTGAAATACTGAATCATCTAATTAAATAAGCAGTAATGCTCGACAATAATGTTTTCAGTTATAATAATAATAATAATAATAATAATAATAATAATTATTATTATTATTATTATTATTATTATTATTATTATATAAAATGCCACACTTTTGAGCACTGGATAAAGTTTCAACAAATGTAATTGTATTGTTTTTTCATTCTGACATAAAACATATATTTCTGGTTGTACATACACACACGCGCGCACCCACACACATACACACAGACACGCACTTACAAATTTATATACATATATAAAATAAAATAATAATAAAATAAAAAAGAATATGTTCATTTTGTTTAACTGGAGTTTAAAAAAATGTCATCATTTTCACTGGAAAATTTGAATTAAACCATGACGTCGTCAGAAAAAGAACAAAAACCACAAAAAACATTCACTAATAAAAAAAAAAATAAAAAAAAAAAAAAGAAAGAAAGAAAGAAAAAGAAACAAAAAAGAACAACCAAAAACCCTGCAAACATATAAATAAGTCGTATATGTAATGTGTTAAGTAATGTATCTTTTAAACCAGAAGAAACTAAAGACTGGAAGTTGACAGTTAGGCACAAATGCTGACCTTCACTTAGCAGGGCTTCTCCTGTTGGTTCGTCTGACAAAGCGTCTGCTTCAATGATAGCTTTCTGAATAAGTTGGTCATTAAGCTTCCTGTACTTCTGTTTTACAACGAGAGTTCTGAGGCTTGCTATAACCTTTTTTTGTTCATAATCCAACTCGGAAATCTCATGCTCAAAATCAGGTGAGGTCAGATCAAAGATGCGACCTCCATACATTGCAAAGGCTGGTTCTTCTTCACCACTTAAACTTTTCTGCTGTGGCGCTGCTCCTAAAATACAAATACATAGCCATTAATAATTGTCTTCAATTAGCAAGTGATAGTTCATATTTTACTGATCGCATAATCCTTCTTTGTTATTCCAAAGTGCCACATGTTTATTTGTGAGTGGCAATATATATGGGAAAAAAAGAAAGGAAATTAAAGAGTTTGTAAAACCAAACTTCGAAGAAATATTTTTTTATTCTAGAAAATTGTACATCGTAACTTTTAAAAATTATTATTATTATTATTATTATTATTATATATCGTATGAAAAAATTGCATATACATATTATCTGAAAGAGTTCTTACCACACATTTCAATACGTTTTGATTCGCAAATATTATCATGGAACAAAAGTTTACCAATCCTGAATTTCACCCTTTTAGCGAATTCTATAAACTTGCAGGTGCATGAGATTTGTTTGTGCCTGACATCTCTTTAAAAAAAAAAATTTAAAAAAAATAAATAAATAAATAAATAAAAAATAAAATAAAATAAATAAATATAAATAAATAATAATAATAATAAAATTAAAATAAAAACACACACACACAGACATATACATATTCATATACATACATACATACATACATACATATATGTGTATATATATATATATATACACACACACACACACAGTAGTACCGCGACTTACGAGTGCCCAACTTACGTGTCATTCGAGTTCTGAGCAGTCGCCCTGTCGATTTTTGGCTTTGAGTTCCGAGCCAAAATCCGAATTACGAGCGAGCTTCAGATAAGCCGTCGCTAATTGGCGCAACGAACAAACATCATCCGGATGATGTCCATTGAATTAAAGTATGAAATCATAGAAAAACATGAGTGAGGTGTGCTTGTAGTTGACTTGGCTAGACAGTACGAGCGTAATACCACACTGAAGCAGAAGGAGTCGATAAAGGCTGTAACTCCAGCCGAAGGTGTTAAAATAATTTGTCTGATCTCCAAGATAAATACACTTTACAAAACCAGTTTATTTCTTTACATTCTCTTATATTTTATTTTTATACAATATTTGTCATTTATAAATAAATGTTTCTTATTTAAAAACGCGTTACCAAAAAATGGGGTGGTTTGTGGGGCTGGGAAGGATTAATGGTATTTCAATTAATTTCTGTTGGGAAAATTGATTTGATATACGAGCAAATTGAGTTACGAGCTCGGTCACGAAACGAATGAAATTCGTAAGTCGAGGTACCACTGTTTATACATATATATATAAACGAGCGAATGACAAATAAAAGGACAGCTCACACGATCAGTGGTCCACCACGCCTTTCCGCACATGTAGCGAGTCTAGGAAGATTTTGGTTTACTAAATGAGTGCATTTTAGTACTTGATTGACAATACCGCATCCAGTAAAGCAACGTGAGAAAGGATTTTCAAGTGTCAACATCCATTGTGTACTGAATAATAGAAACACGAACAGTATTCTGTCCAGAGGAGAGAAAAATAAAAATAAATAAATAAAAAAGGAAAAAGAATGATTATCAAAATAATAAAAAATTGTTAGGTTTTAAATCGAATAAAGTAATTATAAATTAAATTCATTTGTAAGATTTACTACAGGAACACAAACTCTTTAAAATAATAATAAAAATAAAAATAAAATGAATAATCATTTATTTTTTTATTTACTTATTTATTTACTTACTTACTTATTTACTTATTTCATTATTATCATTATCATTAACTTTATATATCTTTAATATTTTGCAGTTTTTTGTCTGAATAGATATTTATTTATGTTTACAAATATTAATAAAATGTATTAAATATCTGACAAATGTTACTAAATGATCATTATTTAATTTATATAATTCTTATTCCTCTTCTTCTTTTTCTTCTTCTTCTTCTTCTTCTTCTTCTTCTTCTTCTTCTTCTTCTTATTATTATTATTATTATTATTAGTAGTAGTAGTAGTAGTAGTAGTAGTAGTAGTAATAATAGTAGTAGCAGTAGTAGTAGTAGTAGTAGTAGTAGTAGCTGCATAAACAACAAAAAATTCAGCACCCATGGTTATAATATGGCACTACATCTAGGTAGTGCGAAATATTAACTGTAGCTCTGCTTTTATCGGTAACAGTCAAAAATAAAATAATAGTTGTCAACGTATTTTCATTTCCGATTAATAGTTATCATCATGTTTTTGGACGGTAATGGAGACGAATATTTTACAAATGTATTTATTTACTCACTGAAACCATGATGTTTTTGTAAAAATTGAAAAATCGCAAAATTTAAAGAGTTAATGTTATCTACTGGTAGTATGTCCCATTTTTGGCTCACCGTTTAAACATCGAACTCCAATAACCAGTTTTCAGTTTCATGAGTAAAAAGTAAGTTTGTCTTATCCGTCTCATTTGAATACATCTTTATCGTGGTATTTAATAATGTTTAAATTAAATTCTTAAAATCAGCTTTAAGTATCTACCCGGAAGTCAGTCCATGAAGTCTGTTTACATTATAACGCAATATGACGTCACGTGAATATTAACCTGCCATTTATGAATGCCTATAATACTGACGTCAAAAGATAAAATAAAATAATAAGAAATAAAACTGCATATTGTACGAATTAATCATTAATTTAACAAACATTTTAATTTAATGTTTTAACTGCTCATGAAGTTATTAAGAGCATCAGGCACCTGTTATCAGGTGTCGATTAGATATTAATCGGAGAGAAAAGCCGAAATTCATCCTTCGCGGAAGACTACTGTTATAGAAAAAAACCGATATATTTTTATAATTATTCATTCAAAGAGCCCTGATCATTTGTATTAAAGTTGTATTAGGAAACACAGCCGTATAATTCACATTATAAATTTTCAGAAAATATATCTTATGATTCATGATTCTAATCTCTGAGACCACACTCCGATTCAAACATACTAAAAAATACATATGATTCAAACGAAATAAAATTATATTTATATAATAATTAAGGAGCTATATTTTACTGATATTTTGGTTATGGTTGATTTCCTTCTCCCTTTTTATACGAATTTATTTATTTGTTTGTTGGTTATTTTGGGAGGGCTTCGGGGGGAGTTGTTTGTTGTGACTTTTTTTTAATATTTATTTATTTATTTAATTTTATTTCATTGCATTTTTATTTTTAATTTAATTTAATTTAATTTTATTATTATTATTATTATTATTATTATTATTATTATTATTATTATTATTATTATTATTATTTGCTAACGCTATCCAAGTAAAATAAGGGACTGTAAACAGATCCTACTGCAATACATATGATGTTTCTCTTTTTTCTTTTTCTTTATTTATTTATTGTGCTACACGACTAACTAATAATTATGTACATAGAAGTTTAAAGGAAGCCATATTAAATTTGGACTGCTTAACATTTTATGCGAACATTTTTCAGATTTTCAGTAAATGACTGTGAGATGTTTATTTAAAATGTTTAACATCACATAGCATTAGACTGACGCACGTGATCGACGAATCTTTCAAATATAATTTGCTTATTATTGGACAGAGATGTCATTCGGCATTTCGAGGGCGTAGTCTTGTTTACTGATGGATAATAAATCCTTGAACCAATCAAAAGGTAGTAACGTGTTTAGAAATTACAGCTACCTGAATTGTAGCAGTTAAAAATAATCCCAAATACAAATCATCAAAACAGCGTAACTGGGCAGAATTCAAAAAGAAATAACACTGGTGGCGCCTTCTGCTAGAAGCTGACAAAAGAAAGTTAATATTTAACCAATACACAGTTTCTCAGCCTGACAAATTTTTAATTTTAACACTGAACGATCACAATTCCTTTACAGCAGTGTTTTTTTTTTTTTTTTGTGAAGTTGATTAAGTCAGTTCTGTATTAAAACAGTGATAAAATTATGTTGCTAATAGCAATTATAATAAAAGTATAATAAAATTGTGTTTGTAGAAGAAAATCGTTTCAGTTAAATTAAATTACTGGACTATCCCGTGTTTTGTGAAAAGAAAACTCAGTTACATTTTAATACTTTATTACCTGCTTACTGCACTTAAATACCTCTTGAAATATATTTTCTACTTCTCTGAAATATGTTACAATAATATTATATGTATACGCACAAGAGTAAATGATATATTTATATATAATATCAATCACTTCTTAAATTTTTAATTAAAACTATATTAAATGGTTGAACGATTCGTGTTCTAACTCATTTTTAAGTTTCCAAAACTGTAAACTAATCGAAAATAAACATATAAAATATCTAACAAATATGATGATATTAAGTAGAAAGTTTTTTAATTTGTTTGAAAAAGAAATTTACGAGTACGATATGAAAAAAGAAAAAAGTTCCTGTAAGATATTCAAATCTTTTGATTCTTTATTTGTGACTTTCCTCTGATTCTGAGTGTTGCAAGAATTCGAATGCTATTTGTTTCTTATCTATTTCCTCATCATGTTTTCTTGTATTGTCTTGCAACACTTCATCTTCTTTTTTCAACTGCTGATGTTTCGTATTATCTGCATTCTTATCTTGCCGTCCCTCACGTTCTGGACGGAATTTATCTGTTTTATTCTCAGATGTATATTCTACATACTTTTCTATTTTGTAGTGCTGACCTTCAGCATCAGATAACAACAGATCATTTTCTTCGTTCCTTTTCCCATCTTGTGGACCTCTTGAATCTTTTTTCAAAGTTCCCTGATGACAGCTTTCTTCTTTCAAGTCTTCCGTTTTCTTACTTCGTTCTTTGGTTTCTTCTCTCGTCTTAGACCTTTGTGCATCTTTGTTTTCAGTCTTGTCTTCAGTTTGCTGTTGATCTTTCTGAGAAATGAAGGGTTCATTTTCAGTTTGTTTAACTTCCGATAAGCTATTGTCTGATTTCGTTTCACCACACTGTTTTTCTAGAGTTAACTTTGTAGTCAGATCTTGAATCCTTTCCGATTCAACAGACTCTGAGTGATTCTTATCTGATTTTGTATTTTGTAATTCATTACGACCTTCCTGGGAGCATGTTTCCGATTTTGAATTCTGCGAGTTAGTCTCAACATCGTGCCGATTTTTTTGTTTTTTTGTTTCCTGTTTGTCATTTTCTTCATGTTTACTGTCTATTTTCTTGCTTCGAACTTCTCTTTTCCGTTCTTGCTTGACATTTCCCGTTTCTTTGGTTTGCGATTGTTGTAAAAACTTCGCTCTTTTATATGAAGTTCTGGTCTTGTTGCTCGTTTTGAAATTACGATCCTGCCTATTTGAATTTAAACTTTCAAAAAAGTTAAGAATTTCCTTAAATGACATATTATCATTAACATTTTGTTGTTTTGTTCCAGATCTGTGCAGTTTGTTTCCAGACAATTTTTCCACCAGTGTGCTGTCCGCTACTTTTATTTTCTTATCTTGTATCACAATACCTTGCTGCCCATCACCACCTAGCTGTTTTTTATACATCTTCCAAGTCACTATTTTAAAAGAAGGTAGTGGCATACATCTCCTTTTGCTCTGAACTCTTCCAATCATTTTCAGCAAGTGTCTGTCTGCAACATTGATTTGCAATTGACTTTTATGTTTCGGCTGATTGTCATTCACATCTTTAGTTTTTTTCTGCTGTTGGCGATCAGATTTACAAGATGCTTTGGGAAATCTTTCTTCCAATACTTCAATATAAAATTCCTGTAAGTACCTTTCTGCATTGGATCCAAGTTGGCTGGCAGCTTCCTGCAGATGTTTGACAGTTACATTTTCTTCACTCTTCTTTGCTTTCCGTTTTTTCAGACCTTTACTCAGTTTTTTCAGGTACTTTTTGTCTTTGGGTTCATTATACATTTCTTGCAAGTACATTTCAGATATCTGACGTTGCAGTTCGATGTCTGAAACTGAATAACTTCTCAGTTTCTCTTTAATCTCAGCACTGTACCTGTTGTAAGTGTCTTTGCTTCTCTCTTTTTTTCTAATGTCAGATTTTGACAGTATCTGGGATGTTTTCTCTTTTGCTAGCTTATGCAAATATATAAGAGACCTTTTACTTCGTAGATCATTCTTATCTAGATAACGTGTTTCAAATTTATCAGTTTGGGAACCTTTAGGGTGTTTAATTTCAGGCCGTTTTATAGGTCTAATTTCAATGTCTGACTCATCATCATTATCAAAATTTTCTTGGGTCTCATCATCGATTTTACCAACAGAGGTCACAGAGCTTGCCATGCGATCTTCAAAACCTTTTTTAGACTTTTTTTTCTGCAGTTTCCTATCTTGTTTACCCAGATTTGCACGTGACGTGTGATTAGGTGCGTTTTTCAAATATGTCTCTGATGTTTTAGTTTGTATTTCATTAGATATTCGCTGCAATGTTCTGGCCTTTTTTTGCTGTATTTCGCTAACAAGTTTTTTCAAATACTTCATCGTATATTCACTATCGAGATTCTTAGTTCGCTGTCTATAGCCAGGTATAACGATCTGTTTCTTGGCTTTCTGATAATCGGACTGTTGTTCACCGTGTTTCTTGTCCTGCAACTCAGTGCCAGGTTCGTGAAGGGGAGTATCCTGTTTTTTACTAAGTTTTGCAAAAAATCTACCACTGATATTTTGATCATCCTGAACATGTAATTGAACTTGTTGCTCTATGTGTTCAGGATAATGCCCTTGAAATTCTTCTAGTGGATCTTCATCGATAGAATCCCTTTCATAGATGTTAAATCCAGCATTCTTGGGAACACTTTGGTCGGAATAGGGAACCAAAGACTGTCAAGAAAAGAGAGAAAAACATAGTTATTAAAAAACATATTTCTCTTTTTCAGGAATAATAATAAATGTATAATTTAAATTCAAGGTTAGTGAAGGAATATGGGTTATACTGAACTAGGACATACATTTTTAGATATATCGTATATATTATTTGTAAGTGTACACTATGTTTTAATCAATTATCTGTCAACACTGAATACAACAAAGGATACACAATTTTGATTAAATATGAAATAATGCTAACCTAAAAAAAAAAAAAAAAAAAAAACATTCACCAAAAAAAGAAAAAGAAGATAATTCAGCTTTAATTGATTTTTTTTAAATTTCATTCTGTTGATTTATTTTAATTGTTGTTGTTGTTGTTGTTTTTTTGTGTGTTTTTTTGGTAGTTTTTAATGTTAATGCTATTGCCATGTACAATGCAAAATAATTTCTCAATTTATAAATATTAAGTTGTGATACACTTCCAAAATATGAGTGCATATTTATATCAGGACCACAGCTATATATGGCATCTATAACAAATAATATTAATACATTTTTGTTTGTTCATTACATTAAAGAGTGCAGTGAATAAATTTTGAATATTTTAGCTAAATCATTCTGTACTGAAGTAAAGGATCCATGTTTGGTGAACTTCTAACTCAGTGAAAATGAATGTGACTGGAGAGAAATGATAAATTACAACAAAAAAAAAGAAGCAAAACGAACAGAATCATCATGATATTAGTTTTATTTATTTATTTAATTTTATTATATTTATTTATTTATTTATTATTATTATTATTATTATTATTATTATTATTATTATTATTATTATTATTATTATTATAACACAAATAATACAGTATTATTTTTTAGTCTTCTTTTTCAGTGTCAGATGTCAATATGTTTATGATAATTTATACACACAAAAACATACCTACCTACCTATCTACCTGCCAATGTACCTATCTACCCACATGCATATATACACTCGCATAAATCTACATATATATTTAAATAAAATACAATTAATGAAAAAACCAGCATGACTAATTATTTTAAAGAAGTCATTATTTTCCTTGCTGACTGCACGCTTTGTCAGTGACTTCAAAGGGTTGACTTAATAAAAAAAAAATAAAAAAAACAACAGTTGTAAGACAATCTTTCTAAAGTATTTAACAAATGTACTGTTATCTAAGTTATTACTTACCAGATAAGTACAGATGATACATATCTGGATTAATGTAAGATATAATACAAACATTTCTTATCTTTATATAACAAAAATAAAACCTAAAAGAACTACTGACAACAACAAAAAAAAAAGAAAAAAAGAAAGAAAGAAAGAAAGTCAGATCTTTAATCTTTGTAAAAATAATTATACAAAAGCCTTTAATGGTTATATCAGTGTTTCTATTTCAGTTTTTAAATATTTAGAAGAATAGGAATAGACTAGGATTTAATCGTTTAAAACAGAATTGAACAATATTTCTAAAAATATATCAATCATTTGATTTCTGTAACAAATTAAAATATTTATACAAATATATAAAATAATGTTTAGTTAAAATTAGAAATTTTCTTTCTGCCCTCTATTTTTAATATATGATTGGGCTTGATAAATTTCTAGCACTGGTTTTATCAGACTTCAGTATCACCTACCTTTTTTATAAGCATCATGATTAAGCCAGCCATTATGACTCCATAGCTACATATGACAGCAAATATATATATCTGTACCTGAGTGTAAGCTTCAGGCTGAAAGAAAGATAAAATATGTAAAACTGTCCTTCTGTAATTTTTATAAAGAGCCGACACACACACACATACATATATAGTAAGTATAAACAGGATAATCAAATAACAGTTTATAAACTATCTGGGATGAAATAAATAAATAAATAAAATAAAATTAAATAAATAAATAAATAATATTTAGATATAGATTCTTTCTAGGGCTCTTGGCCAATAATTTGTGTAAAGACCGGATTTTCTTTTCAATATCATAAATTCATGATAATAATTATCTCAAGAAAATATTTGTAGTTACATACCCGAGTCATTGCCTCAGAAGCGTTACCTGTTTCAAAATAGAAAATTATATATATATGTGTGTGTGTGTGTGTGTGCATGTGTATGTGTTTGTGTGTGTGTGTTTCTGTGTATGTATGTGTGTATGTATTAGAAGAAATCAGATTTAGGAAAAGAAAGAAATAATTAAATAAGAACAAAATATATGCTGAATAATGATTAACATCCCTTCCTATCCGTAAATGATTAGCCTTACCTTTCTTATCAGAAAGAGACATTTGATGAATTTCTATGGTACTGTCACTACAGTATATTCAAATTGAAATTATATCAAGGTGTTTCTGCAGTGATGTTATTCAAACAGTATAAGCCTTCAGTTATATTGTCCTTGCATTAACATGTAATAATTAGTATTTTAAACTGTAATTTATTATTTAAACTAAATCAAACCTCTCTCTCTCTCTCTGTGATTTAATAATGATCTGAAGTAAATGTTTTCTAGGGGGGAAAAAATCGAAAAGTTTAATCGAATTTTAAGAAAAATTATTAATTTTAAAATTAACTTAACATTATTAACATTTCAGTATATGTGCGTTCTTTAAATAATGCCTGTTTTTTGCACCGTAACGGAATTAGTCATTTAGTGAGGGATAAAAACACACAAAAAAAAAAAAAAAAAAAAAAAAAAAACAGAAAAAAACAACGTTGGATCCAGACCAGCCTATCAAACGATATCTGGAATCCACACATGATTTAGATTAAGCTGTTATGACTAACTTTAAAGATGATGACGTGTTATAAAGAAATTAGAGATCCAAAATCGTGACTTAGTAAATGTTGTATTATTTTTAGTTTTACTACTTTTTCCAATTATTTACCGATACTTTTACTTACGTATATGTACCATCGGCATTATGGATTACTATGACGGTAGCATCAGGAATTATAAAATTAAATGCTAGATTTCTTTTTTCTTTTTCATTTTTTTTTTTCTTTTGTCTTTGCGAAAGATACATTTGATATCACAATTAATTCATTGCTTTTAATTTTATATGATCTAAACAGATGACGTTAAACGTAACTGAAGGAAGTAGACGTCATTATTCCACAGTTTGGCCGTTTAGTGTATTAAAAAATAGTAAAGAATGTGAAATTATTACTGGGGCATTTTTATATATCGGTGGTTTGTTGTTGATGTAATTATGCTTATTGTATTTAATTTACAAGAATAAACAGCAGTAGTCCGGCCCCGTGTCCAAACTCGTCATCGCTGTCACTTTGTTCATTTTAACTATACTGACCAAAATCAAATAAATTTGTAAAAGATTAACAACACTGATGATTAGGTCTTGAATTTTTCTTTTCTCTATCTTTTCTTTTCTTTCCTTTTTTATTTTTTATTTTTATTTTTTTATTTTATGTAAAAGATCTTCATTGCTGATTTGTATGTATGTATGGGAACATACACTGTCAGCATCGCACGCCAGACTCACCAAATGTATGTTCTTTCACATGGGAACATACACTTTCAGTGCCCTTCGACCGACTTAACCAAACGTGTGTTCTTTGATGCAGCTCTGTATACTGAAGTGTCAAACAACAGGTTTATTAAAGGCGGTGCTGTGCGGTCTTACCGATGCATATTAAAAATATGCTAATAATAAAAAAATAAAATAAAATAAAATAAAAACAGTATCTTTTCGCATAGTGGAAGAAAATTTTCTCTGTGATCCTTATTTTTACTGAAAGACATATGTCACAATGATAGTCACACTTATTTAATTAATTTAATTTAATTTATTTATTATTATTTATTTTTTTTACAGTATTTATTTATTTATTTATTTATTGTATCTTTTTTATTTTATTTATTTATTTATTTATTTTATCTTTTTTATTTTATTTATTTATTTATTTATTTATTTTAATTTCTGAAATCATACCCTTTCAGATTTGAAGGATTTGGTGTCGTTGGGAAATGCACGTGGGCAAAATGACCGTTTAGTTTTCTAGCCAATTTTTTAAATTTTTATATTATTATTTATATTATATTAAAATTAAATAAATAAACTTGTTCTAGGACGAGCGAGAAAAATAAGTACTTAATGTAATGCTTTTAGAATAAAACATATCTAAATTTCTATGATATTTCTTAATTAAATTCTAAATAGGCCTATATTAATTAGGTTTGTGAAAAGGTTATAGAATTTTATTATGGTAACTGACACGAATTAAATAAAACAGCAGTAATAATAATTTAAAAAAAAAAAAAAAAAAAAAAAAAACCTTCGACAACATTATTAATAATAACATTAACAACAACAATAACAATAATCAAACTGTTTCTGGCAATAAACTTTTAATGCCCATTATTTATTCTTCCCAGTTAATTTTTGCTTTGTCCCATCCTAAAGTTTCTCCTTTTAGCTGCTCGGATAGCCATTTTGTTAGCGGCTCAAAATATTTTTTGATTGCTGTTGTAGAAATGTCTCTAGATCCTGTTAACTGAAACAAAGCCTGTTGCCACGGTACACTGCTACCTAGTTGCAACATTTTTCTGAAAAAGGAAAGAAAAATAAATAAAATAAATAAATGATGATGACGATGGCGATGACGATCATAATGATATAAAAACAATGACAAACGGTAATAAATATTAAATGTTTTACATAATTACATATTACTATTAAATGTGATTCTTCTGAAGGTTGTATATTCATTCATGAAATTATAAAAAAATAATAATATAATAATAATAATATCTGGTCGGAATTATAATAAATTATTCAGTAAGAATAGCTATAAGCAGGTACGCATGCGTTTCTAAACCGGATTTGTTCAGATTAAAACGCTGTGTTTTTAGATCGACTTAGAATAAACAACTTTGTATTAGGGTATTTAATACAACAACGTGACATCACCTAATTCACTCCAATAAACAACTGCGAATCCTATTTAGTGTGTATCCTACCAATGACCACAGATGTAAAACACCTTCAGTTAAACTGCATGGAAATAAATCAATGACATTCAAAGTAAATTTATATGTAGTATCAGCGTGTTTAGATGGAACTGGTTCTTTCTCTCTCACTAGCTTCTTCTCCCGCCCTCTTACTCTCTCCCTCTACTTTAAATAATTTAAATATACGAACATATAATTCGATATTGCTTATGCTTTCTTTTTATTATTATTATTTTACAAGTGTGACCGATCAGATCATCATTACCACCATTACCACTACTACCTACTACTACTATTATACTACTTCTCCTATTATTATTATTATTTCTCTCACTTGAACTTGGCTCCAGCTTCTTTAGATTTGTAAAAATCACACAGATGAAGAGGACCGGTGTGACCGCTGACTTTGCACAAAGCTTCATAAAACTGGAACTGTGCTAAGTGACTGAAGAAGTAGCTGAAAAATGTAGTATGTATTAATATTTATGGTAGGAGAGAGATACATACAGAAAGAGATAGCGAGACAGGGTCACAGACAGATAGAGAAAATACCATCACAATAATACTAAAAATACCCAGTTTTTGTGATGTCTTTCTGTTATTAGAAATAAATAATTTAATAAATAATGCAATAGGTGAACCCCCCCCCCAAAAAAAAAAAACAGAAACAAGAAATTCGATTCACATTCATAAACTATATTAGGGGAATAAAGAACGATAACTGGTTTCCTGTTACCGGCTTTACTTACTGCTGATTCATATTTTATATTATAATATAGCCATTTTCTTACATCATATACGGAGAGTTGGACGGTACATGGAATTTAGCTCCTGGGTCGAAATCTTTTTCCGATCGGAGAACTGGAGCCACTAAACCTTGGTATTTCAGACTATTTTTAAATAAAATAAAATAAAATGAAAAAGAAAAAATATATAAAATTTCAGACATTATCAAACACACAAACCTGCGTTAAAAATAAAAGAAAAGGTAGAATGTTTGATTTAGCAATGCATTTTTAATCTACGATTATATGCCGACATATACACGGGTTAAGTACTATAAAGGAAAATGTAACAGAAACCCACTGCACTTAGCAGGATGTTTTTTTTAAATATATATATATATTTATTTTTTTTTTAATTTTTTATATTTATTTATTTGTTTTTCATTTATTTATTTATTTATTATTTATCTTTTTTCCCAACCTTCTCGTTTTGGGAAAAACCAATCACTGCTTTTGATAAACTAATTACGTGTAACACTATAGAGCTGTACCTCATTTCCCAGAATCGTTTGTTGTATTCATTGCTTTCTATTTCTCCACTGAAAACTTTCCATCTCCATTTGTCAAGAAGATAACCAAAAGGAAGAAAAGCTATTTTTGAAAGCGCTTGTTCGAGTAAAGTCAGTATAACGACATCTGGAAATAAACAAAATACATTTATTTTAAAGAAAACTTAACAGTGGCTATTTTTACGTTATGTTATTTCCTTTCTAACATTATATTTTTATAAAATATGCCTGCTGAAGTAATTGCTAATTAGACAAAGTACAAATACATCAAAGTTTGTCTAGGTAATAAAATAAATAAATTATATATCCAAACATTTACCGATTGCATCAGTCAGTTATATATACTATTCGCCAAGGCTCATATAAAGTTGTTTTATGGATATGCAAAGAAGAAAAAAATATATTAATAATAAAAATAAAATGTTAATTAATAATAATTAAAGGAAATGTTGCTAAAACTAAAGAAGTTGATTTTACGTTGTTGGACTGACGGTGTTGACTGCAGCCAACGAACTTCGAAAATTTGAGTTCAGAGTCTCATGAAACGATCTTGTAGTGTAAAAATGCGAAATTCGAGATACATTTTTATTCTGTGATTAACACGTTTTTTTTTAATGAGTTTGGGCGAAAACCAGTAACGAAAACAGCCAGAATAGATGAATATTATGTACACGTGAATTATATGTATTTCTACACATGAACAAGTACAGGAAAACCGCATTGATATTTAATATCAACATATAAAGTGAAGTAAAGCAAAATGTTGAAATAATTCAGATTTACATTAGCAAAAATGAGACGATAACAATCATTATGAAAAATAACAGTGAAAATCCTTATTAATATTATTATAAGACTGCGGTTTGGGCTTAGTTAATTGGATAATAAGGAAAATTCTATTCCACGAAATGATTTTGAACATTTCAGTAGAAAAATAAGGATAAGGTATTGTATATTTTAAACTGAGGTTTAATTCTCAGTGGGGTACACTGAAGACTACTACATTTTCTTTTTCATAACACTAACAATATCATGAGCAGCAAAGACTCTGCAACCATGTGCCCGCGGAATACGTGTTTGATCCTCAAGTAGATGTCAGTACGTTTGAGAATGGTTGATAGTCTAACTCGTTTACTGACTGAACACAAAAGGCAGGATCTAAAGCTGTAACGCGCACTGCTGCCATTTTTTTTCTGCGTATTTAAGTCCGACTGCAATTAACGTATGTTAATGCGATTTTTCATCTACGCTCTTGAGATTTTTCGGCTTCGTTATTACGATTTATTACATACATCACAGTTATTTGTTTTGTTTGTTGTTGTTTTGGTTTTTTTTTTTTAACCTATTTCACTTCGATTTTTCACGTAAGTTACAGATTACTTATTTAAACTTTATTATTATTATTATTATTATTAATATGTTATATATATATATATATATATTATTTACTTTTATTTATTTTTGTTTATTTATTTATTTATTTATTTATTTATTATTATTATTATTATTATTTTTTTTTTTTTTCTGTTTCAGCGATGCAGTATGAGCGAAGCTAGACCAATAGATACATTCTAAATAAATTATATTATGTTTCTTGCCATTGTTGTTTGTGGTGTTAGCATCTATTAGTCCCAAGATTTCCAGATGTTTAAGACTCATTACAGACAAATCTATGGTGTCGCCGACTGCCTCGTGGAAGGCCGAGTTAGGACTACCACGAAAAAGCGTCGGTTGATTCGCATACGCCATGAAGTATTCCACGTGACCCATCTCGTGGTGTACCGTAGTTAAGTAATCGAAATTTATTTCTGTGCACATCTTGATTCTGGAGAAATAAATAAAAAATAGATAAATAGATAAATAGAAAGATAGCTAGGTAGATACATAGATAAATCTAATGTGTGTTTTAAAACAAAAAAGAAAAAGGACTTGAAATTAGCTGTATCTCTGATTTTCATTATTATTATTATTATTATTATTATTATTATTATTATTATTATTATTTATTTATTTATGTATGTATTTATTTAATTTTATATTTTTTATTTTTGTTTTCGTACATTTCCTTTAATGCAGGTTATATATGTTTGATTTCTTTAACAAACAAAAAAAAAAAAAATAATAAAAAAAAAAATAATAGTAATAATAATAATAATAATAAAATATATATATATAAAAATAAAATAATAATAATAATAATAAATCACTTGTGAGGTAGCAAATATTTCTAACTGCATTTCAAAGGAATAATATTTAACAGAAATTTTGGTTCTCGTAATTGCTATTATCTTTATGAATGTGCTAATTATATTGCAAAGATACTGTCTGTAGTAGATGGCTTCCCGTAATTGCTACATCACAGAAACAAAAATAAAATGGGATATTTATACATTTATTACTGTCACTGTGATTTGTAATCATTTATAAAATATCACGTTTGGAAAGAATGTTAATCACATTTTAGTCACTTTTTCTTTTTGTTTACAAAAAGTAATAATAATAACAATAACAATAACAACAAACCCCCCAAAAAACCAACAACAACAACAACAATAATAATAACAATAACAATAGTAATAATAATAATAATAATAATAATAATAAGAAGAAGAAGAAGAAGAAGAAGAAGAAGAAGAAGAAGAATTTGAAAAATTAAATAGAAAATATTTAACCATGATTTTAGATAAAAGAGTAATTTTTTCTTCTATTAAAATCGAACTACATTCATTTAAACCATTTTTTCTATTATAGACGGACGAAAGACTGGCGTAGATGAATAAAAGATTGAAGAGTGAAGTACAGTCAGAGGAATAGTAACGTATCGACATATGAAAACGAAAGTGACGTACACGTACATGAATGAAAAAGTTACGTTCAGGTGACGTACAGACAATGTGTCAGATGAAAGAGTATGTGATGCAAAGATGGCTGAAACAGACAGCAATTGAGCCCAATTAAGGATACCGAGTGACATGTCGAGGTCTGACATCATCAGTTATCATCTCTTACCTGAAATCGTTTTTTCTGTACATGTCGTGGGCTGAAGCATGACATTGCACTTCACGGTCTTTTGGTTTCACCAACATTGACTTTCCCCAGAATATGTCAGTCATGTTGTATAAAGATATGGAACAGAAAAACTCCTCTGCGAGACGAAATAATCCATTAACGTCGTACTTTCTCTGCAACTCTTTATTCTCACGGTCTTTTATGCTTTTCATACGATTTTTGCTCGTTTTGGGTATTATGATTTCAAATATGTTATTCCATTCTTGAGCATGCATATTACCTGCACAAATCAGCAATATGATATTAATTACTACAATATAAACACTCCTTTATATCGAAGAAAATACATACGACGACTTTAGACAAACTTGCCGAGGGAGGTGTTTTTTATTAAAAAAATAAATAAATAAATAAATAAATCTAGCACAAGAAACGTCAATATCAGCAGACAGCAGTTGATTTTGTTTTGCCTTTTGCCGCTGAAAATGCAATTCGCACTAATGTTTAGAAAACAATAAAAACCTGACGATGTTGCTACTACTGCTGTTATTTTTGTTACTGCTGTTGTTACAAAAATGTTCTAGAAATTCTCCAATACCATGTTGATAAATTTCCAGTTTCAAACTAATCCCTCATGCTGATTTATCATAGGTCGTAGTACATGCTTTCCTGTTTGTGGACAGAAATGTACGAACGATTTCTTTTTGCTAATTATATGAGTCATTATTTGATATATAACCTATAACTGAAATCTGGTAACCATTAAAATATACAGAAATGTTGTAAAACATTCACTCAGTCATTCCATCACAGTATACAGCATCCGCAGATAATATGAATGGTATATTTGGTGTTATTCATTGGTAACTAATTTGTCATTTGATATTATTAAATAACGCAGAACAGCCCTACCTAGGATGTGAGCAGGAATAGCTCCACTGGTGCCCACAATCTTCTTGCCGTATTTCTCGGTTAACTTCTTACGCACAAATGCGTGTAGCTGAACATATATTGGCTTGATTTCTTCCCAAAGACGATCGCATTTTGCTTCTATATCTGGAGTTTGGTCAAATAACATATCTCTCCAAAAGGCGCCGTAATCACTAAAATCTTATAATAATAATAATAATAATAATAATAGTAACAGTAATTGTAATTGTAATAAACAAAAGAAAGAACAAAATGAAATCGCTTCCAAGTAAAATAGAAGATATTTGTGCAAAATCTATATTATTTTAAAAAGTTACTGCAGTATAATTGCGACATACAATACTAACATGCAGTTTGCCATCAGTTAGATCACCAAGAACAGAATAAAACTTGACAGAGATCTCCGGCCAGCAGATGACATCACAGCTCATTTATTTTGTCACTTAGTACATTAACACAAAACATTTTTATTTTGATGCATTCAATAAGTATATATACATATACATAAAATATAATTTAGCATCGATGATTTAAAGTAACAAACGTTAAATACATCGGACACGTAATTATTGTAAATAGTATAATTTGATATATAATTACTGTCGTTTGCATAATTTGACATAATTATTGTAAAGGGATTCTAAAGCTAAATGATATTTTATTCAATTTGTGAGACTTTCATGCATGTTAGCATCACATTTTGAACAAACATTATATCTTAACTCTACTGCAGTATTCCGTTTGCTTACAATATGAAAGATTATAAGAAAAATATAAGTAATGAAGAGAGAGAAGAAAGTTTAATGATTCTAGTAATAGTAGATTGCAATACAAAGCATACTGTTTTCCACGGCGCCTTGGTTAAGTAGTTTTATGTATTTCTCGTACAGAGGTCGTATTTTTGAACCAGTGACATCCCGCCATCCTTTCCATGCCCATAAAAGTTCAGATGGGTCCCTACTTTCAGACATGATTTTATAGAGGTCAGGTTCTTTAGACAAACAGTTTTTTGGTTTTCCTTCCCTACACACTTTTGCAGAGTCAAAAATTTCCATCATTTCACTGCTTGTAAGACTGGTTTCTCTGAAATAATTAACAGACATACATACGTAAGTGATATCAGATATATTACAAAATTTACGTTACCCAACCACGTTGCTGGTCTGTTATATTTTGGATACCTCATAGCTCATGGGTTACAGTTAAAATATAGTATGTATACAAGCGTGTGTGTGTGTATACATGTGTGTGTGGATATATGTGTGTATGTGTGTATATGTGTGTATGTGTGTGTGTATGTGTGTTTATGTATGCATGCATGTATGTATTGTCTGTATGCATGTTTGTAAGTATGTTTGTATGTATGTACATATTTTCTGTATTATATACGTACATACCTTCGTATTGTAAATGTGTATGTGTGTGTGTGTGTATATGTATATATAAATATGTATATATATGTATATATACACACACACACACATATATATATATACATACATATATATATATGTGTGTGTATATACATATATATATACACATATGTGTATATATATATATGTGTATATATATATATATATATAATATATATATGTGTGTATATACATATGTGTGTATATATATATATATACATACATATATATATGTGTATATATATATACACACACATACATATACATATGGGTCTGTTTCATTAGTTGTGGTAATAATATAAGCATCAATACCAGCTATAGAAGTAGTAGTAACGGTAGCTATACAATATATACTAGTGGTTGCAGTAGTAGTAACAGCAGAGTAATGGTGATGGTGGTAGTAACATGGTGGTAGTAGATGCAGTAACAGTAGCCGTAGAATTAGTAATGCTAATAGCAATGGCAGTAACAGTGGTTGTGGTAGTGATGTGGTAGCAGTGGTGGTGATGTGGTAGCAGTAGTAGCAGTGGTAGTAGTAGTATTGATAGCAGATGTAACAGCAGAAGAAGTAGTAATAGCAACAGTAGCAGTAGTAATTATGATAAGACCAATCATAAATAATTATAGTTTAATACGAATAGTATTAGCATACTACTAACAGTTAGATTATTAATACTTACTTGATTACTTCAGGATTGTGCGATGATCCGTACAACGTCAATAATCTTAGCTGTCGTTTGTAATTATCATCTAGTACGTTAGGGTCGATGTCTTTAGCTTTTTCTAATATTTTGTTTAAAAACTTCGCCATTTCAACCTCCACCTCAGCAACCTACGTAATAAGGTAAAAAGTATTCTGTTAATTACGTTTTCGAGACATTTTTGATTTGTGGTTTTATCGTTTCATCTGTATGGTTAAAGACCATGCAGTCGATTAATTTATTCAAATACCAGCTGAAAATTATTTTATAAACAGACTTCATAGACAGCGGAATACGTACCATTGTCTTTGATTAATAATCCACTGGCCGAAGAGGGAAGCAGTGCATGGGAACATAATGAATATAATTATTATAATAATAATAAAAAGATATCGTTATTATTGAAATTATCATCTCTGTCTTTTTTATCATAATTCCCACTACTACCACCATCATCATCATCGTCAACATAATAATCCAACTGCTCCTCTTCTCCTCATCATCATTACATTTTAAACATTACCTTTTTCTGATTTTCTGAAGTCACGTTAGTTTGCAAATTCCAGTTTGTTTCCGCGCTTTTTGTAGACAATTTTCTCAGCTGCTCATTGGTTTTATCCAACCAATCTTCCGCTCCAGCCTTTGACTTTAGATCAGCATAACTATCAGTTTTTCTTTTACCAGATTTTATCCGCTCTAATACATCTGAAACACACAACATTATTTTATACATTAAAAAGAAAATGTAGGAGGAAAACTAATATCAATAATGTAGATAGTCACTTGGGAGGAGGGGAAGAAAAAAGAAGAAAAAAAAAGAGGAAAATTCCCTAACTGTATTACTACTACTATACTACTTCTAATGTAAGTAGTAATAATAATTACTACAAAATATTTATACACTGATATGTCTACCGAGCGTGAAATTGGAAATTAAATGAATCACACACACACACACACACACACATACACACACACACACACACACACACACACACACACACACAGACAAAAGAAATGGAACATTAAGAATATCACCTGATATATTAAATATACCTACCTCTACATCTATCGCTTTCTCTACCTAATCATACATACATTATTTACACACACACACACACACACACACACACACACACACACACACTCACTCATATATATTAATATATTCACATATGTATATAAAAAAAGACTAATAATTTAAAAAATTAAAAAACTACGCAAACGCGTATATTGAATGTATAAACAGAACTGAATATTTTATTATAAATATTGATCGCAATAATTTAAAAAACGAAAATGTATATCTGTCACGTAAATACTTTCTAAGGTTAGCTATGATATCGTTATTGGATTCAAATATATTTTGTTTAGTGGGTGTCTGTATGGGAATATTTATGTTTTAGTCTTTCCCGTATAGCTTTTAAAGAAACACTGGGACTACACTGTAAGACACTTACATGGATTAAATATCGTATCTGTCTCCCAATTTAGTGTCAGTGTTTTCTTAAAAACATTAGTGAGGCTTTTATTATATACCGACGAGGATAAAAAACAAAAACATAACATTCCATAGTTAGGGTATTTGGTCTAAAATGAGTGACAAAACCCATCTTTAGACCCTTGTTTCTCAACAATCCATCTAACTCGGGCGGGCAAATTCCAGCCTGCAAAGATTTGTTGTCTGACCCGCCAAATTGTTCACAGTTAACATTGCCATCCGGCTAGCGAGACAGCAAACTAAAAGTCAATGAAATAAAGTCAGTTGACACAGCTATTTTTTTATTCAAGTCGCACTCAAGTTTAAAATTTAAGGCATCTCAAAGGTGCTTGTCAAATCAAATCTGAATTCTGAATGGCTGCTTGCTTCACTATTTCAAAATATGCAAACTATAACGATCATTATTTCAATCCTGTGTCAATTACACATGCGGGCGAACTGAACCACGCTAACTGCCACGATCAAAACTGGTTTTCACTGTGAATTTACTGTTTACATAAAATATACGTTTTGAAATCTTTTTTGTTCTCATTTCATATTCTGGCCCTCATGCTCTTCTTGTAAGATCTATCCGGCCCCTGTTTTAAAAAGTTTGACCGCCCCTGAAATTAACTGAATTTTTTTTTGATAGAGTCCCATTATTTGTTTAATTTGTTTGCAGCACTCGTTCGTCTTCTGATGTGCCTATTTTGATTACAGTTGTTAAAAATATATATATTTATTACACCCATGGATTTTATATGTTACAGCCAATATCTTTGGCTACAATTGTAAATTAATTTTATTGCAAAAGCGTGTT